>JAWWES010000094.1:56628269-56643522 GCA_035583135.1 Lophotriccus pileatus
AAAAAAAAAAAAAAAAAAAAAAAAAAAGGAATGTCAGAAAAACCCCACAGTCAACTTACAGACTCAAAGCTGAAACAAGCAAAAATAACAAAAAGGCAACAAAGAATACACAGAAGTCTATCCAGCTATTCATCCTCCTGGCTGACCCCAAGACAAGAAAACTTAATCAGATATAATTATAATTCTTTTAAAATAATTGCTAGTTCTTCTGCATAAAACAGTACTTGATGTTCTGAAGGACAAACATATTTCTGCATGAACACCTGGTGGAAGTCAACTTGACTACCCAGACCAGTTTCCTTAAGGTGACTAGGATACCCAGCTCAGAAGGACCCATGGAGCACCTATTGCCCACGCTATCATATTTTAAGCATTACAGATACACTTCCAGCAAAATAAGATCTACAGCACAGCAAGAACCAAAGCTACAATCACTGGAAGAAGGAGGGAGGCAAAGTATCACTATCTCTGAATTGGCAGTGGCAGAGACATTAATTCTCAGGAGGACTATATTATTCTTCCCTTCAACTGACTCCAAAAAGGGATGAAATTACAACATACAACAACTCTGCTTCAGTCAAAGTTTTTCCATTAGGTAAGATAATACTCTATTTTCTACTGAATATTTCTTAAACCTGCTTTAGTACTGTATCCAGACAGCAAGACTTTAAAGTACCTTAAAAGGGCAAGAGAGAGAAGCAAAGACCCCCTGCATGATTTGTGAGACTGAGTCAACCTCCCTTCAGATTCACAGGGGAGGCTGCTGCCCTGGTTAAACTACCTGAACTGAAATGCAGTATCTGTAGCTCATGGGCACCCAAAAGGGTCTACCCAGAAGAAGTTTAGGAGAAACAGGGTGTATGGTCTTCAGAAGGAAGACTGGTAAGAGCCTGGGAGACTCAGGCTGAAAAGCCTGAGGGCAAACCATACCCTTCCCTCTACTCACAGCACCCCAATACTCTGGCACTTGCCGCTATCTCTGGACACACAAATACACCTGCTAGCAGACCCCTCTTTCCGTCGATCTGTTCCCTAGTGTGTGTCAGAAGGATTTTGTTCACGAGTTTTAGTAAGGACATGCCTAGCCCAGAGATGCCTTATCTTGGTTATTTAATGTCCATATAATTTAAATATATTAATACCTAACCAGTGGAGCATCAAACTTGCCATCAGTTTAATCCCTTTAGCTAATATTTTTCTAAGGAATCATTTTTAGATAATAGAAATAATCTATCCTCTCCTATAAAGACATTTCTGTTTACATTTTCAAGAAGCACAATTCACTTTTAGTCCACTTATCTCCAAGTCTGCTTTTAGGAGACTCCTGCCTTCCCAAATTTCCTTACAGGGTCTGGCTCAGGTAGTATTCATTGAGGTGTTTCAGTCCATCCTGCCCTTTCCTAGGGAACTTTTAACACAGAAGTAAAATGGCAACATCACACTTGACATTTAAACTTCATCCCAGTTTCTTCCAGCCATCGACAGATTCAATCCAGTGGCTTGCAAAAAAATACAGTTAATTTCTTTAAGCCATAATTCTTTGTGCACATATGACATTTTCAGAAAAGCCCAGTAGGTATATCTCCAGAGAGAGCAATTGTCCAAACACAGAGTCATTATGTTGATTTTGTTTAGCATCTCTTTGATGCCAGGCCTAATGTACTAATTGTAACTGCCAGGACAGTGTACTAATTCAGCTCATGGTCTGCATAACATACTATGTTTGCAAGAGGGAAAAGCAACACGCTTCAGAAATAATGTACTGTCCAGTCTGAGCAAAACTCAATACTTTACTTAGTAGATTTGTATTGTCATGAAATCTGATTGAACGATTTCAAAAAGCAGGTTAATGACTTTAGAAATACATTTAAAAATCATCAAAATATCTATGTACCTTAGAAATTTAAAACAAAATTCCATCAAAATTATCAGGATTTAGGAATCTAACCTGTTTAGATACTTCAAAAAATCCCAATGGGAGCCTACCTCATTGAAACATTAAGTATGTAAGTATTTTTTTAAATATCAAGTCCTAAATGAGAATAGTAATAGTAGTAATAATCATCATGATCATCACCCAATAGCAGTCCCACATCAAGAATAAAATGCTACTAAGAAGCAATGTAAAATTACAGCTTATTTCTTTCGATTATAAAATCATCTAATAGTGTAAATCTCTTGTGTAAACACAGTAACAGACCTATATCTTATTATCCTACCAAAGAGTCTGACTCTTAACTCCACCTCAGTTTTATCTGCTTTTGGATGCTTTCTCCAAGAAGCAGGTATTGCTGCTCCCCCACTCCTTCTTTGCTTTCCTTATCAACTTGAGAAGCTTTTCATGGCAAGGTCTTTCTGTGTATCTACAGAGGATTTCCCAAAGAATTGGTGTATCTGCCCTATTAAAACAACAATAAAATATTTAACATGAGCTACTTAGCCACAACTGGATTAGAGGGGATCATTAATGACACAAGTAAAACACTACATCACACTCTAACAGTTATCACTGGGAGTTTCAGGAAATGTTTGAATTTGTTATCTATCCTCGCATACAGCATAAACCAACGACATTCCTATTCAGATGCTACAGGCTGAGTCACCACTGCCGCATGTTGGCTTCTGGAATGGGGAAGACACTTGGGCCTGTCAAAGGTTACATGTAAGGAATTACTGTATGGATAGGAAACTCAGACACAAATGTGCTTTGAGATAAACTTGCAGACACAGCACTTCAGTATATTCTTGGTGTATTCTTAACTGTATTCTTTGTGTCAGCACTCTGCCAAGAAAAGATGATGTAATATAAAGGTCTTCTGCTGAAGCCATTTGCAGCTGCATAACAAGTAGAACTTATGCTGAATTAATGCATAAACATGGATGGCCACAAAAAGACCAAAAGAGAGAAGGTTCAGGCCAATGCTCACTATTTATCCAAGTCTCCACACATGGTTTCTTCCTACACATCTACAGTGCCTAATCTATTAGCTGACAACTAATTTATTTTCACAGAACTGTAGAGTGCTTAAAGTTGGAAGACACCTGTTGTCTAGTCCACTCATCCTGCTCAGGGCAGGGTCACCTACAGCAGGCTGCCCAAGGCTGATCCATCTGCTGTTGAGTATTTCCAAGGATGGAAACTCCACATCCCTCTTTGAGCAAGCTATTCCAGAGTTCACCTGTCATTATATGAAAAAAAAATAAAGTTTAAGTAGAACTTCCTGTTTTTCAGTTTTTGGCCAATTCCTCTTGCCCTCTCACTGGACACAACTGAAAAATTAGACAAATTTTTTTCACTTCTTCCCATCATATATTTTTACACATTGATCAAATGTCTCCTGAGTTTTCTTTCTTTGAGGTTAAATAATCCCAGAACTTGAATTTAAAAATTCCAAACCCTAATCAACTCCAATTACCTAAAGAAACGTGCTGGTGCAGAAGCTGATTAAAAAAACCCCAACCAAACAAAAGGCCTTTACAGGCTGAAATTTGAGGTTGAAATGTAAACCTGCGCTGGGATATCCGACTGACAAAAGCATGCGTATTTGCAGTGCAGATAGTGTTGTGTTACAAGCTACACTTTCCAACAGTGAAAAGAATCCTATATTGTGTCCCTTTAGAGCAGTGATAAAGTATACTGACTTGATTACTTGTTTAAAAGAATGCTGAAAACATAAAAAGAGAAAAGAAATAGAAGGTTTTCTTTAAAGGAGACATATTAAGATGAAGTCTTATTGCTATATAACTAATGAAGTCAAGCATCACTCACTAGGAATGAGAAAGGTAATACAGAGAAGATTCTGTAGGAGATTTAGTTCAATAAATTGAACTGCAAGTATCTATTAAAATACATGAAGAAATAACAAATGCCCATTCCAACAATATTTTAGCTAAAGACAAAACCTTCAAATTATGCAGAAACCAGGCACAATAGAAAGAGAGGATACATAAAAATTATTGCAGATATTTATAGGTCAATACAGCTGAGCAGACACCATAAAGCTGCTGACCTGTACAGAATTATTTATCTTTCCCATAGCATAAGCTATATGCATTTAGTCCTGCAGACATAAAAAAGCATGCCAAGGGTTCTTTGCCTCTTTGCCTTCTTCAAGGATTTTTTATATGATTATAAATTACCTCATCATAAAGCATCTGTTAGCAGTGGTAAGTAGCTTACCCAGATCATCTCCAAAGCTACAGAAACAATTGATAACCTCACATGTTCAAACTTCAAGAACAATGGGTTAGTTGGCAGGCTGAATAGCATGGCAGACTTTAGACTAGCTTCCTTCATTCTGAACTAGATATGAATAATACCTTTAATTGTAAACTCCTGCTCCTGTAGGATGTAGTGAGGTTCACAACTTCCTCCCTTTGTATAGCAACATGCATTAATAAATATGTAAATCCTGTCCATATACTAACTCCTTGTAGCTTGTAATTCTTCTTGGTCCATTTCTAGATGTAGGCCAGCCAGATCCTCCAAGAAACTCAGTTCTAAAAAAATATTTTACTATGTATTTACCAAACAAACTTTACCCAATTTGTCAGGATACTAGAAAAGGGCTGCAGCACAACCCTTGTAACCATTACTGGCCTCCATTTACTAACATTTTCCAACGGTTCATGTTTCAGGATTTCCAGAATCAGAGTAGGAGGAGCTATACAGGAAACCCACTTTCACTGCTTTCATCAGAGGTATACCGCCAGTACGTTAAGAGGTCAGTTGACTTTCTCACCAATAGCTGACTCCAAGAGTTGCTATTGCCTCAGGAAACCTTCGTCTGCTTCTGAGACAAAAGCAGTGGGTGTCATTTCCAGCGACAAAAAACCCAAGTACAGAATTAAAAACAGGAGAGACTTCTGCATGACCAAAGTAATGCCATAAATGGTATTTCTCCTGCCTGAAAGGATGGAGCTATCTACCCTAACAACCTGGTGCAACATGACCCTGGGGAGATACAAGAAACTCACTCTTCCCATCTCCTCCTCTCCACTAGAATTTTCCATACCAAGTCACCATTTGTAGTCTCATAATATGAAACAACAATACAGGTAGAATTTCATAGATCAGTTAGCCACTTGACGGTGGTAACACTTTTAAGCATAATAGTTCAGAACCAGAGAAAATTCATGTCTCAGTATGTAAAACCCAATCTTATTTTTAGAGTCCACCTTATGTTCCCTTGTGTTACACGCCATAGGCCTAAGCAGAAACTAAAACAAGAAAAAGGATCCAGACTTTGAGACTTCCATCCTGTGTTTTTAAATCACCTTTTTTTGTTTCCTTTAAACAGCAACTCAACAATACAGAATGCTAAAGAATGGCACTCCCACGAGACTTAGAGGAGTAAAATCTTGGGAGGTTTCTGGTGCGCAAAGCAGAAGAACGGGAACACTACAGCTTCTCAGCTTTCTATTTTTTAAACATTTAGTAGATATACAATATTTAAAGAGAAAAAAAAAAAAAGCCCAAACGAAAACAGAGCTTTTTTTACTTTATCATTGTAATGCACCATTAAGCACCCTGAATAGATGAGTACAAGATCACAGAAACATCAAATGCTTTGGATTGGAAGAGACCTTACAAAACATGTAATTCTAACCCACCTGCCATGGGCAGGGATAGTGCTCACTAGAACAGCTTTCTCTAAGCCCCATCCAAACCGGACTTGGAAAGATTCCTGTAGAAAGCTGCATACATTAGGATATCTCAACTTTACCGAAGTTGACAAAAAAGCAGAACAATGCCCATTAGTTCTTCCTGAACAGAAGGTAAAATAGTGCCACCCACTGTTTTTCCATGGTATCCCCTAAAGAAAGCTAAGTGGGTTCTTTGCAATTAACGAAGTGCCAGCTCATGCTAAGCCTTCCTCCCTCACTCCCAGCTCTGCGATCTACTACCAGGAGACACATCTACAGTGATATTTCAGTCAATAGGAAAGGTGCAAAATGGAAAAAAGTTCTTTGAATTTGGACTACTACAGCTGAAGCCACATAGGCTAGACAAAACACTGAATCACTGAAAAATTGGTGGCTTTTAAACTCTGAGAGCCGGAGTTTCTTTGACTTTACATGTCAGCTTTCACAGGCACACTTTAACTCTGAGCCTCAAGCTTCAGACAATACCGGACTGCACCAACTATAAAGATTGTGATAGGATCAGATTCAACTGTTGTTTTTTTTTTCATATCCGTCCATTCATTTTGCATCATCTCTTTACCACACCACAGAGCAAGTATCAACCATCCACTTTTAAGCCAGGTCACAGGACATTCTCTATAACCAACATACTTACCCAGCAGTTTATCATCTGTTTCTATATGGAACATTATTTTAATTCAAGGATCAGCAGTTATCAGAACTGATAACATTCAAGCATCGTTAAGAAAAAAATCGCATTTAAGGACTTCCTACTTCTCTTAAAACATAACTTGTGCTTGTGCACATATTACTTATTCAGCTTATCCCTTTTTGGTGGAAGAAGTGGCAACACTTTCCAACATTTTAAAGTGCCAGTCCAATAAGACCCTGAAACTACTTCATCTGTAATTTGCAAAATACTTTGTAAGCCAGTTTACAGCAGGAAGTGGGTTGTTGCTCTTTCTGAAGACTGAGCAGGCCAGTATTTCACCATCAGTTACACATGACTCAGTACTGTCTCTTTAAAACCAAACTACTTGCCTCTTCATAAGAACACTGGAAAATTCCAAGAAGGTTAGTTGCAGTGGATGAAACCACATAAAATCCTAGGCATGTTCAACTACCTCAGAACCAGATAGACTTCACTGATAAGTAAATATTCCTAAGCAGTCCTTGTATCTTAGCAGGGCTCATTATAAGAGGTCAAGGGGTTGGGTTTTAAACTAGAAGGTGGTTGATTCAGACTAGATATATGGAAGATTTTTTGCAAAAAATTAGGGTAGTAAAAAAAAAGTTGCTCAGAGATGTGGTAGGTGGATGTACCATTCCTGGAAACATTCAAGGTCAGGATGGACAGGGCTCTTAGCAACCTGATCTAGTTGAAAATATCCAGATGATTGCAGGCTTGGACTAAACAACCTTTAATGGTCCCTTCCAACCCAAACTACTCTGTGATTCTATAATGTTGTATCTTATGAATCAGAGATCCTGGCTGTGGCTGAGGCTCAGTTATAGTCTACTAAAAACACCCATAAGACATCCAAGTATCAGCAATGAAAACATCAAGGTATCTACAGCTGAAATGAAAAACTGAAGGGAAACTGTAGAGTCCAAATGCATTTGAGAGTACTCTCTGTAGTTCTGAAGGTGACAACATAAAAATGCGTACACACGTTTGGCATAATCTTTGGAAGCAACTTTCATCACGTTTATAACTACTGCTCCATGTCTAAAAATTTCCCTTATTATACAATTAAATTGCCACCCATTCATTTTTAAGAAATACTTTTTGTTCTGAGCTCACTTTTTCGTTAGAATGTATACACATTTAACTCCTCTCAGGCACACAATTAGAAATTTATCACCAGTGATGAATATCAAGACAGTAGTTTCCTACTGATATTATCAGGTGGTCATATGAATTCACACTTTGCTGTTACAGTTCAGTATAAACCTGTGGGTCTGTTAAAAGTACTGATGTGTAGAGCAATAGGCTTTTAACAGTAAATAAAAGACATTCAGGTCCTCTAGACATTTATTTGGCAGTGTACAATAATATACATTAAAAAGAAATAGGACCCAAATACCATATGTATATAGTGTTTGCTAGACAAATTCCTGACTAAAAACAAGGCTTGTTCTAGCTCATACTTCACGGAGTTACAATGAAGTTCAGGCACATACAAAGCAATATTTTATTGATTAATGATTTACAACTCTTTTGGTCTATTTAGCAGAAAACGAACCAAATGAAGCAGAACTTCATCATTAAAACCTTTCACATTACCATCTTCCACAACATCATACAATGGCTTACTCTCTGTACCCCAACAGATATTCTTTCGAGGGTTATTTTTAATAGTTTCTGCAGTTAGTGCTAAAGTATTTAGCTGGTAACAAAAGAAAGCAAAGTATTTTCCATCAGTCACTACTGCCTGTGACACAAAAGGACGGGTCACATCTGCTTCACTCCAGAATCCTACAAAATAAACAAATACCACTAGTTATACAGGGTTTGAAATTTATATTGGCACACACACCTAAATCCCAGTCCTGAAATACAGAAAAATACTGGAAACTGCAGCAGCTGCTTAGTAGGGAAAAAGTCCAGTTTTCTTTTTTCATACAGACTAAACAAAACACAACCAGCAACAAAGGGTATGTCCAAGATGGACATATGCTTTGTACACAGCTCCCTGTTACCAACTGATAAAAACCACTTGCTGATCAGCCAAGTGACTTCTCCAAATCAGTTAGGTAACTAATGCATCCAAAGTCCTTCAAATGAGCTGAGGGAAAATGTCTTTCAACTATTCCATGCTTCTCAAGGGCATGAACATTTGTTTCATGACAGAAGCATGCACATGTATCCATGAACATAACTAACTAGAGTGACCAGCCAAACACCAACAACACTATGTCAGTATTAATGCTTCAAACAACCTCCTCTAAGCATTATTAGTATTTTTAAAATATTTACCTATTTATCCATGCATTACATTTATGCACTAGCACAGTAATATACTTAAAAATATTTTTATCATGTACAATGAACAATTTTAGGAACTGTTACAGAAAAAAAAAGCCATAGATTTGAATCATGCTGCCCTTTTACCTCATGATGTGTTTACAGCAGCAACCAGCTTTGAAGCCAGGATTTACCTGACTTCAACATTTCAGGTCCACAAACTTAAGTCAAGCTTTCTAGGCACTGTTACATAAAAATTTGATAGAGAGCCAGCAATATACATCACAGTCAAAGGATTTTCTTACATGTGCTCTTTCTAAAGTGAAACTACAAACCACCAGGTATCTTACAGTAACACTAGACAATAATTATATTTACAAGAATAAGCAAAAGACTGATCTGGTCTATCCAACCAGGTCTTCTGGGAGCTTTAGACCACAGCAGGCATAAAACCATAAAGTAAGGCTGCTGATATTTTTCTTTCACTCACTGTAGTTTCATAGAACTGAAGAACTACTAAAACAAGGGCTAAGCAACATAGTTGTTTCAGAGGAAAAAAAACAAAACTGCTTGATACCTACCAGATTTCCCAGTAACTAACGTGGAAAGAGAAAGTGAAAGAATTGAGGTTTTTGAAGAGGCTTAGCATTATATATGAAAAAATATTTTTCTCTGTAATTAATTCCCCCTGAAACAAAGTACTCAGAGACGAAGTCTTAACTCTCTTTTGTAAGGTCTGCTTCATTCATTAGTTCAATTAAATCTGTAAAGACCTACTTAAAAGATGGTCTTCAGAAGCAAAAGCATGAGAAAAACTGGGTGGTAAGAAAAGGTTAAAGAACTTTACAGCAGGCATTCATAACCAGGAAGAATTTGTGAAGTTGACTGTCTCACCTTGATACATTGCTTGTGCTGCTGTCCAGGCAAAGAGACTTGCAATACCATTCGATCGATAAACAACTTCAATCTGATCCTCAAGACGTGCTTTTATGAGCCTCTCCCGCTTTAGTCTATCAGGAATAAGATGAAATTGGGTATGTCCATAACAGCACGGATCTGCCACCTTCGATCCTGTGTTCCCCAAAGCCAGAGAGAGAACACTTTCATTATGCACACAAACACATCCTCACTATCAGACTCTAAACATAACATTTGAACCTCTACTGTAGATCTGTGTAAATGTTGAGGTTCTGGGTGAGACTGGAGGAGCTGCTCAGTTCCAAAAGGCAAGAGTTCACATTCTAAAATGTCTCTGAGGAGATGTATCCAAATTAAAAGGTAGTTTTGTGTTAATTTTCTATTCAACTCCACTCCTTCAAGAAAATCTGGTCACGATATACCATGTGCAGGAGGATGCTACTCCCCGCTGCCTAACTAACATGAAATCTTAACAGAGATTTACATACTTCATATGTATAGAGTACAGCTACATATAAAAATGCACAACTTTTTTCAGTTGATGGCAGAAGAAGGAGTTAGGTAGTTTTTGTTTGGTTATTGGTTTTTGCTGTTGGATTTTTTTCACCAAAAAAAAAAAAATTGTTAACACTGCATGATTAGAAGCTCTTACCTATATATACCTTATTTTCATACTGCTTTTTGAACAACGGCAGTTTGGATGGTTTGTGATTAATGACGGGAACATCACCCAGATTTGAATCCAGGGGGACAACCTTGAAGACAGCAGAAGAAAGAAAAACCATGATGTAAGTCACGGTTCTGACATCAGGGTTCACATATTACAGTACTTTCTAGTCAGACATCAGAAAGTGCAAATCTTGCTTACGTACACCATACAGACAAGCTTAACTGAAATTCTTTTTTTGTACCAGAACCTCTTGTCTTGTGATGGGTGCTAGCATAGTCATCTTGAAGTCTTATTTTTCTGCAACATACGAAATCAATGTGTGAAATTATTCTACCAAAGTGGTCAGTTGGTACCATCTTCAAAACCAGAATCTGCTTCTGTAGAAAAACAGCTAAAACATTTCTAACAGCAGCAGCCAATAAATTAACTTGAACTGGCAGAGCTAGTTTACAGATTTGGTGTTCTGCACTGCACATTTTTAATTGCCTAGACAGTTCTTCCAAAATGCCAAGTTTTGTAGCATCTGACAGTACTAACCTAAGCAAATTGCACAATAAAGATATCAACAAAATCTCTGTGTTTACAGAAAGTGCAGTAGTTTTCCGTTTGTGGCATAAACAGGACAAGCAGACCTACACTACCTACACAATTATCATTGTATAAACCTGCAAAAAAGCCACAAGTATACTGAAACAAAATATACTTCCAGGAAACTGAGCATTCAAGAAAATAACTGTTGAGCAGTACCAACAGACAAGAGAGCTCACATTCAGATTATATGTGCTTTCTCTTACTCCATTCTGTTCTTCACCACTCCTAACGTACTATTCTTCTCCACTGAAGAGACAACATTTCACAACACATTAATTATTTTTGCCTCCACTTCCAAGCATAAAGTGTAAAAAACTGAATTTAATTCAATGAATCTATGTGCAATTTAAAGTGCAAAGAGAATCAACCTGGAGTTCAGGAGGCTGTCTCAATACCTACAAAGCAATTATCACAAGGTAGTAAGGATGCTAAGACCTGAAAAACACACAAATGTGCTACATGACTGAAAAACCAGGTATTCCACATACTACCTGCTGCACGGTTTCAGCAGCTGCCAGAAACAAAACTGAAAATGCATGTCATTAACTTGCTGTTGGAAACATGCCCACCTCGGGAAGCTGCTTTGGCACACGGATCTGGAGGTGTGGCTTATCATCTATCTGGAATCGCACAGGATCAACTCTACCCTTCCGATGTCCATGAGCAACAACTTCCTCACCATGATGCCAGTAATAGTTAACTTCGGGCTTTAGATCTGAAACAGAAAAGAACACAGAAAAACAGTGATTGCCCCCGTGCATTTGAAATCCTCCCACTTCTTCTTTTGTTCCAGCCAAACAAAAAAACCCTAATCCAAATAGAATGATGGACACAAACCACTAGTGATGGCCTGCGCATCTGATCTGAACAGCTACGCCAGTGACCCTGCTGCCGGCTGGGACTGACCCCACCGCCCCAAGGCTCCCACGTCCCCTTCTTTGTCAGCCCTACTCCGCACCAAGGGACGAGGCCGCCAGCAGCGGATTGCGGCCACACAGGAACGCGGCGAGGGTGGAAACAAGCTGCGTGAGGAAGGGACCGTGCGTGTGCTCCTGGTCACGGTACAGGAACGGCCGCTTTTTGTTCTGATAGAAGCTCTCCTGCAGGAGGGCGTCGCAGGCCAGGGCGCGCAGCTCGCCCATATCCAGGAGTGGCAGCGCTCCCGCCGCGGGCTCCGGGCTTATCGCAGCCCCCGAGGCTGTCGCAGCCCCCAGGCTTGTCGCAGCCCCTGGTGCTCCCACTCCCGGGGCTCCGCCGGCCTCGGGCGCCGCTCCCACCGCCACCGCTCCCGGGGGCACGCCCGGAACGAAGACGGTGTT
Organism: Lophotriccus pileatus; assembly: GCA_035583135.1. Lineage (NCBI taxonomy): Eukaryota > Metazoa > Chordata > Aves > Passeriformes > Tyrannidae > Lophotriccus > Lophotriccus pileatus. The sequence goes on from JAWWES010000094.1 coordinate 56,640,382, forward strand.
GGTGAAGCTGCGGTACCAGCGGTCGGCGTTGAGGGCGAAGGTCTGCGGGTAAACCATGTATTTGGGCCTCTGCAGCTTCCCGTACAGCCGCAGCTTCTCCTCCACCGTGGCCGCCGCGTGCACTCCCTGCTTGAAGCGCTCCAGGCGCCGCTGCTGGGCCGCCTTGCTCTTGGCCGTGATGGACGCCACCACGGGCGGGTAGAGCGGGCCAGAGGCTGGCGAGGGCCCGGTGGGCTCGGTCTGCGAGAAGCAGCGGCGGCCGGGCCGGAGCAGCCACCGCGCCCCCAGCGCCGCCATCTCGGGAGCTGCGGGAGGGGGGGAAGAGCGGGGCCAGCAACCGCAACACCTGATTGGCCACTGGGAATCACGTGCCGGCCAGCCATCCAATGGGCGAGCGGCTCTTCCTCCGGCGGCCTTGCCGGGGCAGGAAGCGGCGGGGCCTTGGTAGTCATGTGACACGAGGGTGCCCATTGCCGCCGCAGCGCGGCACGATGGGTCTTGTACGCATGCGCAATAGATGCAGCCGTACCTTCACTGCATGGGAACTACAACTCCCAGGATGCACAGCTGGGGCGGCCCGGAAGTGCCCGCGGGGTCGGTGTGCTGCCCAGAGAGTCACGGAATCAGTTCAGAGGTTGGAAAAGAGCTCTGGGATCATCGAGTCCAACTCGTGACCGAACACCAGCTTGTCAAAGCGCCACGTCCAGTCTTTTCTTAGGCATTCCCAAAGACAGTGACGCCACATCCTCCGTGGGCAGCCCATTCTAATGTCCAATCATCCTTTCAATGAAGAAATTCTTCCTGCTGTCCAACCTAAACTGCCCCTGGCACAGCTTAAAGCCATGTCCTGTTGCTCTGTTACTTACTGTGAAGGCTCGAAGGAGCCTTTAGCTGCTTCCACTCGAGAAGAGAACCCTTTGGACCCAGTTTTCCAAAGGTCAAGGTCTCGAGGAGCACGTTCCAGCTGCAAGGAAGGGCCCTCTGTACAGGACAGTGGGTGCCCACTGCGCTGACCGTAAACGGAAGCGACCGATTGTCAGAACCTTCTGAGCCTACAGAGTCTGGCTTTAATAAAGGAATTCAACCCTGCTAAATATGATCTGTTACAACCTTTGTGAAACGAAATAAGCTAAAATTGGCATACTGACAGTGCAGGAGTGCCACAGTAACTGCATGTTCATCTTCAAGACACTCCAAAAGCTAAGTATTTCTCTTTGGTGGACAGTTGAAGTTAACTATTTATTATTAAAACTTATTTTATTTTTTTTTAACTTGATGATTTGCAGTATTCTTGTGAAATTGGTTAGTTTTTTTCCTGTATTTCCATGAAACATTTCTAGGAATGGGACAGGAAGTTATGAGTGGAATTGTGACAGGAGTTACACTACGTACATCCCAGATAATCTGCCTTCGTTCCTTAACTTCAGCTTAGCTTTCAACTAAGTTTACGATCACTGCTTCACTGGTGGAATTTTTGGAATACATGACAAAGATGTAAACCTAGAGTTTGGTTTGAGATTTTCAAAGAATATAGAATATAAAACCATTATCTTCTTTAAGAGGAAGAAAAGAGAAAGTATTGTTAATGCATAGCTAAAGAAAATCTGCCCTTTAGCTTAAGTTTCACAAAGTATGTTCTAAAAGACAGATTTAAATGTTAAATTGCAACTCAGTTAAGTATTGAGTATTTAAATTTGGATGTTTTAATTTTGAAACCAGCCACTCTTTACTAGATGGGTGAAGGCCTTTGATCAGATGATTGACCATTTAGGAAGCAACCACCCTCCTTTTCCTCATTCCATGTACTGCAGTCCCCAAGTGCATATGTTTTTCTCTTGATTGATAAAGGACACTGACCGGATGTGGCCAAGGAAAAGACACTGAATCTCTTCCCTTGTGATCACAACCAGCCATGTCAAACTTACACAAGCTGATGGGAAAATCACCATGTACTGTTCTTGGGCACTCTGCATCTCTTCTTGCAAAACTTGTTCTCCTTTGCTAATTATAAATATTCTTCTCATTTCATATTTAAGTGTATTCATGGTCAATTTATACCTGCTTGTCATTGTGCCAACATTATCCTTCAGTTTAATTAGCTTTTTGTTCTCTTTGATGTTGGCCTTCTAAAATATTGATGGAGACCAGTCGTATCACCTCTCAGTCCTCACTGACAGAGGCTCTCCTCACGCAGGCAGATCTCCATTTCCCTGATCTTCTTAACAGCCCTTTCTTGCATTCCCTCCAGTTTTGCATTTCTCTCAGGGTATGCGACCGTACTGAACCCATTAATTCCTACATGGGACTGTATTACCTACACCAGGATTAGTAACATTTTGCCACTGCTAAAATTCCTTCTCATCATGTTGTCAAATCAGAATTGCCTGCCTTGCTGCCATACGATACTGTGAGCAACTTTTGCATGGGATATTTTAAACCCTGAAGAAGTTCAATACAGAAACTGAATATAATTGATGAAGTGAATGTTTAAAACACTATTTTTATTTTCCCTACTTTATTCAAGAGCTGATACAAACCATAACATTAGGTAAGAGATGTCAGGAACCAGTGCTATGCTTTAACTTACAGTTAGAATCTCTGATCTGCTGATGTTCTGGTCACAGTTTAATTTTATTTACTTGGTGTACGTTGTAGCATCATTCATCCTTAGGTTGGAGCTGCAAGGGCTTGGATAAAATGTCCCAATAGACAGTCTGGTTAAAGGTACTAGGGTGCTTTGTTGCCAGCTCTGTCATAAGCTTTTGATTAAAGTATATTATGCAGCCATAGGTCTCTTGGCTCCAAAGAGCAAACTGACAATTAAAAAAGGATCTATTGTCCTGTTCTCCTGACTTAACCTGCAGTATCCAAATTATCCTAAACCTACAAACCCAGAGCATCTTTGTGATGGTTAAATGAATGCTTAAAGAGAGCCTGGATTAGAAAGCTTAGCCTGCCTAAATTGTTCAGTACCAATGCTAAGGTGGATGTCATAGCCTTGCATGTCTAAAATTGAGACTAGAAAAAAAACCCTGTATCTTAGTTCCAACGTGAAGGTCATCAGATTGAAGCTCAAAAGTTTTTCAGAAACTAGGACAGCTCACCTTCTTGAATCTACTCTGTGGGAAGGGATGACATACA
>JAWWES010000094.1:56643622-56656917 GCA_035583135.1 Lophotriccus pileatus
ATATTCTGTTTCCAGAACTTAAAAATGAGACAGAGTACACTAAATGTACTCATTTAGAAATGAGATTGATTAGATGTTAATTACTGGGCCGGCTTGATATCTCCTGTATGCAAGTGTAGAAGCTGTTTAAGTGCACACACTTCGTCAGTAATCTTCACCAGATGTGCAGGTATGACCCAAATGTATCACAAGGATCACATAATGGAAGTGTATCTTATCCAAGACCCAGCAGGAGATGTAAGGTCTGAGTCTGCTTTACCTGGCCATGGTGAGGTTGCTCTGTGTCCCATGGGAGTCATTGCCAGATCTGCAGCCACTGAGAAAAGGTTCAGTCTTTGCACCTGCTAAGCCATTTGTTCCATACCTGTGCTATGATGCTGGCACCATGCACCTTCTCAGAGACCTACATCTTATTTTAGAAAGTAGGGAGAAAAGTTAACAGTGAGACTGAAGCTCTTCAAATTAGGAAGCTTCAGAAGGTAGCCACAGGTTAGACATGGATTTTGTTGTAGACTGAGTAACAAAAGATACTGTAGTTTGATTCCAAAGCAGTGATGTCAGACCTTCATCACATCTGAGGACATGTTGAGGATTGATGATGTCCTGCTCTAGTTCTCTTAGAAAGTTAGTTCAAATGTAAGCAAAAAAAAAACCAAACATGTTAGAAGTCAGTTCAGGAAAGTTCATAGTCAAGAGTCTCTTGACTCTTGACTTTAACCTGTCATAAACAAGGTTACTAATCAATACCAGGTATTCCTCTTGTAATAGTATCTCAAGACATTGAAGGAAGACTGAACCTCCACTGTACTAAACATTGCATCCTACACCTGCATAATAAATAAAGTGATTCTTCATCTGGTAATGTCAGTTAAATTGTAGACAGGACTGACACTCTGCTCTTAGAAGTACTTGCTGTCTTCTGACTCTTAATGGTACCAGGCAGACACACGTCTTTCTACCAACTGAGTTTTATTTTAGAAGTTCTGCAGAAGCACAGTTAGCCAGTGTGTCTCTCCATGGGGGGACAGGTGTTGGACAAGGTGTATCCCTACTTTTTGATGCTCATCTTGGAGGATGAGAATCAGATTTCAAAAAAACAGGAATATCTCCAGGTTTAACCAGTTACAGTTAAATTCTCTGCCTAGCTATTTGTTTTGTTTGTGACTCAGGGCTAGGTCCACAAAAGAACTTCAGTGAGGTCTCTGCTTCACCCTCTCAAGCCTGAAGGTGGAGCATATCTTTTTGTTGCCAAAGTTAATGGACTAATCAAAAATATACAGCGTATTTCAAAACAGAAAAGAATAGATCTCTCTAGGAGATCTTTTCACCAGCTTTCTTGAGAAGACATTTAAAAAGTTTAAAAGTTCATTACTTTTTCGGAGAAAATATTCCAGCTTAGGTAACATTATTGGGACTGCATACTCCGTGTAAAACTCCACATACTGCAACAGACACAATCTTAACTGTTGAGAAGGTGTTCATTATTTTATATCTTCAGCTTATTTCAAAACATATGTTACAACAACAGCTACCAGATGATAACATAATTCAACTCATAGCATAGATACATGCCATAGGGAAAGGCCATTATCGTCTTTACTAAGTGAAATCTGTGGATAAAGACATGTTTCTTATACAATTTCCAAATATTTTATAAGAATATAAAATGCATTATTTAATAGACTGAAGTATGCCATTACGCGTCCTTCAAAACTTAAGTGCTACTAGAACTAAATAACACTCAAATCAGCATCAGTTAGAATTAAGCTTGCATTATGTTTCAACTGCTATTTTAATGTAGTTTCTCCAACAAATTCCTTTTGGGCTAAAATTGCCTATATTTTTCTATAGATCAAAGATCTCACCACACACACCACCACTCCCCATTCCCCATTTAAAGCAAAATCAAAGCATATTTGTTACAGGACTATGGAAATGACAGAGAAGGCGGGGGGGGGGAGGGGCCTGTTTCTGACCAAAGCTTCATTTTAATTAGGAGAACAAGTTAAAAGCATTAACTTCAAAGTTGGACCACTTTCTAATTCTTATGTGAGAGTTAAGTCCAGATGAATTTAATGTCTCAAAGCAAGAAGACTTCCAACTGAGAATTCAAAAGGTGCACAGGCACTTTCTGCCCTCTGTGGCACTACATACCATTACAGAAGGGCAGTTGAGAATGGTAATGACATTTAAGATCACTCTGGCTTCATAATGCTATATAGATAAAAGCTTATCTTGAAGACATGCTTTGACAAAGCTTAGTTTCACTGGGCATCAAGCCCATTAGCTAAAAAAACCAAACCAAACCAAACCAAACCAAACCAACAAACAAAGAAACAAAACAAAACAAAACAAACCCAAAAACAAAACAAAACAAAAACAACAAAACAAACCGAAACAAACCCAGCAGAAATCCTTTGGGAAAACTAGGCTTCTTAGTCAGTTTTATATAGTATTTCAGTGCTATTTTAGCAATTACAAAAGAATATCTCACATATGCCATGTGCATTTTGGGGAACATCTAAGTAGTGGGAATCCCATATGGGCTATTTCAGGCCACTGCATACAATTTTCGCAAGGTCTGTTTTGTATGTGCATAAACCCCATCTAATTTCAATTCTTATTCTTCAAGGTAACTTAGTGCTCAACAAAAAATCCTTATTGTGGAATTAATAAGAAGGAGTTTCTGAATAAAACCAAAATTGTTTGACTGGAGGAAATAATGTGCTGTCATTTTGAAAGGTGGGTAGAGCTGCTTGAATGCTGATGTGATACCTAAGTGACAATTCAACACTTGCAGTAAGAGCATTTGTCATTTGCACAGTTGCAGTATTCAGCTGGTGAAACGTGTGCTTTTATGAGGAAACTTGTGGAGCCAGCTATAGGGTTCAAAAGATCATGCAAAGAGAAGAGTGATGAGTAATTTGGCTCAGTATAATAATGAAAGAGTGGGTGTAGACCACAAGTGTTGCAGAATAAAGCTGTATTTATGTACCTAAATATTACAGTATGGTATTACTGAGGTGGCAAACATTTGTTTGTTCTTGAAAGATGTCATGAAGGTGGAATTTGAAGAACTGTGGGAAAGGCTTTACTGAAGTCCATGTGGAGAACATCCACAGCCTTTCCTTCATCCACTAAGTGAGTCACCTAGTCATAGAGGAGATCACATTAGTCAAGCAGGACCTGCCTTTCCTAAACCCATCTGGCAGGGCCTGATCCCCTGGTTCTACTTCACGCACTGCATAATCACACAGAAGATTATCTGTTCCATAACCTTGCCTGGCACTGAGGTCAGACTAACAGCCCCGTTTTTCACGAGATCCTCCTTCCAGTCCTTCCTGTGGATGGGCATCACATTGGCCAACCTTCAGTCATCTGGGACCTCCCTGATTAACCAGGACCGCTTGTAAATCATGTAGAGTGGCTTGGTGAGTTCTTCTGCCAGCTCTCTGAGTACCCTGGGGTGGATCCCATTCAACACCATAGGCTTGTGAGTGTCTAGGTGGCTCAGCAGGTCACTAACTACTTCCTTCTGGATTATGGGAGATTTATTCTGCACCCTGTTCCTGTCTACCAGCTATGGGGTCTGAGTACCCTGAGGATAACTGATCTTTCTGTTAAGATTGTGGCAAAAAAAGACATTAAGTACCTCAGCCATTTCCTCATCCTTCATGACAGTGTTTCCCTCTGCATGCAATAAAGGATGGAGATTCTCCTTGGCCTTCTTTTTTTTATTAATTTATTTGTAAAAACATTTTTTGTTACCTTTTACCATGGTGGTGAGATGGACTTCTAGCTGGGCTTTCACCTTTCTAATTTTCTCTCTGCATGACCTAACAACATCCTTGTACTCTTCCTGAGTTTCCTGCTCCTTCTTCCATGGGTCATAAATCCTGTTTTTTACTTTTTTCCCCTGAGTCCTAGTCAAAGCTCTCTGTTCATCCTGGCCAGTCTTCTTCCCCACTGGCAGGTAAGAGCTGAGGAGAGCATCTCACTGATACATCTCACATCAGAATAACAGGTTACACACATACTAATAAAGCATCTGGCATGTACAGCATATCTACATACTATGAACCTAGTTTAGCTCCCAAAGCAAGGGACCCGTACCACTCATTGGGAATGTTCCTTGCCCATGTCTAACAGCTACCTAGGAGAGTCCAGATCAGGGGTTGGTCTGGCAGGTCAGTAATTCAAATATTTGAGCTCGAGCAATAAAAACAAGCCCTGGAGAAGGTCAGTTTTCTGTTATAGATTACACTGGTTTCGCTACAGACCCGTATCTTTTGTCTTTCATTGTCCAGTTTTCTCTTTAAGACACATTTCTAGCAATTCCTTCAGTGACTGAGCAGATTAGACTTTATTATAGTTAGTAAGGTAAAAGAAGCACAGAAGTCGTTTTAGTATTACTCATCTTACCTAACTTCAGTTGTTGCAGTTAGACTATCTAACTAACAAGCCAGAGAGGTAAAAGGACCTAAAGGGTGATTTGTTCCATCCTTTCTTAACTTTTTTTTTTTTTTTTAAATGAGGATTACATCACTCCCTGGAGGGAGCTAAGTCCCTATGGAAACAAAGCACATCTTTCTGAGGAAAGTAACTCTTGAACTTAAGTCATGAATTTAGAGAGAAAAGTGTAAGTTGTTACTGCAATATTTGCGGTGTTTTATGATACAGCTTTATTTGCAGACTGCAGAATTTTTGTTGTTATACTGGAAAACAAAACATTATGTTTGAAAAATCAAGGGCAGCCACTATTTGATGAAAAGCTGATACTGCATAAAGTATTAGAACTTTCAGAAAGAGAAGGAATGAAGTCTGCAAAATAATATGTCACTGTACTACAAACAACATACAATGTGAAGGGCTGTGGGAAGAACAGTACCACTAGATGTCACCATCCTTCCACCCAAAATTCATCAGGAACTGGCCTGATAAAATCTTAAGTCGTGATCTGCCAGCTCTGTTGCTTTGTATTGCAATCAAAAGCTATGTGGTATCATTTGTTTCTGGTGATACTGTGTTTAGATAGTTCTAAAATCCTAATTCTCAAGTGAAAACCCAATTTTGGGGTTGAGGCTAGCCCAGATTCATGAATCTAAGAGGAAACATTGATGGTTAAGTTCACCCAGTAATGCTGCTGCAGCTCAGTCCAGCTGGCAGTGCATTGTTGGAGAGTATGAAGTCAAGATCCTATTCCCATCTCTTCTACTGATGTACTGTATGACTTTGGCAAGCCATTTCACCTTAGCTTTTCTGTTTTCAGTTTACTATAAACACTAGTTTCCTCTATGCAGGAACTAAGCCCAGAAATGTTGTTTGTTGGAACATCTCTATCTTAATTCAGTGACAGGTATTGCACAAATGGTCTGAAAAAAGTAGTTATAGAGGTCCAGCTGAGAAAAATGCTGGAGGGAGATATCCACTCCCTAATCTAGCCTTACTTATTATCTTCCATTCTGACCAATCACTGAAATTTCCATGGAGTCAGAGCTGGGATTAGAGGACTTGTTGGATGTATTTAGTAGAGGACATCTGAAGTCATCAGTTCCTGCACCCTCTCATGTAATTCAATGAATAACATTGCATTCATGTTTAAGTTTGTAATATCATATTGGATACAGATAGAAGCTCAATTTAATTCATCTGAATAGGCCAGTCATCTTTTTTTCTGCTCTGATCCAGGATGGGGTTTCCTACTTATTCTTTTTCATCAGAAATACAGTTAAGTGGAACTTTATAAAAATGCCTCATTGACAGGATCTTTATTTTCTTATCGATAGATCTGCTCACTTGGAGCTTATGGGGAAATACTTCCTCTCATCTTTAATAAGACAAGGGAGCAAATGCAATCTTCCCTGCATTTGAATTTTCTCCTGTCTTATTCCCTGAGGTACTTTTGTGCTTCAAAGACAGATGCACAGAATGACTGCACAATATCCACAACAGAAAAGACCATATCTAAGATCAAATTAAGCACGTATATTCCAACCACAGAACCAACTAAATGTATTCAAAATGGATCTACTAAGCTTTCATTTTCCCACTGGCAGTCCCCTCTGACTCCTGCAGTAATCCCCTCCTTGAGCTGAGATCCTATATTATCAGGTATGAACAGGTAAGAACCCAAACATGAAGGGCTCCTTTCACATTCTGATGGGAATATCATATTTTGGATTTGAAGAAGAAAAGGATTTTTTGAGCCAAATGGCCTGTCCCATTACCACTGCAAAATGAATTACTTAAAAGACAAAAAATGACTGATGAGAAAAAGTACAAAGATTACTATAAAAAGAACATAAACTGTCAGCCCTAATAGGGATAGTGATTATATTTAATTACATATTTAAATGTTGAACAGCTTGACTGAGACATGCTTGTGTCTATCAGTATATATTACCAGTGAAAGGCTGTGCCAAACACTTTTCTTCATCCTGTCAGCACACTAGGTGACAACACAAAATAGTAGTCCACACTGTTCCCCAGAGGCTGTTCAGTTTGGAATGAGGCACAGGATGGAAGACAATGCACAGACTGCAGAAAAAGCAGCAATAAACCTGCATAAGATTTCACATACTTTAGTTTAAAACAGATACCATGTAAGTACAATGTCAACCCATCATGCATAATTTTCTTGCAAACAGACAGATCTAGTGTTACATGCTCTGACATGAATAAAGTGATAGTTTTTATATTCCAATATTAGATTTTAAATGCATTTGTAAAACTATAACAACAGGGATACTTTCAAAATAGAGGAACTCCTTAGTGACAAAGTTAATGAACATACACAAAGGAGGTTTTAGATGAGAATGAAGGCTGCAAATTGGCATTTTATGAGTTTTTTTCAAGAAATCATAAACTTTAAATGAGCTCTTAAAACCATCTAAGATGTTCAATGGGCAGCCCTAGGGCTAAACAAAGAAACATTAATTATTTTTACTTTTTGCAGTTTTAAAGTTTACTTATGCTGTACTTCATGTAGGCATTTGAAGGAAAGTTTTGGTAAAATAAATCTTATCAATTTATTAGTATCTACACCTAAGCAGGTATTTACTTTAGCTAGGTTGTCCAAGCTTCCTGTATAATCGAAGGATATTTAGTAAACAGAGTCAGTACAGTCTAGAAGGCAATTTCTCTCTCTTTGGAGTAGACACCTACTGAGTAAGCTCTCAGCTATTCTCTGAAATTGAAAATTATGTGTCCAGCGACCATGGCAGACACACACATGGTAAACATCAGAGTTTAATCCATCCCTGATCACTTACACTGATAGTACCATTTCCTCAATAACACATCAGGGTTGGAAAATCTGGCTAAAGGTGTTTTAGCAGTGTAGGCAAACTTGAGCATTGCTGTGACAGGAATGAGGCTATTCTTTCTGACACAGAAATGAGGCAGTAGTTTGCTTTCTGGAGGAAGTGCTCTGGTCCTGTGAAGTAACCTTCTTTGAATGCCCCTGCCCCTCTCACAGCCATCCCAGCAGCAGCTGGCTTACCTTGGGGTTGTGATTTATCTAAGGCAAAAAGACACCTGGGTCATTGTTCCTGCAGCAAGTGTGCAGCTCTGGGCCTTTATAGTGCTGAGGTACAGCCCAAACCTATAGGAAGCAGTGAAAAGTCTGCATTTTCATTCAGAATATTCTGAAGTAGATTTGTGCATCATTCAGGTTTCTGTAAAGACTGTTTTCATTAATTAGTTATTAACTAATTGCAACTATTCAGATAAAACAGATTGCAGCTACCAAAACTGAAGGGAGAATTAAAAAAGCAGCTTTGTTTTCTATCTGGATTTTGAGACATTGGAGTCACTCAAAACGAATTTTTTTTAATAGTTCTCCATAACTATAAGAGACAGAAAAGTTCTTGTAAAACATTTGTTTTTCCTCAAAAGAAAAGAAATTAATATTTTCATGCCAGTCAAGAATGGGAATGAGTTTCAATAAATCAAAATGTCCTGTTGGAAAATGTACCTATTTTCCCCTAAATTTAGGCCTTTACTACAATGACACCTGAAATGTTGTGATCACTGATATACTTCCTTATGCCTTCACTGCACCTTTCTTTGTGTCTAGCAATTTGCATTTTACCTCATTCGTTTTTCCAGTTTTCTTCTTCTGTTAAATTAAACACTGAGCCTGATTTGCTTTTTTCTCTCCCAGATTTCTTTCATAAAAATAAGATGCTTTTAAAATTCTGCTGGTGTCACACATGGCCTGTTACATATCAACAAATTATATTTTTGTTTGATTCCAAAGAAAGTGGAGTCAGCAGTTGGAACCAGACAATGTCCTTCATTTTTCTGTTTTTATTTGACCGCATGGTGTACAGGGTAGAATATTTATAGCATTTATTGCTTTTATATTTCTCTTCCACACTAAAGTGTCTCCATTTCAAATTAACAGTTTGGTTTAGGACTTTAATCTAAAAAAAAAATACACATTCTCTTGTGATTACTTTAGTTCTACTCTAATTTCACTTTCTATTCCTTAACAAAATCTAACTCTGTCCTCCAAGATGTATCTTCCTTTGGGATTTCAGAAGACCTTTAAAAATTTCATTTAAAAAATGCTTTTGAAAAGTCCAGCTTCACTCAGTTTTATTTTCTGAGTGTCTAAGCTCTCAGTTTTCCCATTCAAACAGAAGGAAATACAGCTCTAGTCAGGGTGGGCTGGAAGCCTGGTCTTCCTCACTACTATGAGCATGTCTAGACTTATCCTTTGACATAGATGTCTTACTTTTTGGCACAAAGTTAGTAGATAATGTTAAAATACCAGCAGTAACCTGTACCTGGACTTACTTCTTACAGCAGGGAGGGCAGAGTAATGGTAGAACATATACACTGAGATTTGTAAAGTCAAAGGCTTTGTATTTCATAGAATCGTGGAATCATTTAGGTTGGAAAAAGTCTCTAAGATCAGCAAGTCCAACTGTTAGCCCAGCACTGCCAAATGCACGACTAAATCATGTCCCCAAGAGCCACATCTGCACAACTTTTCTCTACCTCCAGGGATGATGATTCCACCACTTTCTTGAGGAGCCTGGTCAGATGCTTGACAACCCTTTTTCCTGATACCCATTGTTAGCCTCCAGTGGTGCAACTCTCCCATCTTATGGTTCCTCTCATCCCGTCACTTGTTACCTGGGAGAAGAGGCAAACCCCCACCTCACTAAAACATAGGTTTGTGTAGTTATAGCGAACAATAAGGACTCTTCTCATTCTCCTTTTCTCCAGACTAAACAATCCCAGCTTGTTTAGATGAAAATGAATGTTACCCACCTTTGCAACAAACACTAACCCAGTTCTTGCCTAGCACAACATTTTAATAAGACTCTTCTGCCTGTACAGCTGACCCCTTCCTTTTTTCTATTTTCACTGCCTCCTTGTCATCTGGAAGTGGAGCAAGCCATATGAAGTGGAGCTGCATGACGCACTGGGTGTGCTCTGCAAGCAGCAGTCTACTCCCACATCATCACCTACCAGACAAGGTCGGTAGATTCAGAGTCTTTCTGATCCTGTGTCCTGAGCAGGTATGGTAATTCTGGGGACCTCAGTGTGTAAAGAATTCAAGTATTTAATATTCATGTTAATATGCCCATACTTAAAGTTAGGCAGAATCTTAAATAATAGAGGTAATTTACAGAATCAGGATCTAATTCCGGCAAAGAACTATGTTTTGGCAGTATAAGTTCTTCCTCCCGAAGAGCTATATAAAGTGTCTCTGCAGGCCCAGATTCTAAAATCCTGGGGCCAATGTCATCCCTGGAATTACACTGTTAAGCTTCCAAAAACACTTCTGCAAAGAAAACAGACTGTAAGCCAAACAGATGATTTTCATTATTAAGAATATGTTCCTAAAAGTAAAGTTATAAAGACTCTTAAAAAGTGCTACAGTGTTCTTAACTACGAAAACAAAATGTGAAATAAAGACACCTTCAAAGATAACGCGCACTTAAGGTTACAAATTACCTGACAGGTTTTTCCAAAGAAAATAGAGAAATGCTGAGCGGTGGTACCCATTATTATGTTTTGCCTTCACCATCCACATTATGGAAATATTTTGGAGATTGCATTACGTGAGACAGTCAAACCACCCTAATTTAGAAGTAAGCATGAGATTAAACAAGCTTTCTGTAAAAGTTTGTTAAAAGAATAGCCTTTATTTCTTCTGTTCTCATCCCCTTTTGTTATCTCTGCTTCACATTCTCAGCACCTTCCAGATGTGCATTCATGTGTGTGTCTGTGTGTGCAAGTTTTCATTGTTATGAGGGCCGCTATTTGTGAGGCACTAGTTTTTATGAATAAAGGAGTCAGAGTTCATGTGCCAGCCCATTATCTCCCTCCTTGTAAAAAGATTAGTTTAAAAAATATGACATTTCAAAAGTTCCTAAATTGGGATTGCATTTATATGGTATTTCAGATTTCGAGTTGTTTTGCAGGGAGAATGGGAACAGAGTTCCATTTAGTTGCAACTATTTGTCTTACATTTCACTGAAAACTTGCAGAAGGCTCGAAGAACTGAAGAGCAATAAAAAAAAAGACATAAAAATAACAAAAATAATGAGAAAATCACAGGCTTTCACAATTATTTCTCCTTAATTTCTTCCCTTGCTACAGGATGTTTTCCTTTTTTGATTAGCTTGTTTTTCTTTGTGTTTACCTCAGAGATGTACAGAACCACATTAGTGCTGCCATGCCTTCTCTTTGCTGCTGCCAGTCCCCTCCCAGCTTCCAACATGAATTCTCACAGTTTGCCAATAGCAGCCTCTTTTCTCCTTCCCCCTCTTTATTCCAATTCTTCTCAAGTTTTATGGGGGGAAAAAAAATCTTAGTTCTTCATTTTGTTTTTCCCTATATATTCTAATAACAACTAATCAATTGAGCCCCTAGGGAAACTGTCATATTTACTAGTTTTTCAGATTCTTATATGTCAGTAGAGTATAAATATCTGTGATTTAAAAGGCTATTCAAGAGAGCTATGGACATGATCAGAGAATGGATGGGTAAGTTCACAAACTGAAGCATCAAGAAAGTTGAGCTTCTATCTGAATATCTATCTGGTGTAGGATCAGTTTGGGGTTAGCATGACCCAGTTCTGCATTACTCACTTGCTGGAGCACCACTACACTGACAAATGTGGACAAGCCTTCTATCATTAGCCCAAAACTGGAAGTACTGGAGATATCTGCACAAGCTAACATAAGCCAGCCCCTTTCCAAATACAGTCTGAAAGTGTCAGTCCAACCCTGCACCTGAACTAATGTTCTTGTCCAATGGCTTAGGACCTTGGATACCTCAGCACACTAACACATCTGAATTCCATCTGGATCCAGTTGCCTATTTTCACTGGAATCTAGGTTTTCCACAGCTGTGAGGCCAGAGACCTCAAATCTCTGCTAGATAAGACCTGTTTTCCCTTGAGACGGAACCCTAAATCCATTTGTCTTCTGAGCAGAAATATCGGTAAGTGTTGGGGAAAATAAAGGTATACGAGAGACTTTTCCCCTTGGAGAGGTAAGGGAAGGGCACACAGAGCAGCAAGAAAAAGGGAGAGACAAGCAAAGAGCAACAATCTGTGAAGAAAGCCTCAGTGGCAGACAGGGAATTGTCTACTAGCTCCTGATGCTGCTTGTTGTCATTCAGAAAAATACAAGCATAATACTTGAAATTACGGCAAGCCTTTGATTTTCAAAAAGAAAATTAACTCTGACTTCTGCGCACACACAGAGAAAAAAACCTGTAGCTTATGTTTAATTATTGGGGTTTGGTGTTTTGTTTGTTTGTTTGTTTGTTTCCAAGGGAAGAGAACATATAGTGATTGAAAGCACATGTTGCTAAATTAATGTCCTGGAGAAATCCCAAGTGGCTTAAGGTCATGCAGCCTAATTTTATTTGCATTAATAGTACAGTTTGCCAAAAAACATTGCTGGTAGTGTGAGGTTTGGTGTGTGTGTGCTACTGCAAAAAGTAAAGGGATATTGTATCAAAGTTTTAGCGTACTGTGTCCACTTGCAAAATATATCCAGGGTCCAGATCCATTAAATTATTTATGTCCCTAAATGCCACTATCACTTTGAGACAGGGTCTGTTTAGCTATATGGGGAGGTGTCTGTGTTTTGAATCACATCAGAGAAGTGTAACAGAGACATTTTCAATGTTTGTTAAAATTAATTAATCCTAGATATGCTGCAGATTCTAATGGTGTTTCTTATACTTCCGGTGGTCTAAAATATGAAACTGGTGTTCTCTCTAAAACCTGAATGAAGTAAGGGTTTCCATTGCTTGCACAGCATGGTAACAACAGTATGGCCTCCAAAGGTTAGAGATTAATAGACAAGTCATATGTTAAAATTAGGATCAGTAGGAAAGCTGTTAAGATCACCCTTAATATGCTGTGATGGCAACAGGGGAACCTCTAACCTCAGTGACACATGAAAATATCTGCACAGCTCAGAGTCTTTAAGATTCACAACTGCTGCTTGTAGGAGTAAACAGAACTTGTGTATCTGGTGACTTCTTCTTCAGAATATGAGGACAAGAATAAATACATAGTTCAAGCAAATAGGCAAAAGCCAAGAAACAAATAATATGCAAAAAGCAACATCCATCAGGTAAAACAAGAAACCATAAGGGCATTGATACTAGGGGGAAGACGAAGAAAAGAAAGACCTGTTACCTTGCAGAGGGTCAGAATTATCAGAGAGAATTGGATAAAGAGGACCATAACATTTAATATTTTTTTCACTAGTTTTTGTTGCCAAATGATGTTTTCACAATTAATGACATCAACAGAGAAAAATTCTCAGCTTTAAATAGGAATAGACCATCTTAAATATGTTGCATTTTCAGGAATTCTTAAATTTCATTACTGAAGAGCCACCAGTACACGACTTAGCAGCCATTAGCAGTTATCCGTAAATAAATTGAAGTGAATGTATGAATAGAAGGGCAACGTGGTGATGCTCTTCAAAAGATGCGAAAACAACATGTGGAATTACAGGTTTTCTTCTTCACTTAAATTCCTAGAAAAATACTGGAGCAAATAAAAAAGCTATTCATGGTCATCTACATGAAAGCAGAGAAAAGACTAATAATCTATATGGGTTTATTGTGAGCAAAAATCCAGGGGGGTGACACAAAAGAAAGTAGATGTCATACACTTGGACTTCATCTGAGTTTCTTTAGAATCACTGATAACTTAGATGATGATATATAGAATCATAGAATCATAGAATTAACTGGGTTGGAAGAGACCTCCGAGATCATCAAGTCCAACCCTTGATCCAGCCCCA
>JAWWES010000094.1:56660060-56682667 GCA_035583135.1 Lophotriccus pileatus
CTCCCCACCTCCTCCCCACCTCTTCTCTTGCCATTGTCTCTAAATCCAAATTTTTTTCCTATCTTCCAGAATATACTCATGAGGAGCTCAAAGCAGTGCTCTTATTAGGATTATTAACTTCCATTTCAGGAATTTAGCAATGACATTCCTTCTACCCCCTCACTGTGCTCTCTATCCAATTACTTCCATGTCATTTTTCCAAGTTTTATAAGGTTCAGTCTCTATTAGAAACTTCATGGAAAGGAAAATCTCAAATGCACGAACTGTGCCACGTGTTAGAAGCCAGAAATTTTGTTTTAATAGTCCCTTTTTTTAAAGAATGATACAATTTGGATTAGTGCTTGTACCCAAGAGATATTACACTTAGTGCTTGTACCCAAGAAGCAGACTTTTCTGCGACTTAATCTACTTTCACCTTCCCTTTGCTACACTCCCCTGATCAAATTTGCCAATAGTATTTTCCCTTATATAAGGATATGATACGCTCTGCTTTGTCATAATTCTTTTCTTCTTCCCACAATTTATTCACGTGTTGTCTTCCTACATTACAGTCTTCTTGTACAATCTCCCTGAAAAGGAAAACTGAACATTTGTTAATTTGCAAAGCATTTTTCATGTTGAAGGTGACTCAGAAATAATAAATAGTACTTAGGACTGCATGCAAACTGATATAAATGAGAAAAATAATCATATATATTCCACATAAATAAATATACTTAGATTTACCACATGCCCGAGAAATGAGAGGAAAAAAAATATGTAATACAAAAACATTTCAGGCATTTCTGTATATATTGTTTGTAAACATCACATGCACTTACCTAATCAAAGTCTATTGAAAAATTCATATAGGCTTTGCAGGGCTCTGTTTTATTAATGTTATTTTTGGGGAGGACTTTATAAAGCAATTGGTTAAATAGGACTTAATTCATAAAGAGTACCTATTTCTATTTTAAGTTTGCATTCAGGTAAAAGAACTCAGGAGGTCAGTTCCTTCTCTGGTCCACAGCATGCAGGTGGCAGATGGGCCAGTCCTTCCTGTGTTTAAGCATAAGATTTTTGTACAACATCTTCTCTATATCTTATATGGTTTTTTTACTTCCCTCTGTTGTAATTACTTTTGTTGCTGACTGGTGTCTGTTCTGCCTATTTTCCAAGATCCCCAGAGAAATCCCTCTTGAGTTCCTTGCAGGCTTGACCTACTCTTTACTATAAAACATGCTTCTCAGTTCTTGCACATTTGACAAGACCACACATCTGCCCTCTTATTTCCTTCTGAATTT
Organism: Lophotriccus pileatus; assembly: GCA_035583135.1. NCBI lineage: Eukaryota > Metazoa > Chordata > Aves > Passeriformes > Tyrannidae > Lophotriccus > Lophotriccus pileatus. The sequence continues at coordinate 56,661,344 of JAWWES010000094.1, forward strand.
TGTATACTTCAGTCAACACAACTCACAGTTAACTTTTCACAAAGAAACAGACTTTACTTCTGCAGTTTGTCCTATAAACAAGATCACAGAGCTGAGGAACAACATTTGAGGGGGGGTGGAGGGAAAGGCCAAGACAAAAAAAACCCAAACAAACAAAAACTACTTCATGGAAATATTTCATATTGTAGTGAATGACCAGGGCAGTAAGCGAAAAAGTAGCTAACCATGTTTATTTTCCACAGTAGTAAAGTACATCTCTGAAAAATAATATAAGTAGGTGTCCATTACATTAAAAAACAAAAACAAACAATACAACAAAATAAACCAATCAACAACAACAAAAAAATCAGCCTATTAGTAAATAATTAAAAATAGGTGCAAACATTTAAATCTGGAGGAGTTATAGCCATGATTAACCATTAGTGCATATTCAGCTCCACAACTCCTAACCAGGCAGAGAGCACTTATTTACTATGACACTAACAAGTGTTATCATTCTATTACATATCATACTAGTACAAAGCTTTGGAACTGTCTGGGTCTGCATCCTGTTGGTATAATTCCACATATTTTCAGTAAGCAATTTGGAGCAATATAATGAAGAAAAATTAATATAGTGGAATATTTTAAGGTTCTGACATTTGGTTTCATTTCACAGTGGGATAAGAAAAAACAAGATCTTTTAAATAAATATAATTTTGAAATGAATGCACAGTAGAAATGTTTCTCCAATAATAATTTTGTAGGCATATTTCAGTAACTGCTTATCAATCTTATATACTAAATAGAGCAAACACTGACTGTCCAAAGATAAATCACAGCCAAAATATTATATCATAAAAAAAGTAAGCTTGTTTCTCATTATGAGACATATTTTGGTGTTCCCACTACTAAAAATTGGATAAAATATTATAATCGTTTACCTTGGGTTGGCAGTACATTGTTCTGAAAAGTTTGTAAAGGCATCTGCCAAACATTTCTCAATTTTCGAGACTCCCAGAATAATATTTTGAATGTTCTTCAAAAAGTTTTGAATATTCTTAATGTTTCTGGAATCTAAAATCCTACCTTTTGGGAGCTAACTTTGTATGTAAGTCTTGATAAAACATAAATCCACTCACCTCTGAAATAGTTCACAGGCCTTTATCTTCAAACATGTGACATGTGCCTTATAAGCAAACTGAAGATTCACTGAATACATTAGATAAACAGACATAAAAAAAGCACCACTACAATTTCCGTGCATTTAGTTGCTCTGGTTATTTGGTCACAGGACAAATTTCTGATTTCTTCTTCAATACCAATTTATTTCTCCTAATTTGTGTATTTTATGCTCTTCCCTTTCAGGGTGACATTCTTCCCACCTAATTTTGGTTGTATAAAAACTGCGTATGAATTTTAAGCCTTAAGGTATGTGTACTCCTTTTCTAGTCTGTCGACTGTGAGAGAAATACCTAGAGGACAGTTCACTGGTGCAGTATGTGAAATGAAATGAAGAACCAGTCAGATACACACGTGAGTATGACACAACTGCTACTTTACTGGAAATCAGTTCTGTCCTTATACTCTGTTTTGAGTGTACTGACTGGCTGAACTTCCAAGGTAAATTCCACTGAGTCAGCAGCATCATTCCATCAGATTGAATCATGTTATATTTTGAGTGACTTTACTGGTTAGAGCCACCTCAGTCTCTAGAAAAACATTGGAAAATACTGTTACAGATTTTTCAAGAATAGCAAGATTAAGTAATTTAATGAAAATCATTTGGTCTCACTTGGTTAAGATGGTACAAATGGTGTAGAATATAATGAAATTCCTGGTGTAAAATTTTACTGTCCTCTAACATTTTTCAATCTTTATTAATCTGATCGTTAAAAAAAAAAAAAAAGACCGATTTTCACAAAGTTATAAAAAGTATGGAGATGTTTTGATTAGTTAGTTTAGTAGGAATTTTAGATTATCATAAGCAAGTTCATAGTCAGTATTCCTTGGCATAAATGCAGTACATGGCTTTTTCTCAGCCAGTGCACTTGAACATGCTGCAGCCCACTTGGGAGCATCAGCTAGCTGGGTTTGTTAATAATTAGTTTTATAGTTCACTATTATTTATCACAGTGTAAGGTACTTCAGCAAACAAACAAACGAAAAAAAAAAGAAGACAAAAGGTGGAAAAAGATATGACAGAACTTGTCTCTAGTTGATTGTCCCTCTAGTAGTGTACCTAAAAACTGATCCAGAGCATTATGCTCATCTCCCTTAAGAAGTGATTGTCAGTTTGAGGTGCTTATGGTCTCAGCAGAAGTTTTTAATGGGGGAAGGCATACAAAGGCCTACAAGTTTATCAGTGCGGAAGCAAAGGTTGGCAATCTTTATCCACTGCTCCCCTGTCCATCTTGGTTAGTAAAAGAAATGGATTTCAGTTTTCAAATCCTTTGAGAACCATGGGCGATTTTTGGGGGTTTTTGGGTGGGTTTTTTTGTGGTTGGTTGGTTGGTTGGTTGGTTGGTTGGTTTTGATGGGGTTTTTTTGGATTTGTTTTTCGGTTTTTGGTTGGTTGGTTGGGTTTTGTTTGGTTGGTTTGGTGGGTTTTTTTTAATCACAAGGAATATGTCTTATTTACATACAATAGGACTGGGTGACCTGACATCTGGCACTGTCCTTAAATATAATACCCTGACACTGTTTTTTCAATGTCAAAGCACAGGTGGTGGACTGACATACTTAATTTATTCTCTTATGAGTAATACTGTTTACACTTGAAGGTGTTACTTTGGGTTGATAGTACTTGTTCAAACTAGATGATCTGTTACATTACAGGCAACACTGAATGCTAAGGTGCTCTACTTCTTTCAGCTCTGCTGATGAGGAGAAATCAATGAACACCAAGGAATTCAAATTATGCCTTGAGTCAGCCCATATGAACACATAACACAGTAAGGGAACATGCTGTAACCTTGAGGCCTATACCATCTGCTTCTAGGAAAAGCTCTGGGGAGAAAAGAAAAATAGACAAAGATAGGGTTGATGTTACAAACATACCAGAGGACCTCTTCACCTTTGTGTACGAGCCAGTTACAGTAAAGCAGCTCTTTTACCTACATTATATCAAGAAACAGTAGCTTAGCAAACATAGTTTCTCCTCTAAAATGTGTTCCTTGTTTCTTTCAGTTCATTTACTGCAGCTTTCACTATATGAAATGGTGAACAGATATAGTTACTTGCATGTTTGCTTTTGAATCAGATGGTTCAGCAACCTACATCTTCTACCCTGAGAAACAGAGAAGAAATTACTCGTATTCCTGTTCCCATGGAATAGTTCAAGCAATTAAATGACTGCAAAGGAAATGCTGTGACAAACCCTTTTTCTTTGATACAGATGTACCACGCAGCCACAGCCACAAAAGTGTTGGAAGTTCAGAACAAGCAGAAAAGATCACATCCAGCTCCACTCCAAGAGCGACAAGTGTGCCCTGTTGGACCAGATCCCAGCTGGGGGGGACCCTAGCTATAGGACCCCAGCTGGAGACTTCAGTCAACAGAGGATGGACATACATACATCTTTCCCTTCAGGTGCCTAAACTGCTGAGTGAAGGAGAAGGGTAGGCTGAGGGAGGAGACAGGGGGAACCTACGTATCAGGAACAAATTAAAATGAACTCTAGCATGGACTATGTGATAGAAGTAATACATGCTGATCTTTAGCCATAACTCTAGGTAAACTGTAAATTGTTTGGAATATGATGATACTTGTATCCTGCAGATTTAAAAACTAAAAGATTCATGTCATTCAATCAGGGGAAATCTGGAAGAAAAGTAGAATCTGGTAATAAACAAATTATCCAAAAACTAGGTAATATTGGAAAATTAAATGTCTTCAGACTTATAGATGCAGTATGTTCAGTTACAGTGTGGGTGCTTTTCACACCCAGTGTGAAAAATCAAATAGGAAGTTTAAAAGATTTTTCAATTTATCACTGCATTATAAAAAAAACCCCAACAAAATCCAACAAACAACCCAAACACCCCACAAGCTTTAAAATATTCCAAACTGCATCCAAATATTTAGGAAAAAAAATATATTTATGTGATTAGATAATCTACTCAAGGTGAGCAAGAATGCCCATTAGAAGATCTATATCAGAAAGAAAAACTACTTTAAAATTATTCTACACAGTAAATAAATTTTAGCACATTCACTGAAGTAAAGACATATTTTAAAACTAGATATATTGCAATAAATTGCTTATATGAGCAAATCTTCACCTACAGGTTAACTAAGAATTTTGAATTGTGACTTTGATAAGGCAACATTTATCCCATGCATCTTAGCCAGGGTAGGTTCTGTGCTGAATTACAACCTGAGAAATCCCCATGGAAGGTGACTTCATTATGTAGGCTATAAACCAATACAGAACTTGTTTTATTGTATTTAATTCAAGATATTAATGTAGCCCAAAGAGATGTTTTCCTTTGCACAGATTTAACTTTGTTAGGGCAGGGCAACCAAAGATGAGATCAGCACTGAACTCTTTAGTTTGAAAATGTTGAAAAGAAAAACACATCACAATTAGAGATTGTATTCCTTCACGTATTAAAAGAAGAAAATCAAAGTTAATGAGTATACCAAGTTGATATTAAAAATCTTTTCATTCCTTAAAGAGCACACAGAAGAGCAACATTTTGCTGTAAAACTAAATTAAATACCTTTAAATTAATATACCAATTATCTAATGTTAAAAAGAAATCAGATAAGATATGACAACAGAATTAATGGTTTCACTCCTTTTCTGGCTGCATTGTTCTAGTACCTATCATCACTTTACATTGAAATTTCATGAAGTAGTTCTACTATCATCTGTGTGTGTATATACATATACATATATATATCTATATAAATGGAAACAAATGAAATTATTTAGGTCCTGGCCACCACTAGAAAAAAAAAATATTTAGGTACCATAAAAGCATCAGTATTTATTAGCTTAAGTGCTAATGATAGATATAACTGTTTATTACACAGACAGTAAACATTACAGACAGTTTCACTAGGTCTCTTCCCAGTAATACTCATATGAGTCGGTAGTTTACAACAATTTGGAGCCACAGCTGAGCTGATTACAGATGGCTTTCTCAGTGAAGAGATGCGATTACAACACCTAGTTGACCTTCTCTGTTTAGGAATCCTGTGACAGGTTTTTAAATACACAGTTTCAGAGGGGTGAAAGAATTAAAGATCTCAGACAAAGCAATTGTGTGATCATGATTAATGCCCTGGTGGAATGACTTTGAAAGTGTAAACTCTTGAACTGAGCCTAGAAATTCTTTTAGCTGTGGTTTATATAAACATTTCACATCTTGCACCATAGCAAACCTGTGCCCCTACTATGCTAAGATTAATTTACAGTGCTTGGAAGTATGCAGAAATTGTTTAACATATAACCTTATAGCATGGGTTTTACTCCGTTCTTAGCAGAACATTTATATTTTATCTGAAGAAAAAGTAATATCCTGCTGTAACAACATTAAAGGCTTGTTAGAAACTTTCATATAGTAATGCAAATGTAATACTGGCAAAGATTTATATTAAAATAGAGCACTTAATTGGCTCAGTCTCTCAATAGCAGCAGCAAAGCTACTGGTATGTTCTGGACCATTATTTATATGTGCTGTTACGTCAGTCACTGCCCTCCAACTTGGTGCTCTTTCACTGAAGCAAGTAAATTACATGCTAAAAGAGGAAGAAGGGATAGGAGACAGGAGTGGGAGGGACAGAATTTAATGGTTTTCTGTTTCACACCTGAGTCTGAAAGACAGGTGATATAGGCCAAGAATTTCAACAAAAGTACATTCCAAATTCAGGCATCTTAAATCTATTTAAGCCCTTTCCCCTAGGGTTTCCTGATGATTGGCTCTAGGCTGCAGGAAGTGCCCTGCCAATAGAAAAATCAGACACAGAGAATTGTATGGAATTTAGGATATTTGTGAACTGGAGCCAATGCCCATACAGAGCAATAGAAACAGAGTTATGTTGCCATTTTAGCATTTTAAAAGCACTTCAAAGACCCCATGTAATAGTAAACTATTACACCCAGTAATAGTAAACCAATTTTAAGTACATTGGCTAGTTGGCTTTCTTTACTTTCTTTCTAAGAGAACTTTTGGTTTGCTGCAATGAAAATATGCACTGCATATAATTATTCTGAAAATTCACAGCTTTTGAAAAACAGTACAACAACAACAACAAAAAAATATATAACATACAGTTTGGTTTGCTCTGTAATAACCTCAAAGAAAAGATAAATGATGCTTGCCAGTTTAAATATTTCTCTGGTTTTTATCCTAGGGAGATATGTGTTATACCAAGGAAGCTAAATGGTTCTCTCCACGCGAAAAGGTTGTCTATGGAGCCTTGACTTTGATAAATTAAGAGAATCCACATTTCCTGGAAAATGCAAAATAAGTAGGACATGCAGGAAAGAATTGAGCATATTTATAGCAATGTACTCCTACTTTCAACAGCAAGTAAAAACTATAAAATCGCCAGATATATTTTGCTCTTTTCCAAAAGCAAATTTGCAAACTATACAAAACTGGGAGGAGCTGTTGACTCCCTCAAAGGCAGGGAGGCCCTGCAGAGAGACCTCTACAAGTTAGAGAAGTGGGAAATCACCAACCAGATGAAATTCAACAAGTAAATGTGCCAGATTCTGCACCTGGGATGGGGCAACCCTGGATGTACCTACAGACTGGGGAATGAGATGCTGGAGAGCAGCGCCATGGAGAGGGAACTGGGGTACTCATTGACAGCAAGTTGAATATGAGTCAGCAGTGCCATAGGCAGTCAGGATGGCCAAGTGTGTCCTGGGGGGGGACAACAAGCAAAGCATTGCCAGCCAGTCAAGGGAGGGGATTTTCCTGCTCTGCTCTGCACTATCTAACCTATCTTCTTGCTATCTGTGCAATCTTCTGTTATCTTATTTCCATTCTACGCAAAATCAGTTCTGTTGTCTCTTTGCTTCATCTTTCCAGAAGCATATCTGTGTCCTTTAGTACCATTAGGAACTGACATGGCACGTTCCTATTTTATTATGGACTCTGATCCAAATAGTGCTGATAACTTGCAAATCATCCACTCAGCTTGTGTTAGACTTCAGTTCTAATCAAAATGCTTACCATATCTGCTAGTCCATCTGGAAATACATGAACAGATCACATTTAGGAAGTTCTTATTTCTCTCAACTTTTAAACGAACTACCAAAAAAACCCCCCATTTTTAAGGTAATCCCTTAAGGACATAATCCCTTAAGGAAAACGGAAATTTAAATTGCACACATAGTACTTGGAACAATGATATATGTTATATATGTTAGCAGAACATCTCAAACACACTGTGATTCACATATGGGTTTCAGTTAGCAAAGAAGAGAGGCAGAAATAGAACCACATGCATTTAGTTCTGTCTGTATGCAACCCTGAATGAAGGATGACTGCAGGAGCCATAACTCAGCTTGTACATCTTGTCTTAGTTCTAATTTAAGCACAACTATTTCCGAGGCCATCTGCATTCAGGATTAGAAGTAGACAATGTACTAAATTGGAAATTTTTAAATTCTGGAGTAGCAATGTGCTTTCAGTTGCATGCTATCCCAATCTTCGGTGCCTTGCTCCCACATACAGGGTGATGGACTTTTGTTTCATTGATATTGTCAGGCTAAATACACCATGACTACTCACAACAGGGGAATTCTGCTCCATGGGCCACCCAAATGGTGATTTTGGGCCACCCAGGCACTTGCAAGTTAGTGAGATCCTAGAACTCCTCTATAGAGTTAGATCATTGCAAGAATTATAGCTCTGCTATATATGCCCTCCACAGTGATGGCTTTGGGACTCCAACTAATGGGACAGCATCACCATAATTTATATACATCATTAACCCCTGTGTCATGAGAATTTAATGGGGTTTTGCCAATTAGAGTTATCCTAATTAAGAAGCGTATATCAAGCTAATTATTACCCTGATTTAGTGTATGATATCCTGTCTTTGGTCTTATGTCCAAAACTCAGAAGGAACTGACTGCAAATTAAAAATATACTCCAAAAACCTCAATTTGCCAGTTGTAGCTGGGCCAAGCAATGACTAATAGGGGCAAAATTTGCAAGGATTCTGAATATATAAACACCAGAGAAAGATAGCTGAGTTATGTTGGGTGGTCCAATGAGATATTAGCAACAAAAGAGTAAGGACGTAAAACAAAAAAGTCAAGTTCAATTACAACCAATTCTTCTGCCTTTAAAAGCAGCAATTGCTTCTCCAAGGACTGGAGAATGCAGTTTGAAGTGGGCAGATACAACCATGATTTGAATTTGAGATTTGAGATGGGGCTTTTTTTGTTTTTTCCTTCCTTCCCTATTTGAGAACATTTTCTTATGAGCAGGTATTAGGAAAAGTGAGACACCAGAGATGAGCTGTTGGCATTCGTCACAATTCCTAGTCAAAATTGGGTCAAAGACATGAGGGTCTAATGGGAAGAAAAATGGGCCCACTGAACTTTTGGTCTGGTTTCTCTCCTTCTGTCAGATGTTTTAAAAGGTTTTATATAATTGATTTTTTTGTCTAACCCAAGTATTTTGGTGCAAAGCTTCAAATGAAAGCCATAAACATAAGCCAAAATTTTCAAAATTGCATAGCAGTTTGGAATAATTTCTGGACAGAAGGACTGAATTAATCTGATTTATAAGTATTTACGAAATTCATTCCAAATTAAAATTAAAAAATATTTTTGAACTATTTCTAACTGTATCAAGACTAAAAAAACTATAATTGCCTTTCTCAAAAAAATATAATAGCTCCAGAAAGAAACAGTTCATTAAGACATAGTTGATCAGTACCAATGCAAGACAACATACTTAAAGTCCACAATTTGTATCTACAGAGAACAAGAATTTGGTTTGAAAACAGGTGATTTGGACAGGGCTTGTACAGTCATAGATGAGAGTATCATTGATTCTTAGTTGCTTAAAGAGAAAAATGTGCAATAGGAACAGGAAATTCTTGACACAATATTGATACAAACAAAATTAGCATATTGTGCCATTTCTAGATCTGGTACTCAAAGTAAAATATGGAAATTTTAAAGAGGTTAGGGAAGAAAAGAACAACATAAAAATGTTGGAGAAACTAGAAAACACTCATTATGATATGATATTCAGTGTATCTAGATTGTCAATGATAAAATTAAGGGATAATAGGAATCCTGTGTGTGGGTCCTTACACACATGTTTCCAGAAGGTTCATTGTAGCTGAAAAAAAAATCACAGATCAGTAGGATGTTGACTAAGATTTTAATATAACCAGAATATTAAAGACAGTGAGCCTAATAAATTTAAATAAAGAGTTGAAGTCACCAGTTCATGGCATCTTTATTATTAACCTTTCTTAAACATGCTTAAATTAATTTTTTGTGACAAGTTTTGTAACCCATGAGTATAGGCAGTTTGTCTGATATTTGAGCTTAGATTCACTAAATCCCACACTTTAATCCTTTTTTCATGAAGGAGCCCTTTCTCCTGGAAACTGTCAGTCAATGAAGACCCAGCCTTTAAGTTCATTGGCTGGTAAGATTAGAGAAGATGTATTTTCCCAAGTGTTTTGTAAAAGTGATCAACATGATAAGTTTTTTCCACCTTCTTTGGTACTCAGTTGGTAACTAGTCTGAGGCAATGCAAATCATTCTTTCCCTGAGACTCCTGGTCAACATCTTCTGCTCACATATTCCAACTGAGATTGCTAGATTTGTAGCTCTGAAGGAATTCATTGCCAGATCAGATTGGCAAGACTTTTTTCCTTCCTCTGCACTACTAAGCATGGATTACTTGCTGATTTGTCTGTTTCTTACCTAATCAGATCTTGGGCACTAGTGGAATTTGGACAATGTCTGGGTTATCTCTCCTGGCATGAAACAATTTAGTCCTGGATAGTAAGAGATTTCAAGGTAGATAAAATTATTGGGCACAATAGTGAAGTAAATGGCTGAAATCAAATATTTAGTCTAAAATTTAGTTGACAATATTAAGTCTAAAATCAAGAAAACAATGGAAAAAATTGAGAGTTCATTAATTAGACTTCTAGTGAGGAAGTGCAGAAGACTGAACAATAGCCAAGAGAAGGAAAATTGGAGACTCTGTAGGTCTGAGTCAAAGCCAAAGTCAACAACTATCATGGTTGGGAAAGAAAAGCATGACAACCTACAGGGTTCAAGCAGGATGTAGGTATGTCTTTATTCAGGATGGCTCCCTCTATTTATAGAGGGAGAAGGGATGGTTCTGGAAATACGGGTATGCTCAACACAAATAAGGAATGGGTAGGAGGGAGCCTTTAAATACAAGGAAAGGTATAGGAGGGGTTACAACCATAGAGGGAGATAATGGGATAGATACAACCTTATATGGGGAATCTGTATTGCAGCAGGGGCTAGCCAATAGGGAAAGAGGTAGAACATGAGGGAATGGTAAATGCCAGTCTCCTACAGTCTATAATCCAGTTTTGCTGGAACAGTGAGAAGGGATGATGAAAATTTAAGTGTTCAGCTATGGGAGAATACTGACAAACAAAGTTCAGCAAGAAGGAGTGCATGGGTTGGCTATAGTTCACTGGGAACAAACTGTCTGCACACCTCAGAAGGAGGAACACTGAGGGAGCTTGGTGTACTACTCTATGGGAGACATGAATCAGAGGACAGAGGTGCTGTGGTCATGCTCTGTTGAAATTAATGCACATACAAAACAGAGACTGGAGCAACACAATGGTCTTGTGATCATGTACTATGGAAAACAATGCACCTAGTGGGAATTAAGCCATAGGAATGTGCCAGATGGTGACTGAAAGCTGAACTTTGCTTAACTTAAATACACATACTACTTTGCATGCCCTACATATGACAATGACTAAAATCACTCAGAATCCACCTAAACATGAAATGACATCAACTTGAAATTTACCTTTCCCCTCCCTCAAAGAAAAATGATATAAATATACTTTTAAGTGGGAAGGGAGATTGGGGGACACTGCTCTCTAATTTCTGGATCGGTCGACAGGTTGAACCTGTTGTCTCTCTCCACAGGGACATGGGTACATCTATTGGGTAAGAACCTCATTCTATGTGTGCTAAATAATTATTTTGAGCTGGCTTTCATTGGTGATTAGAATTTGTCTGTATATTGCTTCAAATTCATTTTTGTCAGTCAGTATACTAACAATGTCAATCTTTGAACTTAATCTGCCACAGTTTACTATTATCCCTGTGTTTGTGTGTTATTCTGTAAACTGTTTAGTGAGTCCTTCAAGGGCACTAGCAGCCACTGGCAGTGGATAACATACTTGACAAAACTGAAAATATGCCATCTAAGAGTGGACAGATCCACAAAAGGGATCTTTCTAAAGTGAATAAAGGATTTGACTCTGATATGCTGTCAGTACATGTCCCTGAATAGGCTAGTCAAACTACCTTCTGATACAGTAGGCTGTGCAGTGGGGTCTCCATAATGGGATGCAGGCTGGTTGGGCACAAGGGTTTCCTTTTTTTACTTGTATGGGCAGATCCAAATCACAATTGCAAACAGAAATGAGTAACACAGAACGCTCTGTGCAAATGACTGCCTGAAGAAAAATGGTGGTAAAAATGTGAGATAGTAATTTATTTAACTGATTATTACTCAGCATCTCTCTTTTCTTTGCCTCAGATTTACCTCACATTGCACGGGCAACTGAATAATGATGATCTTCAGCAGTCTCTTACAGATGACTCAACTATGCTTGATTGTTTCAAACTGCATTTTGGGTGTCCATGGACTGATGTAGTGCAGAAGTCTATCAATAGATATTTCTGATTCAGATGTCAGGGGGTTGAAGCTTCTCCATGTCTTATGCTACTCTTCCTCTTTCTTCTGGTTTGATACTGTACAAATACACAACTTGACAAAAAAAGGTGAAAAGAACACATGACATCATTACTAAACCTCCGGCACCTGGACAATCTATGGAAGACATAAACAGCTGGCTCTCCCATTTTACATAAACCCCTGTAAAATACATGTTAAATTAAAGCTTGAAAGCATTTTTTTACAGAGGAAAACAAAACCAAACACCAGTTCCACTGGCTGAAGAATTCAAAATTATGAACATGTTCAACATGTGAACTGTGAGTTGAAAAATTAGCATTTCTTTGACAATGTTTCAGTTTTCTCTACTTTCCACATCACATGGCTGGCTTTCTTTCCAGTGCTCAGAGCAGAGATCCTGGCAGCAGTTAATCAGTACATTACAATTTTTCTCAGTGAGTTTTGTCCCAGATTTTAAGGCAGTGGAAAGGGACAGTGAGGAAGGGGGAACAATAGCATGGTTCTCCATTCCTCTACAAGGATATAAATGTGTATTCCATTATGTTTATCTGATAGAACTATTTTAATTGAAATTTTATGTGAAATGCAATCATTTCACTTGGAGAAATTTGGAATAGAATATCAAAATAGTATCTTTTATTGGACAGATTTGTGATTTTGTGTTAAAAATACAACCCAAAACCTCACAACAGGTTTTTCAATAAGACCCATTTTTCATGCATCACGATGACTGAAAGTAATTATATTTTTAGCCTTTCAACTTTTCTGTGTGGCCATATGAAGCTATTTGAGTTTAGTAACTCATGCAATAATTCAGCGTGCTCAGTTTCTTTCACCTCGTTCATGCAGGTGTTTTGTCATAAATTACTCATAGGCAGGATCTCAGCCTTGATATTGTAATGCCAAATATTTAACCATGCCCTTTAAGCAACCCTTTAGGCCAGGGAAGAACTTTAATCAACACTGGTTGCATAAGCTCAACTTGTATAACTCATATAAGCTGAGCGTTTGCAGCCTGAAAGAATGTGGCCTGGCAGAAGACTGTGATAATAATGGGCCAGCATTTAGAAATAAGGGTCACTATTAGCAGGAAAATCATGACATCTTGATTCTATTTTTTTCCAAAGACAGCTAAACCATACAATGGAAGGAATCATTCCAGGCACATTTTGGAGTCAGAGTGCAAAAAATAAATTCAAAGAAGCTAATAGAACCAAAATTTTCCTTTTTGTGATTTCTTAACAGGCACCCTCTGGACAGTCTTCTTCATTCCAGGTCCTGCTATCTGGTCTTTGAAAAAATTCAGTATTCCCTCCATTGTTCTTTATGTCCTGTAATATATTTTTTCCTGAATTTCTTGTGGTGTATCTGTTCTTTTGAGTGACTGAGGTGTGCAGTCAGAAGCCACAGTTGGTTACACTTCTCTTATTATCCTTGAGAACTAGCAATAGCCAAGATCTGGCTGATCCTTTATTATTGTGTTCAAGTAATCAAATAAAAACCTCCATAACCAGAATCAGTAAAATTGTCTTCTGAACACAAAATTCTCCATAATTACTTTCTCGTTTCTCATCAGTTGAAATGTATTTTGGGCAAGCTTCAGCTACAAAAGTACTGGCAGCCAACTCTACTTACACAGTAGGCCCAAACTAGCCACTACTATCAATCATTCTGTGACAGAAACAAAACTAAACTGGACCAGCTCAGAGACATCAGAACATCATTTAGACATATCCATCTCAAGCAACCTTGTTTGATGGTTCATAAAGCATAAACATACCCCCCAACTTGTAGAAATGCATCCTCAATTAAAATTACTCAGATTGCCTCATTACAAAAACTTGGTAGGATTAGAAGGGACATAATAAATTATATTGTTGTACAGCTACTCAAACTGACCTTAAACTACTGTAACACTTTTTTTAAGGAAAGGGTCTCCAGGCTTCTGTTTTGCTTTTTCTAACCACATTTTTCATCCACTGAAGGCTTTTCATTTATCTTAGAATGTCATTATTCCACACTGAATTGCCAACAGCAACAGTTGATTTGATTTCACTTTAATAAGTAGATAAATGACCTTCAGAGAAAATAACTAATTAATAAATACTAGGATGCATTACTAGAGGCTCCTCACTTATTTCTGAGATATAAACAAATGTTCATTTCCAAAACAGTTGGAGATTGAGGCAAAACCACCAAGTGTGCAATAATTCCATTTCCCGAAGATCTCTGGCTTCAGTTTTATAGGGAGAAAGAAGACATAAAAAAGTCCAAGATGGCTGCAGTGACATTTGCATCAGTTTCAGTTTCATCAAAAGAATAGAAAAATTATGGAGGATGCATGTTTGTTTTGCCTCAATCCCTTTCTCCCCCTAGTCTTTACCATTATTTAATTATTCCCATACCTATGTTCTCTCCAGCTGACTGAAAATCTAAGCCATTTGTCATACATTCCTTTAAAAAATGTATAAAATCTGGCAGTAAAGTCTTAATAAGTAAGATGCATATAAAAATTGTTTTTAAAAATGCACTAGAATGACTGGTCCAGTTTTATAGCATATGTATTCATAGTACAGACACAATAAAATCAAAGTTCTACAAATATCACCTGCTTTGGGAATTCTGCAACTATAGCCTTAACATTTAGAACAAGTCTGTATTTCTGAAATAGTGTGTTATTCAGTGATTCTTCTTTAAGAATAAGATGATGTGTCTCTACCTTACAGAACCCTACAGATTCCATATCTCCTAGCACATGGTCCAGTACCACAGTGCTCTGTGCTTTTCCAAAACTAAAGATATGTTCTCGTAAGACACCAGATCACTTTACAGAAGATAGAAAAATAGATGGCACCCTATATAGACAACAAGTAGACATAGATACCACTGAAAAATGCTCCTTAAAAACCTCACACAGAGTATGAAGTCATTTAAAGTCAGGCATCAAGAAAGTGTAAGGTGTAGGGGTAAGTCTGTAGGAAGCAACTCCCATGGCTCTGTCAACACTAAATCTGAAAAACATAGTGGCATGTTAGATGCCTCTATTACTGTCAAGTTACTACCTAATCTAGGTAACTATATGAGGAGGAATAATTAATTTTAAAAGGGGTTATGTTGGCCATTACCTTTAGATAATTAACTAAAATGTGTTCAGCACACTGATCTGGAAAGTAGGAGGCTTGGGACTATCTGGCAGTAGCTTGAGTGCATTCAAACCCACTTCCTGGAAAAATGCCTTAAGCATAATGCTACAAATGCATCAGAAGAACAGCCCTGTCTCTAGCATTTTAAGCAGGCTAGCACCAACATACATAAATGCCAGGTTCATTTCATTAGCAGAAAAGAGAGCTATGAGGAGTGGTCAGTTCAAAACTCTTATCTTAGTTCTGGAGGGGTTTTTTTTAATTTAAACATGTGTTTGGCTGTCTAGAGTGAAATACCTGAACTAACCAGCAGCAGTTCCCCTACTCCAAAGCAGTGTCAGAGAAAACAGTCTCTTGTCTTTGTGATTCCTGTGGCTTTAGTAGCCATTACTCATCTAAACTACTTCATGGCTCCATGACTCTCGCACTCTTCTGACAATTTAACTATTTGACCCCTCCAGGCTGAGGTGGGTCCCCACACTTTCTGAAGAAATGCTGTAAATAGAGATAGACACCTGCCTCCCTCCTTGCATGTTGGAACAAGAAGTGACTTGTTAAAAATAAAGACCATGAAGCAAATATCTGTTCTACTAAGTAAGGAGGTGATATAGAAAAGTTATGCATGGAAGCTTCCTCCCTTTTCTATTAAAAATTGTCAGAGAAAACAGGGGTTTACAACAAGCACTGCACTTTGTTGTTTTTAATGTACATAATTCCAGGCTTCTAAGTTACAGTAGAGGCTCCACAAATGCAATGGCATTCAACAGTGAATGTAACAATTATTTCACTGTTTCTGCATAAATCTCACAGCCTATTAGTTGTTTCCAGTAAACAGCTTAGAGGTGAATTTCTTCACAGTCTGCTACCATACCTCCTGGGCACCCAGTTCTCCTTCATAGTCACCTTTCAATATATTCTCCAGGAGAGACAGAGCCATTTTACATCTGGGTGATGTGTCTGATCTCTTTATCTAAGGAGGTTTTAAAGTAACTGTCCTGACTAATCTCTCCCAATCACCACAGACTGCTGATTTGTGAGGTGACTTTCATATATATCACATCTAAGCCAGATGTCTCAGCTTTTGTAAATTTTATCATGACTTAGTGGCATAGTTAAAAATTCTGTGCATTTAAAAAAATACAGAGGTCATTAGCATCAAACATTAGAGAGAGAATAAAATAAATTAAAAGTCATATCACAAGCTTTGATATGCTGTGATTCACATGCGAAACAAACTCATTCACAAGGCAGAGTGCAATATCTTCAGATAACCTGGTTAGTTTTATTTTGAAAATAAGAGATCTTGTTTAGAATTATGAACATATAAGCAATACTAAAACACTGAGACATTTAAATGTTTCAGGGAAAGAGTTTTCTATTGAACTGATAGTTTTCATATGTAATATGGAAGCAAAGCATAGTTATGTGATACCCATAGCATATAAGAGGATGATCACATTTGTGCTTAGTCTTATTTTTTTATATTGCTTAAATTAGATGAGTAATAAAAGCTCATTTTGTATGACAATGAAACCTACAATGACATTTCTCTAGGGAAAATCTCTTTTTGTTATTGTAGTATAAAAAGTTAGATGAAGCAATATTTATTGACCATTTCGTTCAGTCTGTTACAAATTACTCCTGAATCTTTCTGTATCTCTACTTACAGCTAGTGATATTATTCCCTAGGCTCTAAATACAATCCCGATACTAGAAAGCAAGCTTCTAAAGTATTCCATGGTAAACTTTACAGTTAATTAGCTCAAAGGCCACAGAAGACTTCCATTTAATTCATCCTCTAAGCTGACTCTTTCTCATGCTCTAGCCAGTCTTTTTCTCTACATTCTGTTAATGGAGGAAAGCTTTCAGAGTTATTTTCATAGTGCTCCTCAGTTATGCTGGAGATAGCGATCTGCATTTGACTCATAGTATCAATACTGTTTCTTTGTCCCACAGACATTCTTTAAATATTTTTGGGGTTTTTTTGTTTATTTGTTTGTTTTTTAATGGAAAAAGAGTCACACATCTTGTGTGAAACTTCTTGCATAAGGCGACTTCCATAAATAACATTTACAGAGAAATTTTGGGTTGCATATCTTGTGGGATAAAAAAATAAAATTAAGTAAGTGAGATTTGGGTTCAATCAGCAAGTATGTCAGCAGATTGCCAGTAAAGAAGCCTGAGGTTTCTTTAGAGCTGTATAACCTGGGTAAACATTTTCCCTGTTCTTGTGTATGTCTTTTCTTCTTCTTTGCCCCTTTTCTTTCTCTTCAAACTTTCTAGAATCCCCTATGACATTGATATTCTTAACTATAGCTTTCTAAAATGTCTAGAAAAACTGGGATCCTAAGATTTATTTACTAATAAACCTCACAACATTAAGTATGTTAATTTGAAAGCCTGTAGAACAGAATCAAAAAATTAAAACTTGGAGATTAGATGATATTCATGTTGCCCTTTCATCCTCCTGACACTTCTGCATTTTTAGTGGGCTAGCTTTGAGACACTGACATAAATTGCTTAGATGGCCATGTTAGTTGCAGACACTTCTATTTCTCCTCCACTTCACCCTAAGCTCACCACTATTATCTTTGGTTATATTTAGGGAAAAGCAAATGGAACAAACCCTGACATTACTGATATAACGACAATCTAAGCCCACTTTTCTATTTGTGCTGGAAGTTCAATAAAGTGGGCCAAATAAAATGTATGTGTATGAACTTTTTAATATGTATTGAGAATTCAGCACTTAATAGAAATATTTTTGCATAGGCATTCACTTTCCTATCCCAGAGGCAAAGGGAGACTCTGTGCTTGCTCAAATGCCATCTCATATATTAGATACTCTTCTGCTTCAGTTGTCCTCTAAAAAGGTCTCTGCCCCTCAGAAATGCTGCATATGTTTGACTAAGGAGAACATTTCAGCTAAGCATGATTTTCAAATGCACAAATTATATTTAGACCTTAACTGAACTTTTTATCTAGAAAATTAACTTTCTTCATTCCTTCTTAAGTAGATTATCTTTGAATGAAGTATATTCCATGACAATCTGATGCGTTTCAACACATGTTCATAACATTGTCACGTGTACAAGTCACTGTCCACTAGTCAACTGAAATGGGCAACTATTCCATTTGTTTCTGCTAGAAAGATACATCTTTCTTATTTATAGATGGAGGGATGTAAATTTCTGCATCAGTGAGTACCGTATGTATTTTCAAGAACTTAATGTTTGGAAAAAAGAAAGTGGAATATCTTCCGTAGTTTTATAAATTTTTTTATCTTTTCATTACTTTTATTTCACTGCAAAGTCAAGTCACTATCTTGGCATCATCAACATTGTTACATAAGCATATTTTTTCATTATCTGTATTTTTACTTTTAGAACAAATCAGAGCTTTGTCACAGTCATGAGATAGCCAGCAAATTATATTGGTCTCACTCCCCAGAATGTGACAGATCTATTTGTGATAAAACAAGTGAATGGATGAAAAATATTGCACAATGATCAGGCGGTAAATAGATTGTAGATGAGTTTTCAAGTTATTGGTTCTAAATGATCTTGTCCTGCAAGAATGTCATCTGCCCTGAATTTGATGTTCCATAAGTAAGATTTAGATGGCAATTATTCATCTATTACACAATGCTGACAATCATGTTGACATTTACAGACAGTGTGTAGTGAGAGATGGTCTTTTAGAGTAAACTGTGCGGCACAGCAGTTTACATGGCAGCTCGCGCAGGCAGTGTGAGCAGGAAGGGCACAGCCACCCCCCCAGCTCTCTTATTTTCTTTTTCCTGCAACACATCTCAAGCCAGTGATGGTTTCCAAATGAGCTAAAGGCATTGCCGCTGCTCTCAGGGGCCGAGTGCTAACCCAGACAGAACCCCCAGGAAGGACACGGCTGTTCAGGTCACTGCCTGCACAGAGTGTCTGAGCCTGGCATCAGTACCAGAGGTCAGTGTGAGAGGTGCCTGCAACAATGAGAGCAGGTGAATGATTTTCTGTGCCTGGTGGCAGAGCTCAAGGAAGAAGTGGAAAGGCTAAGAATTGTTAGGGAGAGTGAAAGAGAAACAGACTGCTGGAGTCATACCCTTTTGATCCCAAAGGAAGTCCAGCAGGAGATGGTGAAGCCCTGCACCTCCATCAGGCAGTTGGAGCAAACCAAGCTGATGGGGAGGAATGGAAACAGGTCCCCAATTAAAGAGCTAAAGGAATCCCCTCCCGACCCCCATCATCTGCCATGGTTTCCTTAAAGAACAAGCATGAGGCCCTGGACCCGGAGAGTCAGGCAGAGGGCAGTCAAGAAGAGGATCTGTCTGGAGAATCTCCCACTTGCAGCCTGTCTACTAGATGGATTACAACCACAACTATAAAGAAAAAAGAAAGGTAGTTGTAGTGGGTGGCTGCCTTCTGAGGGGAACTGAAGACCCTATATGTCAATCTGACCCATCCCACAGGGAAGTTTGCTGCCTTCCTGGAGCCCGGGTTCAGGGAGTAGGAGACTCCCTGAGCTAATCCAGCCCTCTGATTATTATCCACTGCTGGTGGTCCAGGCTGGCAGTAATGACAGTAATGAAAGAGATACCAGGCTAATTAAAAAAGACTTCCAAGGCACTGGGTCGATTAGTTAATGGGACAGGAGCACAGGTGGTATTCACCTAAAGTTCCAGCAGTAGCAGGGATGAATGAGGAGTAGAAAAACTCATCAAGGCTAAAAGATTGATGTCGCTGGCAGAATTGTGTTTTTAAAACAATGGGGCAAATTCTATGGTACATAGCCTGCTAGACTTAGATGGACTTCATCTGTCTAGCAAGGGCCAAAGGAATCTAGCCGGTAAGTTGTCGGGGCTGATCAAAAAGGCACCAGCCCTTGTTCTTGTGGGTGACTTTAACCTGCCAGATGCCTGCTGGGAACTCCACACAGCAGAGAAGAGGAAGTCTAGGAGATTCCTAGAGTGTATAGAGGATAATTTCCTGCTCCAGCTCGAAAGTGAGCCTACAAAGGGTAGTGCCCTTCTAGACCTGCTGTTCACAAACAGAGAGGGGCTGGTGGGAGATGTGGTGGTTGGAGGCCGTCTGGGGCACAGTGACCATAATAGAGTTTTCAATACTCAGGGATGCAAGGGGGGCCATCAATAAAACTTCTACGCTGGACTTCTGGAGGGCAGATTTTGGACTTTTCAGAAGACTGGTTCAGAGGGTACCTTGGGAAACAGCCCTTGAAAACAAAGGGTTCTAGGAGGGATGGACATGCTTCAAGGAGGAAGTCCTGAATGTCCAGGAACAGGCTGTTCCAGTGTGTCAAAAGGTGAGCTGGCAGGAAAGATGACTGGTCTGACTTAACAGGGAGATCTTGAAGGAAATTAGGGTAAAGCAGAGAGCTTACTGACTGTGGAAAAAAGGGCTGGCTGCTCAGGAAGAGTTTAGGAATATAGTTAGGTCATATAGAAAGAAAATTAGAGAGACAAAGGCACAATTTGAACTCAATCTTGCCAGTTCTGTTAGGGATAACAAAAAATGCTTCTACAAATACATCAATAGCAAAAGGAGGGCCAAGGAAAACCTCCATTCTTTGTTGGGCATGAGTGAGAACAGTCACCAAAGATGAAAAAAAAGGCTGAGGTACTTAACGCCTTCTTTGTCTCAGTTTTCAACAGTAAGACAGGTTGTCCTCAGGACAACTGTCTTCTGGAACTGGTAGACAGAGTTATGAAGCTGAATATGCCCCCTTTAATCCAGGAGGGAACAGTTAGTGACCTGCTAAGCCACTTGGATGCTCACAAGTCTATGGGACCAGATGGGATCCACCCAAGGGTGATGAGGGAGCTGGTGGAAGAGCTCACCAAGCCACTCTCCATCATTTACCAACAGTCCTGGCTCACTTGATAGGTCCCAGATGATTGGAAGTTGGCAAATGTCACGCCAATCCACAAAAAGGGCTGGAAGGAGGACCTGGGAAACTACAGGCCTGTCAGCTTGACCTCAGTGCCTGGCAAGGTCATGGAGCAGATCATCCTGAGTGCGATCACACAGCACCTACAGGATGGATCAGGGATCAGACCCAGCCAACATGAGTTTAGGAGGGGCAGGTCCTGCCTGACCAACCTGATCTCCTTCTATGATCAGGTGACCCGCCTGGTGGATGAGGGGAAGGTTGTGGATGTGCCTATCTGGACTTCAGCAAAGCCTTTGACACTGCCTCCCATAATATACTCCTGGAAAAGCTGGCAGCCCATGGCTTGGACAGGGGCACTCTGTGCTGGGTTAAGAGCTGGC
>JAWWES010000094.1:56687785-56700441 GCA_035583135.1 Lophotriccus pileatus
CTTTCCCTACATTAGTTTTGTACAAGTTGCACACACACTATAAACAAATAATACATTTGGATGCATACAGCTACTCATCTTTGGCATGTATGTATGGGAGTGAGATGCAGCCAACAAACAACGGTACAAATAAGGAACACAATGTTGCCTAGAAATGATGCTTTTCTTTGAAAAGATGAGTAATATTCCAAGATGAAAACAATTAGTATTGGAATCATATCATATTTTTTTCCAATACTTTCAAAAGAAGTGGAAAACCAAGAGACATACTACAATAAACTTATAAAAACAAAAACATGAAAGGAAAATTAGTTAAGCTATTGAGAGCTGAGTATCTAAATCTGGGCTTCTGAGTCTACAGCAAAGCAGCTGTATATTAGATCTACTTTTCCAAAGGGCTGAGATCTCAACATTTTCTATTAAAGTTGACATTTTTGAAAGTGTGATGACCTACTTAAGTGTTTTCACCTGGGTTTCAGCTCGTAATGCTAAATTTCCACGTTCATTAGCCCTTGGAAAAGAAATATAAGTGCTCTACAAATAGTAGAACACTATGAAGAAAATTCAAAGAGAAAAGATAAATATAATACTAAAAGTTCCCCAATATCAAATAAATCTGAGATGCCCTTTATCTCAGTACTTCTGGTTATCAAGAAAAGCAATGCTGTTATTTTTCATATGGTTTTTTTTTCCAGAATGCCAGGAGGTAAGATCAGACCTAAATGTGAAACATATTTAAAGGTTCCTCATTTGACTGTGGAAACATCAATAAAACTGACCATCCAGCTTTCTCTACTCTGTTTACTTGTGCTAGAGATAGACTAAGTCTTTTGAACAGCCAGTTAGCAGTAAACATCTGTGAATCTCTTCTGTTTTGACAAGTGATCTCCATCTTGGATGCCAAGAGTATACTATTCAAAGCCAGCAAAAGTAGTCCCTACTTGATTTGTTTCCTGAGTTTAAATCCATAGTGATAGAATGGGCTCAATTTAACTTTAATCAAAGTTAGCTTACTATGGCACTCCTGATGTGAATACAGTTTTCCTTCCATTCTTTAGAGAACTGCTCTTTCAAAATAAATTGTTTCTACATGCATTTGTATTCCGTGAAAGGATCATGGAACTTTTATTTGCTAACATAACATACAATGAAGAAAATATTAAAATACATGTAATATATTTATTTTTCCTGAGGCCCAAATTCTTGTTTAAATGTTATGCAATATGTTATGTATTGCCTCATTCACAACCCTTTATAGGTATCTTCTGATTATTACACCACAGATCTAAATATTCACAACAAACAAGAGGAAGCACCATTCTCCAATGGAATGAATCAGTGGAAGCAAGGCAGAAATGAGATTGACACTGACATTCCAGAAAGATTGACTAGACTAATTTCCTTGCAGGAGACTTTCTGGTGGTAAGGAATCAGGTGTCCTTCATGCTGTGTAGAAGAGTGCTTCACCCGTCTCTCATCCTGCTCCAAGTATGCAAATCTGTGCTAGTTAATTCAATCCCCTTTGAGATAGTGACATATGTGAAGTTTGCTTGGGTCTGTTGGTTGGCTTTTTAAGTTTTGTTTTGTTCTGGGGATTTTTTATTTGCTTGGGTTTTTTATTATTTTTGTTTGTTTGTTTATTTGTTTTCCCTTTAATGGTACAGTTTAAGTTCTTCAGTGGCGTTATTTTCTTGTGCTCTAGTCATTGAAAGTCTAGAGGCACTTCTTTTCATTTCATAGGCCCACACCACATTCCTACACAGACCAGCCTCACAGAAGGAAAAGGGAGACCATAAAGGTAGGATTGTCATAAATCAGAAAGAAAAACAGGACTCAGAACTGGGAGGGAGAAGGAAAAAAAAAAAAACCAAAAAAAACCAAACCAGGCACAGCTAAATAAAGAACCATTTATTTTTGAAGGGCAAGAGAAAAGCATTGCTGGGAATTGTTCAATTATTTTTAGGGAAGCATACAGCCAGCTTTTCCAAGACTGCCTGTCTGCATATTAGGTGACTTCAAAGAGCTGCTTACCCTAAGCAAGCAGACCAGCTAAAAATGCAGGAACTATTATTAGCAAGGTACTTCTGTCTGCACAAAAAAACCTAAATGTTGTTCAGAAAAAAAATACAGTAAGCTCTGAAAACAAACGTATTATAGCTGCCTACATATGCTTGCCTGCTTACACAAAACTATTCTAAAAGAAAAGTAAAAATAGTGATATTCAGTGTCAGAAGAGTACATAAAACAGGGAGGGGAACACTTATGACTGATCCTTAGCATAGTGGCTTAGATCAGCTACAAGATAAAGGACTGTTGATCTTGAGCAATACTCTGACAAATAAGAGCCTTTATAAAATATAAAGTCTTATTTGGCTGAAGGTATTTTTACCCAAAACTGATCAATTCAGCTTTGGGACCTGTATTCCTTATTGTCGCAAAACTCTTACACAATGTGTTATTCCCAGTATGTGCTTTCTGGAGTGTCATTGTCCAAATTCTGTCACATACTGGCAGATGATGATTTAGCCTAAATTATTCAAACTCTCATCACCTTTCAGCTGAATATGAAACATTAAGTGCCTAGGAAACACTAACTGGTATAAAACCTTACAGATTGTCCTTTTATTAATAATGTCTACTGTAAATGATTCAAACCTGCATCCCATTCTCTACAATAAAGATAACAACTCATCAAGTTTGAAAGAGTTCAATAACTCCAAACCAGTATATTAGCATTATCAACTAAAACTCTATCCTTCCTTTAATAAATTCCTGCTCCTGAGGCAATGGCAGTTGCTAGGAAAAGTCTAATGACTGTCTATGAAGGGGCAGGCATTTTCAGGGCTGATCCCACAGCATACAGTGCAGTTTCCAAGAATGAAGTAATTTCTTCAGCATTTGTTTTTTGCTTCCACCATAAAACCAACATGAATCTATTACTGAAATGAACCCAAGACACAGCACTTCTTGCATATCTGCCACTGGGGAGGAGATGTGAGAATGAACACGTGGCAGATGTTACTTATGTTGCTTAATGTATTATTGGAAGGTGTTCAAATATTGGGGTGATAAAACATCATATGAAATACAGTAGTACAGAACACACACAGCAACAAAACCTAAGAAAGTGCAATTGTGCTGTCAGCTTCCTGAGTTTTCTTTCCCTTTTCTCACAGCAAAGTTTCCCCCAGTTTAAATGACTCATTCTCCCTATAAACCTTAGAAGAAATGAACATGTTATCACGAAGACTTTTTCTTCTTTTTTGGACCTTATCTAAACACAAAACTTTGAATGCCTTGCCTTTTTTTTTAATTTCTTTTTTTCCCGAGAGCTTATGTGGAAATTTGTTTCCTTAATGTGGTGTTTAATGGAGCTATTTTACTGCTTCCTCTAATATGTTTATGGTTTGTTCTGATATGTAGATAGATTAATAGAACTGAGGGCCCAAGCTGGCCTCCAGGTCACCTATCTACTCTAACTTCCTGCATATCATGAGCTTCGAAGGTTATGTCTACATATTACAAAGCAGCATGATGAAGAGATGCCTGAGCTAACTCCAGAATCATAAATATTTTTGTCACATCATTATGGCATTCCTCCTGGGATGATTAGCTCAGTTGGAACACTATATAATGTAGCTATACCACTGCTGGATAGAAGCTAATATTTCTGCTTGAGACCCCAAGGACACCCTAACTCAACATATTTCAACATGAGGCTGCCTGACTTATGTTGGCATTCCCTCAATTTCACTTAGTTTCTGATCTAAGACAAACTAATGATAATGCTGAATATATATGTGCTTTTTAAAATTAATCCTTGCACATAATTCATTTTTTTGTTGTTTTGTAATATAATAGTATATATAAGTGAAAAACTAAGATAAGAAAGCCTATCTGAAACATTCAGCTAGGAAAGTCCTGACATATACAAAGACAAGATAGTAAGCAGAATGTGAAATTATTCCCATTGTTTTTGAAACTAACATAACAGTAAGCAGAGTCTTCAAGAGGACTAGAGACATGCAAAACTGTAACCTATACAAAAGCAGTAGATGCCTGTCTACTCCTTCAGAATCTTGTTCTTCATTTGCTTGTTGAAAATAAATTGCAGAATGCTTCCATGGTAGAAGTTAACCCTAAAGTTGTTTGGGATGTCTCCATGGGAAACATCCCAAACTAGGGATCCCAGGAGATCCCTAATGTAATTGTTACATCATATAATCACAAATAATGAATCTCAGTGATTCTATTCCTGAACAACTTGAAAAAAAACTTGGCAGAAATGTGACTTCTCTCTCATTACAATTCCTATAGATTTTTATTCATATGCCTGGTATGTATTCAGACAAGTTCATTTTGAGGTTAAGGTACTTCCAGTAGATCAAATTAACAGCAAGAAAACAAGATAATACCCAGGCTTATTCTGCATTACAGAGCCAGCTGTACAAGAATCATCACAAACAAGACAGCCACTGTTGTGGTGGGGAGAAAAGATAGCACATTGTATAAATTTTACTAAATGATATATCATTTTAAAGCTTTGTTTCATTGTTTTTCTGGATGAACTTTGTCGTCTTAGTTCTTCTGACTGCCTTAGATAATTTAGTCTCTAGTGCAGCGGCTCTTTCTAGCTAGTTCAAACTTTAGGGTGAGTATTAGTGGGCTAAAAGCATATGGTTCATGTTTCAATGGAAACAATTGTTTTTCTATATACAGCCTAACAGAGGAATGTTGGCTTCTATTGTGCAGAGGCAGAAATATACTATTGTTTTGATTGTGACCTATGCTTCCCTTATCATCCTCTTGAGTTCAAAATCATCTATAACTTTCACACTGAAGAGCGATATGGACGTAAAAAGTCAATCCACTTTTCATCAGATTCCTCTTAAAGCAATATCCATCTTCTTATTGGTAGCTACACTATGTAGAGTAATAAAAGGGATTTATGAGACACCAAACAGTTACAAATTCATGTGAAAGAATCCACAAGTGAATCATGAGTACAATTTGGGATAACTGCAGTTTGAGACTAGTTTTAAATGCAACAGTTTCTCTGGCTCTTTATTCATAACAACTGTATGTGATCATTAAATGGATTTTTTTTTTTTAAGGAAATAACTAACATCTCTGTGAATGGGGAATAAGGACAAAACATGAAAGTGTGAAACTGATTACTTTGTTCTGCAGTTGCTTCTATTGCCTCTAATATGCCATGTGCCTTCTGACTTCCAGTAATTGTGTCCCTTTTCTGCCAGCTGAAATTGTATGCTACATGCCTGTTCTCCCTCTAATCAACCTTTATAGAACCATAGAATCAGTAAGGTTGCAAAAGACTGCTAAGATCATCAAGTCCAGTGATTAATCTAACACTGTTAGGGCCACCACAAACCATGACATTAAGTGCCACATCTACAGCAACTTCCAGGGACAGCTTGACCTCATGTCCTGGGTACAGCTTTGGGCACAGAAAGGAGTGGGACAATCACCTCCCTCTAGGTACAAGGGCATGACCCAGGCAGTATGGATGTTGATGTGTTTCCAGTTCTCTTGTGGGTTATTGTCTTCTCCAGTGAACAGAAGTTGGTCTCTGTCATCTTCCCAGTCTTTCTCCCTTTTGGCCAAGGTCCCTGCCTTGGTCTCTGGAGCTGCCACCCCTGCCCACTGACTAACTGGCTTGGCAAGGGGCTGGGGGGCAGCAGGTACTGTGTGGGGCAGCTGCCTGGCTCTCTGCCCCTGCTGCTGATGCTTGCTCACTCAAGGCAGGAGAAGCTGCAGCTTTTGCCGCCTCTTCTGCCATAGCAGCGAGACTCACACAGTGATCCTACTCCTGTGGAACGGCCTGCAGCTGCCAGTGGTTCCACCACAGGCAGGAAGAGGAGGATGGACACAGCATGGGATGGAGACAGCTGCTGTGGCACAGCAACCCCCTCCATGTTGGCAAGCCCAGCCCTGGCCCCCCAGCAAGATCCATGCAGCCCTGTCCTTCACCTTGCACTTCCTCTGCAGGCTCAGCAGCCACTTGCTGGGCTGGAAATTGGTGAACTTTTTCATGGGCCTCTCTGGCATCCTCTGCCATTGAGGCACCCTGGGGAGATGCTGCCTCCTGAGGAAGGTGCTCTTCTGGGAGTGGGCATCCCCACTCAGGCTCTGAAATATCCTCCTGGTCAGGACCAGATCCCATGTCACAACGGCCTGTATCAATGAAAAACTGAACCCCTGTGCAAGCCTTGTGCATGCAAGTACAACACTACAGACAGCTGTAACTTTTGTTAGACTCAGTGTTTCTGCCCTAAACTAGTATTTAGACTCAGTGTTCCCACCCTTCTAGAACCACAGACTATGGTACTACACTCTCATTTTCCAAGCCATCAAGACCTGGTCTGTCTTCTGGAATAAAATATGAATATGAATCAGTCTGCTTTCCTTCTTTTCCCCATAACAGAGTTTCCTTGACTGGAAAATTAGCTGACTTTGATCACCAAAAGAGGCAAAACACAATATCCACACAATCTACTGTGTGGATATTCAAAGTGCTCTGGTCTGTGTGTGATCTTGAGCCCCAAGTTTGAACATTGATCAGTATAGTCCTCTGGATACACTTGTACACAAAGAAAAGATGGTTTCTATTGCAAAGATATAATGCTGTTTTATATTTGTTGGATTTGGTCCTAAGTGTTTACTTCCAGCATGTGGCTTGAGGTTGTTCTTGGGGGTTTTTTGGTATGTTTTTGGATTGTGTGGATTTTTTTTGGTTGACTGGTTGGAAGTTTTTTGGGTTTCTTTGTTTGTTTGTGGGTTTTAATTGTACTTTTTTGGAGTTGGTTTGTTTTTTGGGTTGGTTTGTTTGTTGGTTGGTTTGATTTGGTTTGATTTTTTTTACTCTTAGCTGTGTAGAATTGGGCTTCTAGTTAACAATTAATGTTCTTAGTTTGTAACCTCTTCACTCTGTAGACATTTAGTCTGTTGATAGAAAATCTCAGATTCTACAGGACACTGTGAAGTATGCAGTAAAAATAAAAAGGCTCATTTCAAACAGTGAGAGGGAAGTCAAGGCAGTAGATATTTAGTACCTCAGTCCATCTGCCATTTGAAAAAAGAAAATGTTTCTTGTCAGCTTGCAATAGAAAGCAAAGCAGGATGTAAGAGCTACTGCAGTATAGAAGAAACAGGCATATCAAATATCATTCATTCATAAGTCTATTGTTTGATCCATGCTTCTTTATCCTTTACATCTTCACATACTCATATAATTTAGTTTTTATCTTCATGGACAGGACATCCAGCTCTTGAACCCACAGTCAGTTTTCCAGAACTTCTAATTTATTTCTAATTTCCAGAACTTCTGAACATTTAGCTAATTATCCTCTAAGCCTATTCACACAAATAGAAACACTTAAAATGCTGTTAATAACTTCAATTTATGTGTTTAGTTATTCAATGTCTCCAGAAAGCAACAGGAAAATAATCTTCATTAAATAAAATATACCATAGCTTTCAGAAGTGCTGTTTCTGAAGACTTCTTGTCAAGATGTTGCTTGCTGTAAGAGCTATTACAATACTTGGAGAGAAGGTTTTTGAAATAGATATAAAGTTTGCATTCTGTAGGTTCTTCTTTGGCTAGGAGTATGAGGGGAAATAATCATTAAGAGACATAAAGCTAATAAAAAAAAAAAAAAAGACCAAAAAGTGTCAGCATTTTCTTGAAGAATTAAGTTGGGAGTTGGGTCTTTTTAGGACTTTGTGAGGAAAGCAAGGCAAAAATGCTTGTGGTATAAGTTGGTTTGTATAAAATTGTCTACCAGTAGTACTTTTCATGTAACTATTATGTGAGACTTTCTTGCTTAGAATTTGAATTCAGATTGATTTTTATACCTTTCAAAGTATAGGAATGATGCAGGGTTGAAGACACACAGAGTAAGTAGCCAGTATTCTGTATTATAACTACGTATTTCACAGAAGCAGGGCTTTGCCATTGAAGAAATTATGTACCATAGTAAAACAATAAAAAAGAATAAAAAAATATCATATAACCATTTTCTCCTTGTAGTACACTGAAAGGAAAACTACACCTCTTTTTTTGTTTTTCCTCTGTGTAATCTATCTCATATTACTCATCCAGAAACCGAGGCTTGCAACACAAGATACAAATTGTTATGAGAGAGTTAACCTACCCCTAGATTATGTACTTATGAACGAACAAAGCCCAAGAACTTGCTTGTCTTCACTTTCCAGCAATGAGTCCACTTAGCAGTACTGCTTCTTACCTTGCTTCCTTTAGAAAAAGAATCTGCTTGGATACAGGCCTCCAAACATTGACCTGTGAGACATACTCAGGAGACAGCCCCACATGTTTCAGCTTATTTAGGTAATGATTCATTATTATACCTAACACTTGTACAGCTGAATCAAAGTTACATTTGCTTTCTCAAAAAGCTACTCAGGTTTAGTTTATGGGCTTATCCAAATATTGTTAATAGGAAATGTTCTGGGCTTAAAAATCCTCTCCAGGATCAGAAGCGTGCATTGTCTGCATAGAATGAGTTACTGCCAAACTCGAGACTATGAAGACACATACCATGTACCATGGGTGGAGTCTAGCTAACTATCTCAGTGTTGAAATAATGGCGTAAGAAAGGCATCTTTTGACTGCCTATTGTAACAGTGCATATCCTCATGTGGAAAGCACTTTTACACCCTATTCATCAAATAGAAAAGCCTCCACTGACATCGTAAACAAAGATTTTAAGAACCTCACACAAGAAATCTGACTGTAAAAGTTTATGGTACTGCTGAAACTCCTGTTGATGTCCTGTTGGCAACCAGTTGACTTCCTCAGTATCTGGTGCTCCTACACTTGATCAGGTCAGTAGTGACTGAATACCAATACACTAGGAATGGGAAGGCCACTTCTATCTTGTTCTAGGGATGAAAGTTAAGAAGCTTTAGGGCAATAAATCAATGACTAAACACTGCAGAACTCCAAAAAGAAAAACCTAATTGACTGCAGGCAATGTGCAGCAACTTACTCTGCTGAAAGGAAAAGAAGAAAATAGAAACATGTCATGTAGAAAGCTTGTAACTTCAAAGATAAGACATGAGAAATTTCATGACAGTGTCTGAAGATCAATTTATTTGTGAATGCTGACAAAAATTATAATTATTTGTTTATATGTTGTTGGAGGCAGGAATAAATTCATATTCTGTAACTAAACCAACTAAAAGATTTTTAGAAATCAAAAGAGCAATGCACAGGACTGCTTCAAAGACAAACTGAACTGTGATCCAATGCAATTTTCAGTCCAGCTATTATTTTTGTTTAATTCGTATGTTAGACCCAACTGATATCCAGTGCAAGGTTGCTGTCAATTTTCCTTCAAAATTGCTTCTCAGGATTTTAGCACAGCTGTTCAAACTACAGTTTCTTTTCATAAATCAAATTTAAAAAGGAAATTAATCTAGAAATGCTGAAACTTTACCATATGCTATGGTTATTTTGCCATAATTTCATTGGCCACTGCAGATATCCATTTTTCAAAGATTCATGAACACACCATGAATATCTACAGTTCAGAAAACAGACAACTATTATTGTGGGAAATTACACGGTTTGTTGATTACCACAATAACATTCAGTTGAACTGTTGGTTAAAATGGCTTCCAGAAGTACAATTCCTACTTAAGTCTTTCTGCAGGGAAAAATACAGTCTTACAAAAATAAAATCTGTTTTCATCACTCAACCTAAAAAAGATGTTTTGTCTTGTGGTCATACAACTAGCTTTTATAACACTTGTCCAGCTGTTTATAAGATAGTTTCTTCTGTGTAAGCTGGCACAAATCTGTTCTGTCTACTTGGTAGTAAGAATATCTGAGCCATATCTGAGGTATTAAACCATGGAAGAAAATATCTTATGTATATGAGAAGGAATATCAGTGGTATTTAGCAGCACCTTCAGTATTTAAATTTTATTAAATCTGCTGTAATGACATTGCTATAGAGTAGAGGCTAAATTCATGTTTTGCTGATTTAGCACAAAAAAAGTAGTGTCTGGACAATATTAGGCAGAGTACTAAGAAGGCAAGCTGAGGAGAGAATTCATCACTCAGACCTGCATAGCTTTGGGGCATAAAGATATCTGTATTTCATAGAGTTCGCAGCATAATATATCCTGGCTCTGACAAGGCTTACTTCATGTTTATGAATCATAGCTGTGGTCTAGTTAAGGATAGAATATTGGCATGATGGGTCATCAGCTGGTTGTGGAAGAGAGGTCGGTACAGCTTAATTCACACATTAGCACCATGCTACACGGAATATCATTCTGGCCCCTTCTTCTCCTTGTATATGCCTAAGCCAAACACATTAAACATGCAACTTTTATAAATTAGAAAAATTGCGCATCCCCATGAAGGCTAAGCTTTGAAACAGGAGAGAAAGTGACTGTTGTTTGCAGTAAATTCGGTATAAAACAAAGTAGTTAGTGCGTTTCTGCTTATGCCTCTTTTTCTTAAATCTTCCAACAGGAAGTGGAAACTTCCATCAGAAGCACTGCAAATGTGTATGAAATTACCTTCTCCATCTCTAGGCAGCAGATATTTTTTACAGATGCTGCATCAGCTCTTTAACATGTGCACAAGTAAAAGATACTCAGATTTTAAACTTTTGAATATAACTTAGGTTCAATTAAACAGCAGATCACATATCACACAAGACCAATCTAGAATTTCTAATTATTTTGCAATTACATTTATAATTACCTTCTGGAATGTGAAATGGAATTAAGTGGAGCAGATAGGCTGTCAAACTTTTTCTTGAGAAATCCCTGTCATCTGACACGAGCACAGAAGAGAGTAATTGAATTCACTTTTAAAATACTTCGATACCCTTCTGTTTAGATTTATTTTTCATCACTTCATTCGTGAAACTGAGTGTTCTAGAACCTTATTTTCCGCTCATCTTTCTATAAGGTTCTGTATGTTTCCAGAGTAACGCATATATCTGGTGTAAACAGATGTAGCTATAACTTCCTGCAAACAGGATTGTAGAGTGCACCTTATTACAGAAAGGTGTATTTTCTTGGAGAAGTGTCCAATTCTATGAATATTCAATAATCCAGGCAGATTCATCAATGAAGCACAGAACACTTGAGACAATTCCTAAATGATTGCTTTAGAACTGTAAATTCATTATTAAATTTATACAGAAGGTCTTTGGTGATATCATTTCTGTATGTTGCAGTAGCCAAAAAGAAAAAAAATCCAGTGTCAAGGAATTTAGCTCTTCATTAAACTTCCTGTATTGTTGAAGATGTAATGTTATTATGTTGCTGGGAAAAAAAGCTATGTGGATCATTTTTTATTTTTGTTTAATCCAAACCGATCTGGAACAAAAGAAAACAAACCAAACCAAACCAAAAAACCCAAACAAACAAGCCAAGCCCACTGCAATAAGACATTCTTAAGCCAAGCCATTCACAAGGCTTGGATTTATATAGATTTGAGAGTAGAGATGAAATGCTGAGGCAATAAGCACAAGTTTTCTTAGAATGAAATCTCTAAGAAACTTTGATTTATTTGGCTTAGAGCATAAGGTACACAATTGCTACTTGTTTAGATTCTAGGGAGGACATAACTTCTTCATGTGTTGTAAATTTTGAGTGTAGGAAGCAATTAAGACTAGGCAAGCATTGAAACCTAGTAGAATAAAGGCTAGGAAGCAGAGAATAGAGCTCCTCTGCTGGTTCCTTGTTACTTTTAATGTCACCATAAGTGATATAGTGTCAGAAGTATTTTTAATGCAAAGTTAAATGCAATTCTTATTCATACATCTTCAGCAAAAGCAATCAACAAATATTTAGCAAACACATAGGTTTTGATTTATATTTTATGTGTATACATTTATGTACACACATATCTGCACAGACATTTATACAGATTTAAGGGAAATTATTAGTTTCTGGGTCTAATCCAGTCCTGTTACATATTCACAGAAATATTTTAGATCAGACATGGACTGAGCCCTGTAAATATACTAGATTTGAGATGTTAGAGTCTGCTTAAGAGACATTTCTTTGCTTGCCATGACTACTTCATAAACCTAAGAAAGGACAGCATCTCTGAAAGAGGGACAGAAGAGAACATTGTATGATGAACACTGTTAACTGAGCGACAACTGTTGGATACTAATAAAAAACATTGTCAACTTGCTATGAATCAGCCTGGGCAAAAGACAGTGGCAGAAGAATTAGGATGTAAAATTTTGACTGCTCTCCTTGTTTTCCCAAATAGTTTCACAAGTTGGAACAAAGAATCAAGACATCATAATCCAGTGATTCCAGAGCAACACTTGTTATAGTTGAGTTAATAATTCAAAAGTCATACAAATGTGAATATGGTCTGTATTAGTAATATATACACTAAAAGAGTTTGGCAAAACAAACACCTGAAGAAAAGTACAAAGAGCCATTGTTCTGTCTACTCTTTTATATGAGTCTGAGTCATGGGTCATTTACTGCCACCACCTGCGACTCTTAGAACGCTTCCATCAGCACTGCCTCCATACAATCCTAAACATCCACTGGATTATGTGACCAACACGTCTGTCCTTGAACAGGCAGCACTCCCGAGTATTGAGGCCATGCTGCTGAGAGCACAG
>JAWWES010000094.1:56703729-56749652 GCA_035583135.1 Lophotriccus pileatus
CTCACAGTATCGAAAGCTTTGGTGAGATCAACGAAGGTTACATAAAGACTTTTGTTCTGTTCCCTACACTTCTCTTGTAGTTGCCTGAGAACAAATATCATTTCTGTGGTACTCCTGTTGGCCCTGAAACCACACTGGCTTTCAGGTAGAAGCTCTTCTGCTATAGTGGGTATAATTCTTTTGAAATTTTAAACATCATAACAGACTGGAAAACAGGTGAGAAGGTTGAGAAAAAACACCACATCCTGAGAAAAAATATGCTTCTTTAGACAACCATGTTTAAACAAGAATGTGCAGTTAATTGTGCCTGATAATGATCTGTCTTAAATGAAATAGCACCAGAACTACTACATTAGTTGTAAGTGAATTGTTCCGTATTTACACAATCACAAGCATGATTAAACACCACTTTTGGTTACATCTAAAATACAAAAACACACTTTCCAAGAGTCTACTCTTTTTTGACAAAAACATCTTTTCTGCCTTTGTGGTACTCATAGCAGAAAATTCCCACAGGGAACTCCAGCTCTCTCTTTATTTTTATCTTTTTTGGGTTCAGCTGGAGAGTCTGGAATGTGAATCTCTCACTTGGTTTAGAACTCTTCAATGAAAATGTCTACAAGTCAAGTTAAAGAGAGGGCAATATAGGTACCCATAAGCATATATACACTTGAGAATTGGAGAGCATATTTGAGATCCATGAGAACACAAGAAAAACAAGATGCATCTGGTGTACTGTAAGTACACTGTCAAGCACCTCATGCAAGTAACAATCTTCAACAGCTGCAGAACCCCTGTAAAAGAGTCAGGCTTGGTTTTTAACCATGAGGCTATTCAGAGTAGGCCTGGTTATGGTGATGGCCTCAGACATGTTATCACACCCACCTTGGTGTACCATACTTATATCTTTCAGCTTCCTAGTCCTTCCCCACCTGGAATTCAGATGCCCTCCATGGTGGAGAATTATTTGTTCTCAAGCCTGTGAAGGCTTATCCCTTGGGCACATGCCTTGCAGGCTGGTGTCCAGAAGATGGGTCTGGGAGGAAATGGTTGAGGATTCTGCAACTGAGATTGCACAAGGAAGCCCAGAGGTTTCTCCACAGTTGCACATGGGACAACTGCCTGAAGTACCAATTTTCTCTGCAGCTTCCCCCCTCCATTAAAAAAAACCCAAACAAACAAAACTCCACCAAAACAAAATAAAAACAAAACAAAACAAACAAAACAAAAAACCCAAACAAAACAAAACAAAAAAAACCAAACAAACAAAAAACACACACACAAAAAAACCTCCCCCTACAACCCAAAACCAAACCAAACCAAACAATGATCTGCCAACTTCACTACGATGATTTCAAACCAATCATTTAGGTAACAGGGCAATAATCAAGAACTTCGGAGCTTTCACTTGCTGCCACTAAATAACAGTTTTAGCTGCAATGAAAAAGCAAAGAGTAAGCTAGTGTATAGTAACACATGAGTTACATAAACTGTGATGGAGAAGGAAAACACAGCTTCTGGTAGCCAAAACAAGCACCAGATTAAAACTATATTACAGAATTTCAGACTATGTATTAGTAAAATCACTCTCAGAGTACAGACACTAAAAGAACGTCTTTCCTGGAGACTTCAGCACCAGATTGCAAGAGCGGATGTGACATGCCCCTTTAGGAAGAACACACATCCTACCTGGGGTAGTGAGTCAAGGTCTCTCAGCTTCTGCCAGCACTGTGTTCTCTGGCAGGAGGAGACCCTCTACAAAGAGCCTCCAGAGACTTATTGCTACCTGCTCTTCTTTGTCAGGTTATCCACTGTATTACAAATTCTATTTTTATGGCGTCTTTTCCTACTATTTTTAATACATACTTACAAAGTTCTCTGCAGTGTTACCAGAGCAGAGATCAGCACCAAATAGAGATGCCCAATTCCATTATTTCAACTAGTATGAGTAGTTGTCTAGCTTCTCAGCTTAGTCTGATATACGTTGCTTCTCCAGTGTGTCAAATCTGTCCAGAATAATCAAAGAATATTTATTACCCTTTGAAAACTGATTTGGAACCATAATCACCTACTTATGGCTTTCTGATGAGTTGCAGCTAATGAGATTGCATTCCTTGTAATTGTTTCTGAGAAGTCTTGAAAAGTTAAAACTGGCTTGTTCAGCAAAACAGCAAGGGGAAGGCAGAAGAAAAGGGAGTATTTTAAATATACAATTGTTTCAGGGCTTCCTAGTGCTAGTGTTTTGGAAGCATGTTCTGCATTAGTCTCTCTCCAATAAAAATTGGTAATAGTCCAAAACTACAATCTTTTGTTTTTGAAAACTATGTCTTTGTCAGACCATTTTATATAATAAAAAGTTTAAACAGCCATTAATAAAGAACTGCCTCTTTTTTTGCCTCACAGACACAGGGGATTCTTAAGGCCCCAGTTTCACAATATTCTATCAGTGGATTTTTTCATCTACCCCAGGAACAAATATAACCATGGAAACAGAAAAACATTACAAGAACAGCATTTTGCAGAGAAACTGTCAATTGTAATGACCAATTTTTAGTGAGCTCCAGATAGGAAATAACATACATAGCATAACTGGAATACCAAGAAATACAGGACAATGTTAAATCATGAAATTATGTTTCCTGAAGTAAATTGATCCGTGCTGCAGAGTGAGACTTACTGATTGGCTTGGAGTTGGTCCATATCCGTAAGGTTTAGCACTAAGGGTGGATGAAGTGCTAAATTGTTTCAGCTACGGTGTCAGACTAAGGTTGTGAATTTCATGAGTCAAGGAAGAGTGCAGCATCTAGAGCATCATCAAGTACTTTCTCTAAGGTCAGTCCAACAAATCCTCACTGGAACTGTCACAGATATACTTCACAATTAGAAAAAGATGAGTTACTAAAAGCCAATTACTGTGACTAGGAAGGAAAGTGCTTTTCATTATCAAACTTTTTACCTTTCTTGGACATCCATGATATTCAAGGAGGATTTCTCAACTTTATTTCAGTCACTCTGTTACAGTAGCCCAGAAAATTCAGACATGAAGCAGTGTCAGGCAGGGTGTGACAATGTGGAAATTTTCCACTCCTGTAATCACAAAGAGAGTGGGATAAGGTACTCAATCAGGTTTATAATCTTAGGCATTCAGTATTTTAGTTTATATAGCAAAGGCTTGGTAACTCCACTAAAAGTACAATTTATTAATTGGGAGGATTTGTCCACTCCCTTTTATTTGAACAAGAAAGTGATAAAACTCCTTTGGTTGATATGTTAACATGGGACATTTCAACCATTTTAAGGAATAAACATGTGAAAACAAAGAATTAGGGCAGTTCTCAGTTTGGATCCCAATAAAAATACAGCTTTTGTCACCAACTAAGATGTATATTGTAAAATAATGCAATGGGTTTTCCTGGACATGCTGTGAATATTTGTAATATAACTGCCTCTGCCATAACTCCTTCTCAAATTGTTACTTGGACCAAAAAAAAAACCAAAACCAAACAACAAGCAAACAAACAAACAAAACCACACCAAAAAAACACACAACAACAACAACAACAAAACCACAAAACTTTTGTCTTTACAGCTTCTGCTATACCAAGTTCCCTTAAGAGTCATATTATAACCCATTTTCACAACAGAAATCCCTAGGGAAAGCAAGAGGAAATTTCAAAAGCTTTTTATTTCAACAGAGTTGGCTCATCATAAGCAATTGTCTCAATTACAATTATTTGAATTATCTTAAGGTCAGATAAGTTTACCTTAGTAAACAGGAAAAACTGATACAACAAAATTTATATTAAAGTATCTTGTTTGCAGAATTACATCCTATTGCCAAACCTGGCATATATTATAACTGCTGGATGATTACCCAAGAGAACTCAGTCATTAAACTCAACTTCCCTGCACTCATTTTTTCATTCATCTGTGCCAAAGCCCTGAATCTGAATCTACCTAAACACATAGGAATGCAGTCTAATGAATATTTTAATTATTGATATAAATTTATTTATGAAAATGCAGCTCTTAAAACATTCCTTTGGCCTTTAAAGATGTAAGAGACATATCACCAGCAGTCCCAGTTTCACAATCACTTTGTAGCTGATTGTATCTTGCATAGCCAGATAATGCCAGTTCAGGCCATAGCACTATTGCTTTTGAGCACTGCACCAAGGTTTAGAGCCAGACTTTCACATAAGCAACAAAATTATTATTAGTTCTTTCTTTCCTGTGCTGACACCCCTAATGAACATTCAGATTTCTTTTCCTGTGGATCTAGAAGTCTATTTCAGATACTGCTCCTTGGAAATTATTAGAATAAAGTCTAATTTTACTCTGATATTTGGGGTAGATGAACTGAGCAACCTGCATTTTCACTAGCTGCAGGTGGTTGTCTCTGGAAGTTAATGGCTCAGAGAGATATGTTCCAGGAAAAGGAAATTATTTCAGGCCTTATCAGAATTAAGACCTTCAATTAATACCAGTTAAATAGTCCTTATTTCCCATGCTGTGGGCCAAAGTGATGGATCTGAACTGTGATAGGTCTGAGATTTCTGACAGAAGAGGGATGTTTCTGAATGTATTTGGGTGTTTGTATTAGGGCTATTTTGGAATTTTCTTTCTTTTTTTTTTTTTCAAGCATAAGTTTATATTTTGATTTTTGAAAACTGCAGTTCTTAAGATAAAAATGCTAATTTTTGACTTTGCAAATTGTTCTGGGGAGAAAATGGAAAGTGGCAGGAAGTAAAGACTTCCAGCACTGGAAGTCTGGAAAGCCTTGGAACGTGGCAGCCTCCAAACAAGGCAAGGTCCTTGCCCAAGGTCCCATGTTCAGCCCCTGTAGGGTTGAGTTCCTGGCCTTGCATGCTACTGGTGAGTGGGTGTTTCCCAGCTTCCAGATTCTGCTGTAGGGCAGTAAAGCAGCAAGTAAAGGGCAGTACTTATTTTTACTTTTGAAAAAAAAAAAAAATTCCATTTAAGAGATAAGACTTTTGGAGGATTTTTATGACTTAGTATAAAAATTTGACCGTTTCTCAATTCAGATTTAATTTTAATTAGCCCCAAAATGAATAGTCCTACCTTATTTCAATAAAAACATTGAGTAACACTTGAATTTTATTCCTACTCCAATCATTGTAATTGGCCTGACTAAACTCCTAGCATATTATTTGATTTTGTGCTATGCTTGCTGAGCAAAATATACAACCTTATGGTCTGCTGGTATTTGGGGAAAGGAACGAAGACCCATTTTTATTAAAATTAAACCAGAAGCCAAGTCTGTGTACAACAAATGTGTGTGGGAAACTTGCTCTCCAGAAATTTTAGGCATGATTAATAAAGCACACCTGCAACCTTTATTGTGTGAACACAAGGAACCTGAGGAAAAAAAAATTGGATGAAAAGCTGCTAGTCCAGGATATGAAACCTTAGAAAATGGTAGAAGTTACAAACAGCTACTATAAACTGAAGCATAGGATTCAGAGGAACAGAGAAACATAAGGATGAAGGTGCCAAATTGAACACTAGTGATGATGATACTGTAGATAAGAACTAATATAAATAAAAGTAAATTGAATTGAGTTAAAAAATCAGACTCTGATAAAGAATAATGGCGCAACTTTTTTGAACTAATGTCGGAAATCTCTGTGAAATCTTTAAATTAGATTTGGTTATAAACAAAGATTTTGGTAGTTTTATTTGAGACAAAAACAACTGCAAATGCACATCATTATGGCAAACTATAATATTGGATGTCCAACCTATAAATAACAGGGCTGGGCTAGTTAGCCCTGAATGGGGGAGCTCTCAGCTGAACCCATAAGAAGTGAGGGTGTCTTCAACTTTGTTTAAGAAAGTAATTAAAGTAGTCTAAAACATTTGGCAATAACAAAAAGAATATGTGATCACAGAATCATGGAACTATCAAGGTTGCAAAGGCCTTCAAAATCACCCTGTCCAACTGTTAACCCAGAACCACGATTTTCACCACTAAACAATATTCTCCAGTGCCATACCCACATGCCTTCAGAACATTTCCAGGACTGTGGTTCCCTCATTTCCTGGGCAGCCTGTTCCAACGCCTAACTACACATTTCATTGAAGAAATTTTTCCTAATATCCGATCTAAATCTCTCCTGTCACAACTCAAGGCCATTTCCTCTCATCCTGTCACTTGTTACATGGGAGAAGAGGTGCTTTACTTGAAGTGGATCTGCAATGCAGGCTCTCAGTTGCAGATGGGCAAACTAAGAAATTCACTGAATTATGAAGTATTCTGGTTTTTTGATAAAGTGTACTCGCAGTCCCTTATTTCCTTCTTCACAGTCACTAAGAGCCTTTGGAACAAACTTTGTTCCCATTTTGGGGACACTTAGTGGAATTTGTTGAGAGACAAATATTTTTAACAATAAGTGCTGCTAAGTGTTAAGAAAACCTAGTTCTGAATGCTTTCCACTGTCACTTAACAATGTCTATGTAGTTGTGTTCATATTTTGAGGTCCATATTGTACTTATAAAGTAGGGATAAATATTTAAATTTTTGTGAGTACCTTTGGTTAGATGAGATGTACTTATAAAATTTACTTGTAAATCTACAAATATTTAATCTTTAAATGGCAATAGGAATTTGAAGGCACACTTTTGATTGCTATTGAATGATAGAATGAAATTCAATTTGAAGGCTTCTAGTTCTGGATCAAAGATCATGCAGCCATGAGTCACTAAGTATGCTTGCATTTTAAAATCACCCAGTACTTCAGGTGCATTCCAAAAATATTGCTTAATTAACTTGCCAACTTGTTTGGATTTATGCCAAATAACTCTGACTTTCCACAACCGGCACACATTCTGGCTCTGTACTTTGGCTGTCTATGTCTGATTTATAACCTATCTATATTTTTAGGAACTGGACTGTAAAGGCCTAAAGTATGGCAGAAAGACACATACAGTATGATCAGAAGAAGACATAATGTAAGCCAGTATAAATGATCATAATAATGGTAATACTATAAATTATAAACCAAACCAAATCAACAAACAAACAAAAAAATCAAAACCAAACCAACAAAATTCTGGGAAAAATCTTTATATATATAATTATCAACTCCAAGATTGTACAGTCAAGTCTCACTTTTTCATTTTACCTAATTCACAAATCTTTCCTGTCTGTTAAGAATAGAGAGGTACCCCAGTAGGTGTTTTGATTCTCATTAGCTCTTTGCAGTTCTCCACTACCAAGAAACACAAGAAGGGATCAGAGGCAGTAAGAGACCTTACTGAATATCCAGACAAATTCATGACACTGGATAACAACACTGAGGTAGTTATTAGTTTCCAGGATGGCATTTGCAGTTTAATTGGAAACGCAGTTCAGTGTCGTCCATCTGTGGAATGGTGACTGGCAATTAAAACAAAAAATTTTATAGGTCTGTAATTTTTGGAAAATGATTGAAATCAGAATTGGCATAATGAAGTTCCTGTTGGTATTTTAATTTAAACTCAGAGGTTGTTGTGGGTTTTTTTCGTCACATTTAAAAGAACATCTGCCTCTTCAAGTAGTTCAAAGAACAGGCAAAATAGAAAATAAAAACTGTCTTAAAATTGTATGTTTAGTTTTCTACTTTCTAATATTCCATTTTATGCTGTGTCTGGAACCCAGGGAGGTTAATCAATAGTACCAAATCTTCTCTCTCTGGAAAGCAGACAGAATATACTGCACCAGCTGTTATTAAGAACCAGCTGCAGAAGAGCAAATGTCCAGTTTGTCAATATTCACTGGAGCACAAGCTTTCAGTAACTTATTTAATCTAGCAGGAATGAACAAGGCATGCTCCAGCAAGAGCTGCTTATGAGTACCACAAGCTGTTCATTCTAGTACTCTTCACGCAAGTTAGTACTGACATCCATCTGATGATTTAATGTGGAGAAGCCCTCTTACCATCAGATAAATTGGCTTCACAGACATCTCAGTGGCAATCATACACATATAAACAGTTTTAGTCTCTAAACACATCCTCATTTTCTCTGTTATACAGAGTAAAATGGTTTTACTTGAGCTTTTTCTTCTTCAAGTTGGACTTCAGAATTCCTGAACTAGGTAAGAGCTTCTGCTTTACTTCAAAGAATAAGCCAAGATCTAAAGTCTCCTCCAAAATCAAGTAATTAGTCTTTGATAAAGCAGGTGTAAGAATAGTAAAGAAAAACGGCTGCTATAACAAGTCTGTAATATTATGTCATTTCCATCAAATATCTATTCAGTAGATGCCAACAAATCCCTATCTCTTGTCTCCTGCTTGAATTCTATGGTGCCTGTTATATAAGAAATTTTGTTAGGAAGACAATTCAGAAGTGAGATTAGATTTGTTGCTGCTTCTGAAGGTATTCAAAAGGGGAACTGGAAAACTGGAACTATAAAATTTGAATTAGCTACTGCTTAAGAGACTGTTCTGTTCTGCTTATTATCCATGATGGCAGCAAACAAATTCCTCTCTACATTAATTCTGCTGATGAGTTCGCCTATGATTATGAAATCCAAGGAATGTTTTCACTACACAATTATCAGACTTAACTTAGTGTGACTCACTCTTAAAAAAGGCTCTCTTCTCTTCAACTCTCTGGACATTCGTTTTTGAAATGAGTACATTTCAAATATACTTACACCCCTGTAAATCATCTTCTGCCATTTTTTGTTGTTGTTAGGAACATCATGAGCTTATAAATCAGTGGACTTTTCACATTTTTACAATTATCTCTAGAAAATCTTAATAACCCTTAAGCTGACTCCCACAAGAGTGTTTACGACACTTAAATGTCTTATGGGGATAGTCTGCCTCCACACTTTTAGATCTCATGGCCAACCACTTCAAATGTACATTAGAAAAATCCCTGATGCATTTGTTCTTAGTAAGACTTCAGTGTCTGGTACCTCCTGCCATCAGAGAATTTTCATGGTCTTTGAGGCAACTTAAGAAGAAGTAAGAGTTTCTTAATGTGGCTGTGTGACAGCACACTGGAGATATTACAACACTGCCTTGCAGGATTTAAGTTTTGTTCTCAGTTTGATACCTTCTCTCTTCACAGTCTCATCCAGAGTCTTCTAAAAACCCTAAAGCCTTTGATAATCTGTGGTTTATTTCATCATGTGGGTGTGCATCTTACAAATGGTGCTTCTTAGGGAATAACTTCATTCAGTGCAGAGAGCAAATGCCTAATAGTTATGTTAGCTAGCATTAACAGAAGCTGGTTGATACGGTTTTTTACTCTTTTTAAATGAAGAGTAGAAACAAAGTTATTGCAAGTCCTGTGGACTTTACAGTACCAACACCACCTTTTTCAAGAGAGTTTTAGGATCACCACTGTTATATGTAACCAATGGATTAGAAAAGGAGGACTCTAAAATCATGAGAAAGCATCGTTAGTATAACAAGAAAGGTCTTCAGAGAGAGAGAGAGGATTTAATAAAACTCCTAGGCTGAAAAAGCTTGCTGGAAAAGCGTGCTGGAAATGGAGACTAGTGAAGAAAAAGGGAAATTATTTCTCCATTTTGGAGAAGCAAGTGGATAAATTAAAGGCAATTCATAACATAAGAAGGTAAAATAAAGAAAAAGTAGTTAAAACAAAATTAAAAAATTGCCCTCCTTAAATATTTATTACTTCAATTGATGAGATTTTTATTCCTGATGGACATCTTGCAGACTAACGAATTTTTAATTGTTATGCAATTAAGGGTGATGGTCTTTTGCTAAAT
This sequence comes from Lophotriccus pileatus, assembly GCA_035583135.1. Lineage (NCBI taxonomy): Eukaryota > Metazoa > Chordata > Aves > Passeriformes > Tyrannidae > Lophotriccus > Lophotriccus pileatus. The sequence goes on from JAWWES010000094.1 coordinate 56,713,478, forward strand.
CTTGAGTTTCAGCCATAGTTTATGTAAGTCGTTCACATTACTCAACCTATAATGATGTACTTGGCTTCACTGTTTGTGGTCTGGTTTTCATTTGTCTGGCATTACATTCTAAGACTGCAATGACTCAGATTTCCTTTAGTTTTACAACAAAAAGTACTAGCATGTATTGCATGAGGCATCTCAAATTTATTCACTTGTTTGTGGTCATTTTAGTGCAGATTTCTCAAGCAGGTGTATCCAGACACATACCTCTGCATTCAGAGAATAAATAGGAACCCCCTGCTGTAGGATCACTACAGTGACTTCTTCACTATATAAAGACCAATTTATATTTGAGGTTTTTAATGTTATTTGAATTTTTTTGGTCCAGGGTGTTCCTGAGAATTGATTTAATCATAGTGCTTTATTTTCAGTAGAGGTTGAGATCTATGTCTTTCTTGTTAGGCATATTTCTTTTACTAAGGCATGGAGGAGAAAGCTATACTCAAACTATACATGAAGGAAAAAACAAAAACTGCACATAATCTACTTGGCAGTATGTACAGCAAAAATGGATTAACCTTTATTAAGATAAAGTACTGCTGAAGTTGAAGTCTTTTAACTGAAGCAGGAAGGTAGGAGTCATCCACTGTGGTGTTACGGTATCTTTTGCTTATAAAAAAATATCTGCTATACATTTTAATCAGCTCTAAGTCAATTAATTTTTTTCCTTTAAGCAATAAAAAGGGCTATCCAAAAGTTCATACTGATAAAGTGAAATGGATTCCAGAATTTTAATAGACTTTGGGATTTAACTTGTATGTATATTCAGACAGCAGAAACAATGGTGTAAAGTTCAGCATATGCTAACCAAAGCATGTAATCAGTTTCCCTTGACAGTCTGTACTTGTACCGTTTCTCCATGCACATGAATTCATTCTCATTGGGTACAGCTAGAATTAGTAAAATTCAAATTACTATAGTAAGTAATAGTAAGAGTCAAGTGTATGCTATTTTCATATCTTTACTTTTTGCATCCCTATATACAACCAGAATATAGCGTGTCCGGTGGGGGGTGGGGGGGAAGACTAAAGAAGGAAAGGATGAACTGTAAGAAGAATTTCTTAAAAATGAGATTTTTGAAAAACAGATCAGTTTTTCTGGTGGGCCTGGAAGTGAGATAGAATTTGAAGAGATCTTGAATTTAATTCTTTGACTCTAGATTCCTGTGGATATTTCTTTGGGCCTACTATTCCAAATAGCAGGTGATAGGGAAGGGGGTGGAAGAGGACTTTGAAAAGCCTTAACACAGATAAAAATAGATGATTTTTGTAGGCTGAGCTCAGAGGCACTGTATAATGACTACAGAGCACTCTGGAATTAATTAACACTGTGAGAAGAAACCCAGTGAAGCCTGAGAAACCATATTTTGACAAGAGACATCTTCACACTTTCAAAGACTCAGGTACAGAACCATAGAATCATAGAATGGTTTGGGTTGGACCGTCTAGTTCCAAACAACCTGCCATGGGCAGGGACACCTTACACCAGACCAGTTTGCTCAAAGCCCCATCTAACCTGGCCTCCGAACAGTTTCAGAGATAGGGCATCCACAGCTTCTGTGGGCAACCTATTCCAGCACCTCACTACCCTCACAGTGAAGAATTTCTTTATAATACTCAGTCTAAACCAACTCTCTTTCAGAAGCCATTCCTCATTCTCCTAACACTGCACAACCTTGTAAATGATCCCTCTCCAGCTCTTTTGTAGCCTCCTTTAAGTACTGGAAGGTGCTCTAAGGTCTCCTCAGAGTCTTCTTTTTTCTAGGCTGAACAATCCCAACTCTCTCAGACTGTCTCCACAAGACAGGTGCTCCGATCCTCTGATCGTCTTCATGGTCCTCCTCTGGAGTCAATCCAGCAGGCTCATGTCATGCTGAAGCTGAGGGTCCCAGTGGTCAACACATTACTCCAAGTTGGGTCTTATAAGAGCAGCATACAAGGGCAGAATTCCCTTGACCTGCTGGTCATGCTGCTTCGGATGTGTTTGGTTCTCTGGGCTATGGGTACACACTGTTGGCCCATGTTGAGATTCTCATCCACCAGTATCTGCAAGTCCTTCTCACCAGGGCTGTTCTCAATCCATTCTCCACCCAACCCATACCTGTGCTTGGGATTACCCTGATCCAGATGTAGGACCAAGTGTACTTGGCTTTGTTGAGCTACATGAGGTTTGCATGGGCCCACCACTCAAGCCTGTCAAGATACCTCTGGACAGCATCCCTTCTCCCCAGGGTATTGACCACATCAAACAACTTGGGCTCCTCAGCAAATGCAGTTGGGTGCAGTCAATCCCACTGGCCATATCACTGACAAAGATGTTAAACTACGCCAGTTTCAGTACTGACCCCTGAGGAACACCACTCATCGCCAGTCTCCACTTGGACACTGAGCTGTTGACTACGATTCTTTGAGTGCAACAATCCATCCTTCCTTATCCATAAAGTAGGTTTTGTTCTGCACACAATAAATAGTATAAATAAAGAGTATTGAATCATCTCTATTGTGTTCAGCTATATTCTCTAAACTAAAAGAAGTACAGAAAATAACAACAAAGAGATGACCTTGAAACCTCAAACTACAGACTGCAGCAACTGGATGCAAAGTGCCACAGTTTTGTGGCTCTTTGGTTAGGGTCTGTAACACTCATCCTGCAGAGAAATAAAGGGACAACCTACAGAAAATAATCACCATGAGGTTTTGAATAAAGTCTGTGTTGAGGTAACTCTATCTTAGTTATAACTGAACATCAAAACAGGAAAGAAATAAAAAAATCTGTAATATTATCTAATGATCATTTTGTCAACAAAAGATGGACAGTTTTGTTTTCTCTGATTATTGCAATGGTTTTAATAGAAGTTGTGTATTTCTTACAATATCAAAACATGTTCTATCTCCTGGCAGTGGCCAAAATATTAACTAGGAAATCATTAAGTCCTCCTGACCATGGGTAAAGACTGTGTGTATGCCTGCAGGATGTTCTTGGCTTATTCTGTTCATTTTCGTTTTCTTTTTCCGTTGTAGTTTCAGTACTGATTCCTAAAAAAACAGAAAAAAACGCCCCACATTTATTTTTCTTTTTTATAAAATGGCCTATAACAAAGACAAATACAGAAGACTGGATGGCCATTGCACTGATTCATTCTGGCAATTCACAACAATCTTATGAAAAATTCAGTTTGTTCCTGGAGTTTGACTCCATGTCATTGATGAAGTTCCTGGAGTACTAACTCCATTCAATCAAATCCCTAAGCAACTCCAAGGATTTAAATTCTATTTCTCTAGGACACGCTGTTTCAAAATCAGAATGTGTTTGCTCAGAAATCACGTTAGTGGCAATCTAAAAAGAAGCTTTACGTTCCCACAGGTGGCCTGAGATTTCAATACGCAATTTGAAGTGATGCCAGTGGGTGCAATCAGACTTCAAACTGTTCAAATATAGAACACCATGGATCTGTAGCCAGTGGACAGGCTTGCCCTTCCTTTTCCAAGATCACTTCAGTTGGCTTCAGATGTTGCATCATGATTATTTTCTTCCCATGAGGACAATGAGGAAGGTCTGCATTCCTCATTCTCTTATTCAACTCACCGTGACATGCTTTTTACATTTGAGACTGTCCCAAAATTGTAAAATATGATAATCTTGTTACATAGATGTTTTATTTTCGGAACAGCAATAACAGAAACATCAGCGTTTCAGGAAGAGCAATAAAAGTAAAAACACACATTACATAATGTAGTTTCAAGAATATGCAAAGAATTAGTTGGAACTGTAAATACACTGAGATGGACTATAATAATTCTGAACCAGAAAATCAGAAGGAGATCACTAAGACTCTAATTCCATATCGGCAAAACTATACTTTCCTAAATCAAATTATTAGCTCTCAGGAACCAGGGAACCAATTTTCTTTATGCAGGGCTTAGAGTGAAGAAAAACATCTCCTATCTGCATATGCCATGCTCATTTTTCTTAGGACAGACATGAAATATATCCTTCCAACCGCAGTCACTTGCAATATCATCTTAACCTGCCTCCTTCTCGAGTTGACTGATTTTCAGTATCAGGGGCCAAGAATGGTGAAAATTGAATGGATGGATTGAATTAAAATGAAAATGAACCATCATCCCACGTGGAAGTGCAGGATCAGGAAACTAAGACAGCTTGATCCTAGCAGATACAGCACCTTCAAAGCAGAGAAGTGTGTGCAAAGACCAGTCCCAAAGGCAATGTCACTACATTGTCATTGAATCCTTCCAGTTTTCTGCAGCTCTGCACTGTAATAGATGTAATACAGACTGAAAAAATCCAGACTGAAATACAAACGTCATATTGCTGGCTTACAGGTACTGTTACAGTCAGGAGAGGATCAGTGCTGTGTCTAAACTTCACAGTCTCCATACATGACTAGTGCCACCCGATGGACAGGAGGCCATTTTGAGATTCAGATGTGAACCCCAACTTTGATCTAAAACTGTGGAATTTGAAAAAAGACAAAACAAATGTAGTAACTAAGGATAGTTTATATTCCTTTCCCACAACTTTACAGGCTTTCCATATCGTACAAAATTCAAACTAGTAGCCGTTTGTAGACTTTTTTTTCTTCAAACGGTACCATTTTCAAGGTTTTTCCTTCCTCTGTATAACACCAGATAAAAACATGCATAACTCTATGGTTTTTTCAGGTAGTTCCACATTGAGCCATTTGTAAGATTAAAAATTAGTACAAATTTTGAGTCTAGCATGATCACTTAAAAGAAATTATCCTATTTACCATATCCTTTATCAAATGGTCAAAGTAATTATTAAAATTTATGATGTTAATTACGCAAGATACAAATGCCAATAAATACCAAAATGCCTCTGAAACAAAATAACACTCTTAATGTTGAAACTTAGGAAGACTAAAGAACGCCTATCAAAATAACCTGTTGTTATTTTCACTAATATAACCTGACCTGCTCTTCAAAGAGATGGAAGCACTGAGGCACTCTGGGGAGTACAGTTGCAAGTAGCTATGCTCATGAGCAGACATCAGAATTTATCTCTCAATCCTACAGACTTTGAAGCATTAGTTGAAGGGTCAAGGCTACCCTTTCAGCACTTGCTCCTTGGCTACAGGTCTCTGACTGCACATTCATACTTGAAAGCCCCTCTTTAACAAAAGCATCTAATGCAACACAAAAGAGATATAGGATTGTATTATCCCTTTGTCTAGTCAAGAATGCTGACAAAAATGGCATACCTCATTCTCTTTGCGTGAAACTTCAGACGCTCCATGATGGTCTAAGCAAGAAAGAACAGCAAGAAGAAAAAGAATACTGACATGAAAAAAAAGTCTCTTCCTGTATCATGTGTCCTACACACACAAAGCCATCATAGTCCAGTGACAAACTAAAGATAAAAAAGATGATCTTTAAAGACAACACATCCATGTCAGAAAGGGAATACAGAAGTAGCAAACACATAGATTTTCACAAAAAAGATGAATCAAAAATAAGTCTCTTTCTGACAATATAGAGTTTACCTACTCATACCAAAATATTCTGATACATGTAATTTTTCAGGACACATACTGGTCTTCTCTTTCCACTGTATTTTTCTTAAAAGACAGAGATACTTAGCAATATGAAGCAGTGCATCATGAAGTCCAAAACTACATGAAGAGGGCTGCCAATATAAAGTAGAAACACAAAGCTGAGCAATCATAGACATGAATAGTAAGAGAGCAGTTCATCCTTTCCAAAGCTAAGATATGAAAGCTTTATTTTAAATAAATTTTTTTAAGTAGCATCAAGAGCAGACTTGATCAAATTTATTCACAAAGTTTTTAGAATGATTCTAGCTGGAATACAAATCACTGCAGAAGAAAGAAAACCAATAAACCCACCCCAGCCTTTGCAGCATTTTGTTTGTACTGTCTGATCAGAGTTTAGCTTGGAGGATCCAAAGTTGAGCAACATTTGATTATGATTATTTGATTTGATTTTCTGAAGTATTTGCACAATTGAATTTCAGGCCTGAAAGAAAGAAAATAATATAAAATGTGTATATATTTTAACACATAACAGCAGGTAGAATTGATACTTAGGAAAAGGAGCACGGTGTTGATAATCACCAAACTTTGGTGTTGGCATAAGTATTAGCAATACACTCCAAATGTTAAAAGTTATAAAGCAATTACTGTAGTAGCTAGCAGGATATGTACTTTAACTACTCTTTTACCTAAAATAATCCCATACAAGCTTGTACTATTAGTTACACATCACAGTGTTTTTGGAACTGTCTTAATAAAACTAATAAATAATTATTTAAGAAAGCATATGTAGTACAGTACTGATATGAATAGGTCTGTTAATTATACAACTCCTTCCTGTTATTAATATGCCTTTCATACACTGAACCATCCAACTTCAGCAGAACTGAAATATATTCTTCTGCATGGGCTGCTAAGTATTAAAATCTTACCACAAGTAAAGATTTTGGAGCACCTGTTTCCAAGCTGGTTTGCTGAGCTTTAGGAGTTTCCCAAACAATGGTGATGGATTCCCTGAGTTGAAGCACTTCTACACCAGCAGTTCCAGCTGCTCTGCCACTGGTGTGTGCCTCAGAGGTCACCTCTTAGCAGCCTGTATGATTTGCAGCTTTTGCTACAAGAATACAGCCAGAACTGGAACCTGCTCTTCAGGTTCAACACATGGGATCAGGGCCAAGGCAAGGCAGCTTACTTGAAGCAGGGAGGGAGTCAACAAGCTCTGTATAGGCTTAAGGGTACAATAGCATTAGCCAGGCCCCTGTGTCTGAATGAGAATGCACTCTGAAAGGCAGGACCTTTGTGGTGGTGTTCTGGCTTTAGAGGGGTTGCATGAGAAAGATGACATGAAGGGGAGAGATCTTAAACTTCCATGTCACACACATAGCCTGCATAAAACTGGAACAAGCAGATTTAAAAACTAAAAGCCACCTGGTAAAATCAAAAAAGGAAGGCTAGTTTAGAGGTATAGGTTAAAGGTTATTTGTCCAAAACAAGTAATAAACCAGTCCTATATTGTGCTGTTCAAGTGGATTAACTGCTGAAAGAAAGGGGTCTTAGAAAACCTCCAATTTTATTTCCACATTTATTCTAAGTTTGTCATTGCAAGCTATGTAAGTACAAGTAATTATATAGCTAATTAAGTACCTAAAAAGTTCGGGAAGAAATTTTGCCCAGAAGTTGAAAGTGATTTCTGAAAATGCAACACTGTGGGTCCACAATCTACTTATTGTAAAAGTTCTTGTGTATATACACCTTTCCAATTATCACTGATATCGATCACTGTGCTTTCAGTTCTTCTTAGATGCATTTTGGAGGGGCAAATATAAAAAATCAGGCATGGTCTTTAAATTAAAGTGTCTGAAAAACATATACATAGACCTCTATTAATCCAGTGCTCAAGTATTGGTGTTCACTTTAAAAAGCTGTTGAGTGCAAATCAGTGCTGACAGTGCAAACACATTATACTGCTCTAGCAGTATATAACCTCAGAAGTTATCTCCTACTACATTTATGAGTCCTGATGGTCAACACATTTACAAAATCATACCTGAAACCCCCACCTGCTGTACTGTTACAGCGCATATTATAGTGCTTGCTTATTGAAATGAAATTATTTGTTAGGACACTGCAACTAAAAAATCCCACTAGCACAACCAGATTTTAATCTCCTTCTACCCATTTTCAACAGAAAAAAAATTTAAAATATAAAAGACAAGGGTGTAAAACTGGTAGATTTTGATACCCAGACTTCTGACTACAACCCATTTTCTACCACTCTTCCCTTCAATTTAAAGAAAATTATCTACAGAAGTTTTATCTTTTTCCAAACTTCTGAAATCCAAATAGCTTGTCTCCTGAGTAAGTTTTGTTAGTTTTCTGTTACATCTCTGCCAGAGAGCATTGTTTGTTCTTTGATTGAAATTATCAGCAACTTTTAGCCAGATCTATCAGCTGCAAGGAAATCTCTCAAGTTCTGAGCAATTTCTCCTCCACAAGCCATCCTCTATTGAGCAAAAAACTTTCTGGGAGAGTTCCAAATACCCTCTTCATCCCTTTGGGATGTTTCTTTAATTTCTACACCAGGTCCACAACAAAGAAATGAGCTCTTTCTTCTGGAATCAACAAGGATAAAGTGTTTAGTTTCTTAATTACTGGGCTAGGCTCTCTCCAAAAGGGTCTAAGTTTGGAATTCTTTTTCTGGCTACTTTTTCTAATCAAGAGCCAAGTGTTTTTTGCTCCTTGGTTGGGTACATAATTATTTTCATTTCTTTTAGGTTTCTACTGTCTTTACTTGCACCTCAGAACTGTCTTATATTCAGGAATACTGTGCTGAAGACAGAGATGTAACAACTCTGCAATTACAGCTATCTAGAGAGGATTCTGATAATTATCTTTTTTTTTTTTTTGTTAAGGCACAAGAAAGGAAAAGGACAAAAATAAGCTCTGGGAAAGTAAAGGATAATAGAATACTAGGAAAGTTAAAAAAAAAATATTATTTCTCTGTTCTAGCATTTACAGTCTTCACCAAGACTTTAAGCATTTAATTTGCAGCCTTCAAACTCCGCACCAATCAAGCTCAATTTATTCAAGTGCAAATCCCACAGCAACTTTCAGCATTGCATAAAAGTAATTTCCCATACAGAAGCCACAAGTGACAAGGATCAGTTTGGAAATTTAAATACAATCTAGTTCATAAAAATCCTTTCTTCACCAACTGACGTTCTTTTTGCTGTTCCTCTGTCAAAAGTCACCCAAGTAGTTGGTAGTACAATGGCATTGCCCTGTTATCCAAACTGCACACAAGTCCTCTCTGCTCTCATAACAACGAATTTCCTCCAATGTTGAAGAAACTTCCTAGCCCTTTCGAATTGTCAGTTCTGTGACTGGAGGTGCAGGAGCCCAGATGACATTATTTTAAACTTGCTTTCTCTTCCTGTGTGTTAAAGTGTGAACTCTAAATTGAAAACAACCATTTGGATACCTCTGGAATTCTTCCAGTTCCTACCCTATCCTCTTCCATATAACGAGTAGAAATAATTTAAGTACTTGAGAACATCATATGTTCCCAAAAACTTTGGTTATATCACTTACTGCTCATTGGAGAATCCAAAAAGCTTTGCACAGTGAGTTTTTCCTCACTCTACAATCAGAACAATGTATTTTGTGTATTTTGTTCCTAATGTTTTAAATTGTCTGATACAGGAGAAAGCTATGAACTATCTTGAACAACCTGTGGGATCAAAGTCAACACGTCCTCCAGTTTCATACTTTCTAAAAGTCATACTTTTAAAAAATTATTACTGTAAAGGATATCTAATCAGCTCATTGTTTAGTTTCCTTTATCTTTACGTATATACCATAAAAACCTAAAGGCTGAATTTCTGTCAATAATATTCTGTGGCTTGCCCTAGTGGTGAACCAGATGAAATCTCCCAAGTTTTCAATTAGTTACAGTTGCTGCTTCCTGCTTTTATGGCTTCCAAGGCACCCTATAGATCTTTGACTCCTATCAACTTCTCAGCTCTTGTTCTGTGATTAACTCTGCAAAATAAGCTGCAGCAAACCCAAGACCCTTGGTCTGTTTTCTGACTAATTCTTGGTCAGCCTCAGTATTCTCAATCATACATCCTTCAGGAGTACAGCTCTCCCCTACAGAGCACAGATTTTAATTTCATGTCAGTGTATTCACTACCACAATCCAACACTAGTCTTACGCACTTGCATTTTTACTTCATTTCATTTGGTTTGAGCAATCTCATTTAGGGACGGCCTTCTCCATATCTAGCCCCACTGACTTCAGAGGATCATTTTGCCATACTTAAGCAGTATTCTGTACATGCAAATACTGCAGAATTCACCCCTGACAAGTCCACCATGTCCTTCCTCCCCCACCCCAAGTTTTCTTTGATTCCTCACACACCCTCTAAGTGACCAAGCTGCCAGCCAGGGGAGAGAAAGAGTCAGCACAAACATTTCATATATACTTAGAGGTTATAAAAGGCTACAACATCATGAAACAGTATCCCAAATTATAATATATTTGGACACCACTAATGAATTTAGAACTAGACAGGACAGACAAATTGCAGCTACATGAAAGCAACCACTAGATAAATCTAAAGCTAAGTGCCTTAACTAGGCAATTCCACATAATTTCTTTTATTTGGTTTAATGAAATCTGAAACAATATCAGCCAAGAATGCAAAAACAAGAAGACATTTAGATTCCTTTTTCTAAAACTAAAATTTTTGCTAATTTCTCTTCTAGAAAGCTTTCATGCCTAAAGAAATCAGATTCTTAGAAATGGAGAAAAAAATAAACTCATTCCAAAACTTCATCAGTGTAATTTTTTTATAAAGATCTTGGAGGAACACATGTAAAGCACTTAGTTTAGGTGAGTTAGAGCCAGTAACAGTGACCTCTGTCAAAGGAAGACATTATGACTATCAAAAATGAAAACATTTCCAAATTCTATGAGATTTTTACAAAGATTTTTTCCTAGAAAAACAAAATGCACTTGAAAAGCACACGGTATTTGAAAACCTAATTTTCTATGAAAGACAAATATGACCAAAATTACTTGATCACTTTTGGCTCATTACATGGTGACAAGCAATGGAGCTATTTCTGAAGACTTCCAACTTAACTGTGGTGCTTTTTTGATCATCAAAACTTTGCAGATATATACACTAACTAATGAAGCTAGACAAAATTTTAAAATATATTAATTTTAAAAAGTAATTTAAGTTCTAGGGTGCTTGGTGCGGCACAAACTTTAACAAAAAATACAGTTCACTTCACAGTCTCACAATTTGGATAAGATCCTAAGAATAAAGTTCCCATTTAATTCAATGGTAAGCACATAACTAAAATCCTGTGCAAGACATTGAACATTTAGCACAGTATTCACTAAGTAGATCCAGATGATGGGCCAAATCCAGCTCTGATGTAGGTGGGCAAAATGCCATTCAAATCATTGGAGTTGCAACACTAGAGCTGAATTTGGCCTTATATTTTTTGAACATGATGCCAAATAACTGCAAAAACAATGTAGTTTTTACTCAAGTGCAAATGAATGCAGTGGTTTCATCCTAGACCCTGGAGGACATGTATTCAGAGCACAAAAGCATCACACAGTTTGGCACAGCTTGTAACTGCTTTTCCACAAAGATCCAGGACTAGAATGTTTAGGGCGTTGCAGGTCATGAGCAAAGGAGGAAAAGCAGGATAGCTGCATGGACATGGCTTCACAATGTTTGTCTCTCACTAACCTCTGGCCAGCACTCATTTCCTTATTTTCATCATTCGCTTTAATGTTTCAAGAACAACAACATCAATTTGAATCATTTTAAAGTCTCAGAGGATGTGCACTGTTCCTCCCTAGGGCCTACTGAAAGGCAACTCTATAGCTTTGTATTTATGCTGACACAACTACAAGTTGAATTTGTCTTAATGTGGCTATTAACACCTGGTCTGTGTAATGTTTTACTTTCAAAGATGTCAAGAGTCTTTCCAAAGGCAAATGTATAGAAGGCAATGACAAATGGGACCAGCATGTATAACACATGTACTTGCTAGGTATTCATATTTTCATATTTAGAGTTTGGCTTCCAGAATTACTAAGCATAAGGAAAGTTTATTAGCTTCCTTCAGAGCTGCCTCCACAGAATTAATTCAGAATATTAATCCAAGCCTTTATTTTTTAGCTTCAAGACAGTGGCAACATCTTTATTTAGCTCAAATAAGCACATGGCAGGTAACAATTGAAAAAAGAATTAAAAAAATTTAGATAGCCCTCAAAAAGTCTGCCCAAATCTTTGTAAGCATATTGAGTCAATTTATCACCAACATCCCTTTAATGTGCTTTTCTTATTTCTTATTTCAATCTTAAGCATAATAAGAAAAAGGAGAAAGATTTCTACAGAAAAAAGGGGGAAAAAGGCATGAAAAACATAGTCTGGGGGAAAAATCCTCATTTTGAATGTTCAATTTGTGTGTGTGTGAGACTGGTGTCTAACAAGTTGAGTAGTCAATAGAGGAAGAAGCAAGCCTTCTTTTGCGTATTTCATAACTACTGTTGTTCTATTCTTTGTTCATTTCGTTTTTGTGCTCTTTCAAACTGTACTGTCACCAAAGAAACTTTCCTAAAAGAAATCACTAGGATAACATCCCAGGGCCACAGAATAGCTGAAGAAACAATCTGCAGTGCTACTTGCTCTCTTCTCACATCAAAAATTAGAAAGATAATTTGTTTCTGACAAGCATCCCCTTCACTTTCTTAGCAGTTTTTTATCACCAGTTTAATTCTTCCTTCCAGCATTCTCTGATCTATTCAAATGAGATATTGCAGCAGTGTTTATTTTGCAGCTGTGTGGATCCCACACCACCCAACTCTGCAAACCAAATCTACAAAACAAGCTAGCAAACTGAAGTAAACCCAAAGCAGGCAATACCAATGTGAAGTAAGCAGAAGCAACATTTGTGTCCTCTAGCTAGACAGTTAAGGAGCAGTTATGAAAAACACAAAGGAAGGCTGAGAATTGATCAGGAACTTTACTGAAAGCAAACAAAACCAAAAGTCTAAATTCATCAGTGTTGGTTTCACAATCATGACTTACTGCTCTTCAGGCTTTTGATTTGGGATTTTTAATTCCAATTAGAAGTACATGCTATTCCGTGTTTTTCAAGACATTCTAGAAGCCAAAGGTTCATACCTCACAATTCATTTACACATCTTTCAAAGTTTCTACTCAATCAAGCGCACTTAACGTTGTTATATCTACACAAATTTCACCTGGTTGCAATGACATCAGAATCAGATTCTTCACAAGAACTTTTAAACTGCTGCTGAGGAAGCATTTTAAATTTGTCTTTGATAGGTGACAGGTATACTTTTTCTTGCCCTTTCACTCCAACAGGTATGAGGAAATACACACCCGGGGGGGGNNNNCCTTTTTTTTCCCCCCTGAAGGCTGTAACTTTACTTTTTTTTTTTTCTCTCTCTCACTTTTTTTTTTTTTTTTTAGATGCGATGTCTGGAAAACTGTACTAAACTGGCTTTCAATTCCAGTAAGCACCCCTAGGAAAGTAGCTTTCAGTTCCAGGAGAAAATTTTTACTTAGTGGCTAAAAGACTTCCAATTTCATGATCCAGAACAGGCCAAGAGCACTTAAGAGTCAACAACATCATAAATTAACCAAGTAAAACTAAAGTACTGAAGTACCTGAGGTTGATTTCAGGGATATCAAATCAGAATTTAGCTCAGACTTCCAAAGCCTGTTTACTTTTCTTAGAGAAATTCTGTATCAAAAAACAGTCTGTACCAAAATACTATATCCCACAAAAGCCACCACTAAAACCTTGAACAGTTTTTTGTATTACAAACTCCAGACTAATTTTTTTCCCCTTGACCACCCTTTTGCTAAATCAGACTTAAAATATAGAGTTTTCTGGGAGAAATAAAAAGACACTTACAAACTACCCTTAGATTGACTCTGGCATTTATTTTATAAGGATATTAGAGCTAAGTCTAGCCAAGTCTTGGTTGGAAGACTTCCAACCCAGGATTCTGCAGCAAGTAGGGCTCATGAATAGATCACATTTTTTCTTTCAGCCATACAAACTGATGTCCTAATATGGTGCTAGGTGGTACTATTCTGTAAACAGATTCTTTTTCAAATAAAATAACTTCATCACAAAATACCACTGTACTGTTTGACGAAAGTCTGGCATTAACCCATTCTTTAGCAAATCCATGGCATGAAGTACCTTAGTCCCAAAGTAATTTCAACCAGTCTCACTTTGGTTCAGTTCATACATCAAACTTGCACTGTTGCTGTTAGAGAGGATATAGGTCTTCATGTGTATCTTCCACATGCTTTTGCCTTTAAAGTATGGTTACATTAAAGTTAATAAAACCTTTGAAAACATTCAACAGAAAATTCATTTGTCAAAGTTCCATGAGAACCTTTAGAAGCAAGGCTCCAGATCTGTACAAAGTTTTGTTTAATGAGGAAAAAAAATTAAAATCTTTGCCCTGTGCCATAGTAATTCAGACTCATGCTGTCCTACTCCATAATAGGATGATTCTTTCTTTGAAGTATACCCTTCTTCCCCTTTCTTTGCAGGCATCGCCGCTGTACAAGGATACATGAACAAGTATTCACTGCAATAAGATGACTATTTCTTTAGAGAACTGAAAGCCAGAAACTTTAACTACAGTCCAAGTGTACCATTGACATGCTTTTACGTTTTTTATCTATGTGCCTCAGTTTCATCTAGAAGAAATTTCACATCTTGACATAACTAAACTGTGACATCCGAGTGTCTCTTATTATCCCTTCCCTGTTTCACTGGTAGGCAAGCAGATCCGCTTTCCAAAAAAAATGTAAAACAGCTAGGAGGGGAAAAAATGCACTTTCTTCTCATGTGATCTTCCAACATTTCTTTTAGTGTCTTCATGTTGCTGTTTCTTGATGTAGCACCACTTTTAGATGACAGTTACATCTGTAGTCACTTGTAATTCCTGTGTCACCCCAGAATACCCTTGGGATTACTAATCTCTCGTATTTAGCTCATCCTGTTAACTAATATCTGATATTTTACATTTAATTCTTACCATCCATTCTTACTGGCAATTTGATGACATTCTGGCATTAAGCATGCAATGGGATTGAGCTTACTAATAATGATGTTCTTAAATACTGCATTCTTTTGAAAAAATCCTCTTAGAATAGACAGCCATTTTCATGACAGGAAACCCATGGAAATCTGTACATAATAAAGCTATGTTTTCCCGAGCATTTCAGGTTCAGCTTATTATAATAGGATATCTGTTTAAGCTGCATTCCCAGGTTTCCACTGTCTTTATAGAAAATATAATACACTACGATAGAAAGGTATCAGATTTATCATGAACATATTTCATAAAAATGAGCTCCCTCTTTATTAAGCATCAAATGAAACAAAGAAAGAGTTCAAAATTGGAGGGAGTGGGGGAACAGGAAAGGTCAGAATGATTTTTGTTTTGTCCTCCTCCCACACCTCACCCACACTCCCTTTCTAGGTTGGCTGTTTACTTACATATTCTATCCTGCGTAAGGGCCTTTTACATTCCTCTTCCCTGGTGTCCAATCTGTCCATCTCATATGAAAGATAACAAGAATGGGACAGGTAGCGAAGGCAGAGCTTGTTATGGCTTAGATAGCAGAATAATTAGCCATGCCTCCCCTCCATACGCTGTAGCCTGTATAACTTTGCGTCCCTTTTAGGGGGGCAGGTTCTGGGCAGGAGGAGGGGCAGCCCCCAAGAGATACATCTTCACACTCCAGTCAATTTGCAGACATCAAACAGCTTCATGGGGTTGTTGTACTAACACGATCCCATTGGTTGTTGTCTTCAGCCCCAGAGTAAACCTTTGAGTAATGTTGAGTCTACTTAGCTGCAGAAAGCTTGGTCAACTTCAGTTCATTCTCAGGCCTGTTAACAGGAAAGCAGGAAAAGTCCAGCCTACAGTTACAGAGGATTCACTGCTTGATGACATTAACAAGATCCAGATTCAAGAGGTAGAGACAGATGTGATCTTCTGTATCCTCTGCCCTGCAGGGTGAGTATGCTAAAGCTTTTCATCCTCTTATAATGCTCCTTCTGTCCACTCAAATGCTCAGGGTGAGAGGAAAAAAGGAGAAATAAGTGCTCTATTTTTGCATTAGTATGAATTTGTAAACCTCTGCTGAGCAGATAAAGCTTAGAGAGACTGCTGCAAAGGTGCTCCAGACTCACAAACTTTTTAAACAGGTATGCTTATTAAGACCAGAGAACACGAAGCTGCTTACAAATAGAAAAAACTGACGAAGATAAACATATGCATAAGGGGCTGACACAGGGGTTTCTTTGATAAAGTCAAGATACTGGAAATACAAACCACAGCAAAAAAAAAACCCTGAGTGTGCATTAAGCTTCAAACATGTTCCATGACAGTGATTTCTATGTCTACATTGTGTATTGCACTAAAAATCAGTTTTTCATGAACAAACACAGATATTACCACAATGTTTAATGAAATGCCTTGGTACTTTTACAAAATATCAGCTTCACAACTGAAACATATAACAGAAGTATCTGATGAAGGAAGAGCAAGTGCCTCTTTTTTACCTTTGTCTTTACAAAAAATTCTTCCATTTCTAGTGAGTTTCTAATGAGCAGTTACATTAAGGGCAACAGTTTGCTTAGTATCAAATATCATTTATGAGTTATATATAAAGTGACTGCATGCCACAAGCTATTCAGACTAAACAATTTATATGCTCTATTCAGAAAACAGAGATGGTCTTATTCTGAAAATCAGGTTTGGGGTTAAGCACCTTTCACTGATGATATTTCTTTGAACAGAGTTTAGCAGGATCAAGTCCTAATCTGTGCACCTGACATCACACTATCAAGAAAAATCTGCATGTTTATCCTAAAATTTAGCTGAAACGCACACAAACCCCATTAGAGAAAACACAAAAGCTCTTTCAAACTGTAGTTATTATTGTCAGAAAATATATTCCTTTCATCTCACGTAATGGGATATTTTGGTTTATTAAATCTAACTTGAACACATGGAACAGTAAGAAATTGTTAACCCGATAGCTTATCTTCTAAATTCAGATTTGCTATAGTTAAAGGGAATATCAATAGAAAGCATAAAAGATAAAAATAATTAAATTCATAAGAGACTGAAAAATATATTTGTTACTGCTTTAGTCCACTAGCTTCCAGCAAGGTGTTTCTTTGCTTACTGACAGATGAGGAACAATTATCACTAGGACCTTTCTAGTCATGGGTTGCTTTACGATCCTTAGAAAAAGGATTAGTTATCTAGTTTCAAAACAACTTTCATGTAATACAGACATTTTACTGTGTTTTTTGTCTCCCTAGGACAAAAACTGCATTTCCAAAATGTGCACGACCTACATTAGCAGTTTTTAGTTATTAGTTTAGCAGTTATTAGTTATTAGTTTTAGTTGAATTCAGTTTAATTTAGTTTAATTCAAAGTTGCTATGCATGCTTGACCTTAATCCTCTCAGCTGTGTGCCTGTATAATGCCATAGAGGAGGGATCTCATCTAGGTGCCACACTGTTAATGTTGCTAAAAAGAAGCACTGCTTTCAGAATGAAAGCAAAAGAATAAAAAAGCATTTCAACATGCAGAAAGTTCAAGTGTTGCAGATGGTTCCTATCAAAAGACTGATATCTGGATATAGCCTTATTGGAAAGCTAAATATTTATAAAATAATTTGGGCTTGGATTTAAAGGTCATCTAATTAAACAAATAAGTAACATTTAATTAGTCACAAATGTTCTTAAAATATGGTTTCTGCCATTTGCAATTAGCCAGTAAAAAGATGACTTATGCTTCTCACATCTGACAAAGTGTTACTTTTGATTTTTAAAGAAATAAGTGGGTTTAAGATGTATTAGACTACTAATATTTAAATATAAATTGAAAATTGGCTCTGAGTCATATTTGGCACGACCTTCTACTTTTCTTCCCAATGGTCAAAATTATTGCTGAATGTCCCAGTACTCTCAGAGCAATGCTCTTTGGACACAACCAACCAAATTCTACACAGATTCATACTCTGGAATTCTAAGCAGAGCCAGTAGGGTTTCAAGTTATAGTCCAGCAGCTATCTGCCAAAAGGTGACATGCTGTGATGTGCCTGTTTGCCATCAGGACACCGCTGTGGTAAAAACTAATATTACAATTATCCCAAACACCTTTTCAAAGCCACTGCTCTTACTTTGAACATTTAGGTGGTGTTACTTCAGAGAAACACTGATCGGAATGTATGGACAGTTAATTTAATCCCTGCAATTTAGCACCTTTGTAGTAGAGCATTTGTAAAGCAACAGGTAACTACTTGGTTTCAGAGTAAGCTTTTTCATGAGACAAGGAGAGGCTTTTTTTTTTTTTTTTAAAGGATGGAACTAGTTGCATCTAATCATTGTACTACCCACTGTCCTTCTGTTTGTGCTGACAATGGCTGTTTCTGTTTATTAATACATTCTTGATTTTTGTCTACAGGAAGGGTGATTACATAGAGCCCTGCACTTAAATGTTTACCCAATTAACAACTGATGTGAAATTAATTTAAAAACTATCTATTAACAAAAGTATTTCCCTAACTAGAACAAGAAGTTCTAGTTAGGGAAATAATAGAAGTTCTTAGCCTGACAGAGCAACATTATAAAAAGCCTTAATAGCATAGTCCTGGCAGGACTAAACATACCAGTTTCAATTAATGTAGAATTATTTTCAGTTAAAAATAGTTCAAGCTAAGAGTACATTCAGCTTCAGTTTGCAATGCTCAAATCTACAATCTACAACAGGTTTTGTTTTGATCTAAACCTCCTTTAGTTGTACTTTATTCCCCTTTTCCATTTTGGGCATAGCTGTGCTCCTGAAAAAGAACTTAATGACAAGGATGTACAATATATGCCCAAATCTTTTTCTTAAGTATATGCCACATAGTAATACTTGAGTTCCAGTTCATGCTCCAGTGATAGTCTGCAGCAAAATTCCCATGGGTAGAAAACCACACTGCCTGGTGTCCTCTTGACACAATGTATAACAATATCCAGCAAGCTTAATACTCTACATAATATATTTCAACAGCACAGCCACAATTATTTTTAGACATCTAATTCTTTAAGCCTTTCTGTGTTATTGTCGGGAATTTTGGCCATCCCGCCATGCACCGCCAAAGTAAGCTTGAATAATTTCTGTCAAGAGTTCAGATCTCACTATAGAGCAGGCTGGGAGTCTACAGAACTCCCAGTAGTCTACAGTCACACTAGTGACACACAGAAAGAGGCCGAGATTTTCAGTCTGATACAAACAAACTTAATAGCCTTTAAAATATTTGCAAAGGCTGTAATTCACCCATTTAATACAAATTTAAATCCATGTGTTACAGCAAAACATGCATGCCTATTAGGGCTGTGTCCTTTCAAGGATTTCAGTCCTTACCTAATTAACGTAAATTGCAAAACTCCTGCCCATTTCCCTGGGAGAAGAATCAGACCCTCTCTTATCTTTACTAGGGACTACAGCATGTGATACACGTTTTAACATGAGAATTGTCCATATCCAAAAGTGGTTTTGCAGTAGAGTAAACACAAAAAAATGAGGCCTATAACACAAAATCCAGAGCAGACAGTCAGTACTGTTTGCTCAGCCCTTAGCATTTGGCCATCTTATTTAGTCCCAACAGGCTTGTTATAATTCATTTCACAGGCTTCAGGATGTAGGAAAAATCCAACAGTCAACAACTGCTACCTGAAAAACATAACAAATGTGCAAGTGAAGCAGGGCATCCCACTTGTTCCATAAAAAGCCCTAAGAGTTCACATGCTTGACTGTCCTGAATGATTGTAGGACACCACAGTAAACAAAGCAGCTCTCACTGCAGTTGCTTTGTTTCTTATCAGACTGTGCTGTCCCTTCTTACCAACAAAAATAAAAACATTCTCTGCTTGGACACACTTTATAAAACACTAAAATCTTGGTATACAACCATTTCTAACACTTCCATAATTAGCTGGAGGTCTGGCTTGGAGGGTGTTGGGTAAGGAGCAGGAGGAAAGAAAAAGCTGTGTGTTAAATATTGTTAAGACTTCCGTTCTTTTATATGTAACATCAGAAAAAGAGAACTTCTGCATAAGGTCGTTCTCATGGTTTTCATTATCGCATATAGTTAATCAAAAACACTTCAACCCCAGGCAACCAACACACAGCAAAGAGAATATTAAGAGGGTATAAAAGCATCCTACTCACTTGGAAACTAATTAACTTGGTTAAAAATGAAACAGTTTTTTAAAAACTACTGTAGTGTCAGGAAGGGCTTGTTGATACCTCAGATTTACTATGTGTGCACACGAATTAAAGCCAATTTTGCTTCTGTTGAAGGTAATGGCAAATGTCCGTCTCTAGGGCAGGCAGATCAGGCTTTCAGCATTAGACTTAAATCTTGAAATAAACAGGATAACTATATAGTATTAAGAATCGGCTTAAGGTCCCTGATGCTAGTTTAAGAGCAATTCAGACACTTAATTCCAAAATAATAGCCCTGAAAATCTTTCTTCAACAACTTCCTAAATTTTGCAGTGCCTCTATTGTAGTGAATATCTTTTTCCAGTTTGGAGCAGACTAAACATCCTCTTTCCTAAGTGTTATATGTTGCTCCCTATTTAACGTACCCATGGCCAGATATACACCAAACACCCTGGAGCCAAAACCCTTCTACTGAGCTGTGGAGGTCTACAATGCTTGTACCCCATTCTGACACAGTCGTCTGGAATCTTTCTATGGTCAAGGCAGACCATGTCACTGTAATTCAGGCACAACTTCCCTTCTCTCAAGATTTGCTCAGAACTGTGGTATAGATTCTACTCGCTCTGTTGTCAACAGGACAATTACCTCAGACATTGATACTTAGAGGTAGGAAAGAACTCTATGTTTGGTATTACTCTTCCTATTTCTGTTAGCAACCATTCATTCTCTGAGCGGATCTACTGAACACCAGTGAAAGCAGGATCTTAATAAAATGGAGTTAACAAGTCCTTTCATTCAAAAGATGTGTGGTATAACATCCCTTTTACTTTAAGACAGGAGAGCACACATGAAGATAATGAAAAAATAATTTTCTATCTCAGGACATTCAAATTCATGTCCCCAGATGAGCCAAAGCCCTCCAGGTATTGGCTAGTCTGATGACTATACCAGGTAAGGAATTGATGGTTTCAGACCCTCTTAATGAGACTATTCCACTAAACAAACAAACCAAAACTAGGAATTTATTGAGTTGGATAACGCTGAAGTTGCAAAAAGCAGCAAGGCTTTTTGCAACATGGTCCCAGTCTCCTGAACAAACTCCAGAAGTAACCAAATGCACCCTCTCTTTTCTGCAGGAAACTTGCCTCTCAGCACAAGCTCTTGTTCCCAGCCCTCATGAGATGGCTGCCTGAGTGTCCCACCCACTTGGCACTCCACAAGCTTTTCAAATTGAGATCTCTTTTGAAATCCTAACTAAAATACATAAAACATCCCAGAGCAGAGCAAGGATACAGTAGTCAACAACACTTTGTTCAGCACATTTCACCTAGACTAGCTTGGGTGACTTGAATCAGCTGGTTTGGATCCATCTTGAGTTTTTATTCTGTGTGGAACCAATATTAATTCTGGGTTATTTTCTAGGCACCTGTTTGATAAAATGAATGCAGCTTCCTTAAGATGTGCTCGGCCTCTGCCAGTTTTAGGCCTGACCTTGCACTGAAAGCATCCTATTCCGACTTCATTTATATGAGAAGCCAATGAAATTCTCAGCAAGGGCTTTAACATATTTTGGGAATTTCTGAATAATGAAAGCCATAATGTGAAATTCTCCCTTGCTGATATAGATTAAAATCAGAATAGGCAAACTGAATAAATATCTATATTTTGAAAAAAATCACATCAAATCCTACATTACAGGATTTTTAGACATAGCATCACAATTATTTAAACAGGGATCACAGTACAGAACAGGTCACAAGTCTAAAATTGTTACTGATGCCTGTTGAGTACTGGAATACTTCAAGAGTTATTCTGTTGCACTGATTAATAATAGATAGAACATATTACAGTGTTTTATTTACTCAGCTTTCTCTCACATGAAACTAATCCACACATACATTATTGATAAATAATACACACCTCTCCTACTCACAGTATCTAAATTATGCAGAATTAGGAACAGCTGACAAACTAATACACATAACTATTATCCTAGTAGACATCACTGTATTTGTAGCCAGCAGACTTGGTGTACTTCAGTTTTGAGTAAAACCCAAAGATATCTGAATAAATATCTATATAAATAAATGGAGTATGTTCACAGATGCCACAGCATTTGGCTTTCTCACTGATACCTGTCTCATTGCTCTTTTATTTTAATAAAATACATTAGAATTAATTGAAATATATACAGAAGAATCTTTTGAAATAATGCACCCTGATAAATTTTTTTTAAAAATCACACTATTTTAGAGTAAATTAACTTGCAAATGTTTCTGTACTGCAGTGCACAATAGTTGTTCCATCAACAAGAAATAACCTTCTACCAATGTTCACCTTGCCTTGTTTTTACAAAGTATGTTTATTTTCATCTAGGAACTAAACACGTCATTGTCAAATAACATCTCTCAACAGTCATGAAATATTTAGCACAATATTCACCCGAGAACATCACCAAGTACAGATTTTCAAAGCAATAATCTTAGGTTACATTTGCATTGGGTTTCCAAGAGGTAGTATGAGTTTTTCTGTGCAGATACACAAGGCCAAATTCACCTCATCAGTTCACTTAATTCATGACTGGAATGAATCTGGGCTACCTGGAGCCACCTGAAAATGGTGACATAAGCCTTATAATCCCTGAAAGATGGCAGGATCAGTAGCGGAATTGCAGCTGCACCAGTGGACACACAGCATGGACAACAGACAGGAGCCATTGTGCAGTAGGAAAACTATTACACGGTTGCCATCATGGTAAAATGGTAGGAAGACTTGCACAATTAGAGTGCTCTAATAGAGGGTTATAATTCATCTGAGTTAAACTGTATTTGCATCTTCAGCTTTATCTAGCAGAAAATAATTATCTGAGAAAAGCCCCACAGAATATTCATTGTTTAATAATACAGTACTACAGAGAAATAAGTTTGTTATATTCTATATGTTCTGCCATTTATGACTGGACAGCTTAGGTAAGCAATTCAGAGAGCCGATGACGTACATTGTGGGGTTTGAGGCTTTTTTGATCACCGGGGCAATACAAGTATGAGACAAAAGCATAAAACCCTAAAAGCAAGCCATTCTTCAAATACTGAAATCCAAATCCCATTTTATTATGCTGTCAATGAACTGCCGAGATTCTCCTTTGCTTGTTAACATGATAGCAGGCAGATGAGAAGAAATAAAAAGTACTGGCGTGTGAAAGGCAAATCAAAAGGGGAGATTGAAGGGATTTCTCGAGTTACTCAGGTGAGTTTTTAAGCCCCAGCCAGTGACCCAGCCAGTGGTCAGAACGGTGCAGGTTCCGTTTGGTTGCTCCGAACGCTTAGACACGGTATCCAACTGTCTGCCCAAAAGGCTGAGAATTTGCAGTTTCTTTGTAAGCTTACTGCACAATTAACAAAAGAAGGGAATTTGATACTAACTAAACAGAGAATGAATAGTCAATAACTTTGTATAAACTTTTTCAAGTCACAAATCTTTATGCAGCAGGAGCGACTTCACATGTTACTGGAGTCTTTTACTGCAAAGATTGCTTTTTTGTTCCCTCCACTAATTTTTCAGTTGTAAAATGTATTTTTCTAAAATGAAACCCTCACCTGTTAGCAGATAATGGCATCAAATCCCTAACTTATAATAAGAAGGTAAACCATAGACTAGAATTTACAGTAAATTAATAAAATAAGAAAACTGCGGTTAGAGAGATCCTTAAATATTCTGCAGAATTGCAAAATAATTATTTTATGACTTTCAACATGGGTGGCATAATATTTATGAAAGAAATTAATCCAGTGGAAATAAAAAAAGTATATTTTTTCATTGCTGGATCTCTAGTTCTTAAACTTGAAAAAGTATTTAAAGTACCATGGCCAGCAATTTGAATAGAAAATTAAAACATCTAACAAGTTCCATGGTATCATAACTAAACAACTATGAAATGAGGTGGCATGTGAAGAAGAAACACAGAGAACCAAATGCAAACACAAGGATATCTGTACAGCAAGTCTGAATGCAGTTAAATAGAGTTTGTAGACCTAAACCTGAATACACTTGGAGTGGAAACATTATTGTTTGCATGATGGTGTATATTTCTCAGAATGCACTAGCTGTCAAGTTTAAGTAATACTTTACATACCCTTTTGTAACTGCAGAGTTAGCTTCATGAAACCCGGCTGCTTAAAATAAAGCCTGGACTAGCAGTGCCATCTAGCATCTTTAAAAAAAAAAAAACAAACCAACAACAACAAAATTTCTGTGCACTTACAGAATTGGTAGGTTAGCATTTATTAAGACTATCAATCTTTGCAACAGATCGTAACCCTCAACTGAGCAAGAAGATATGTTTTGATAATCAGTGTATTACCAAATATAAATCTGTGCACATCACAAACCATCTGGACAATAAAAGTGTCAAACAACACTCTTCAGCCTTTGAAAGAGCTCATCAGAGACTGAGAAGAAGAGGGCTGCATTTATGCATGCAGTGTTGGGTTATAACACATGGATAGTGTGAAGCTATGATCAAATGGGAAGAAGGAACAGCAAGAGGTTGTCTTCTGGGAACAGAGGCCAAATACGCAAACTGAATCCACTTCTTAGGGAAGACTGCTGACTGCCTGGGGTTTGGATTAAAGATGTGAAGAGAAATCTTCCTACTTCAGTACTGCTCTCAGATTATTATCCAGTTTTCTGGTAAGTAGTGATGAAGTTGCAACAGGAAGTCTGAGGGCAATCCTGAGAGACTTCAGGGCCCTGGGATGACTGGCTAAAGGATCAGAAGCATAAGTGGTTTTTTTCTTCAATCCTTTCTTTTGCAGGGAATGATGAGAGAATAATCAGGGAGACACAGGGAGACATCTGTCTCCAAGCCTGATGTCATCGGCACAATTTTGGGGGTTTTGATCACAGGTCAGTCTATGTGGCACCAAGTCTGCTGGAAACAGGTGGGGTACACCCATCTCAAATGAGAAAAGGATCTTTTCTCAGGACTTAGCAGGACTCATTTCAGGACTTAATGAAAGAGCTTTAAAGTAGATTTCAACAGTAAAATGGTAAAACCAGCTCACTAGGGACAAGCCTAGGGGGGCATGCTGATGTTAGAGGGATAGTGTGCTAGTGGAGTCCTTCAGTCTGCTCTCTAGGTGGAAATAAGGGGATGGAGATCCATGGGATGGCAAACATGCAAGGGTCATTGATGTGTGAGAAACCACAGAAGTACCCAAAAACAGTGACATAGGAATTAGGACTTACAACTCCCAAAAGGTGGTAGGATCAACAGCCCAGCAGAAGTGCAGCTACACCAGTGCACACAGCATAGAGAACAAACAGGAGCCTTTGTGCAGCTGGAAAATTATTACACAATCACCATAATGGAAAAGTGATGGGTAGACTTGCATAATTGGAGTGCCCCAATAGAGGGCTATAAACTGTTCAGAACTGATAGTCAAGGATGAAGAGTCAGTGGCGTAGCCCTGTATGTTAGGGAGTGTTTTGATAGTCTAGAGCTTAATGATGGTGACAATAGACTTAAATGTTTATGGTAAGGATTGGGGGAAGGTCAGCAAGGCAGATATCCTGGTGGGAATCTGTTATAGAGCACCCAACTAAGATGGAGAGAAAGAGGAAATATTCTGTAAGCAGCTGTGAGAAGTCTCACAGTCACTTGCCCTTGTTCTCATGGGGGAATTCAACTTACCAAGTTCTGCTAGAAATACAATACAAAGGAGAGGCAACAGTCTAGGAGGTTCCTGGAACATGTGGAAGAGAAGTTCCTGTCATAGTTTAGCCCAGTTGGCTGGTTTAGGCTAGAATATATAACTTTATCAAGGATTTAAATGAGGAGATCAAGTTGCACCCTTAGTAAGTCAGGCAGAAGGGCAGAAAGGCTCTGCAGAGGGATCAGGACAGGCTGGATTGATGGGATAAGGGCAACAGTATGAAGTTCAACAAGGCCAAGTGCTGGCTCCTGCCTGTGGATCACAACAACCTCAGGTAGTGCTACAGGTCTGAAGCAGAGTGGCTGGAAAGCAGAAAAGGACTTGGCAGTACTGGTCAACAGTGGTTGAACATGAGCCAGCAGTGTGCCCAAGCGGCCAAGAAGGCTGATGGCATCCTGGCCTGTATCACCAATTGCATGACCAGCAGGACCAGGTAAATGAATCCTATGTTGAATCTTGAGCCCCTCACTACAAGAAAGACATTGAGTTGCTGGAGCATGTACAGAAAAGGGCAGTGAGGCCAGTGAAGCGTCTGGAGCAGAAGTCTTACAAGAAGCAGCTGAGGGAGCTGGGGTTGTTTAGACTCGAGGAAAGGGGTTCAGGGGAGAATTTATCTACAACTACGTTGTAGGGGTTGTAGTAAAACTGGGGTCCTCCCACGTAAAAGTGACAGGTCAAAAAGAAGAAGCCTCAAGTTGTTTCCTTGGCAGGGTTTGATTGGCTACTAGGAAAAATTGCTTCATGCCAAGTACTGGAACAGGCTGCCCAGAGACACGGTACTGTTAGCATCTCTGAACGTCTTTAAAAGATATGGGAAGTGGCACTTAGGGACACAGTTTAGTGGTGGGCTTAGCAATGTTAGCTTTACAATGAGACTAAGTAATCTTAAAGGTCTTTTTTAATATTAACTATTTAGTGCTTCTCTGATTCTATTATTTCTTAAGCAATATAAAATACACAGAATGTTTCAGATGACCCCCAAAAAATTGCTTATGCCAGTAAAGGGAAACATCTGCTTTGCATGGCTTAAAAAATTAATTTCTCATTATGAAAGTCAGTAGACTTCTGCACAGGTATATATAGACATGTTACAATACATATGAAGCACATTCATTTGATCCTTTCTATAAGGAGTTAAAAGACTTTAGATTTTAAAATGTGTAACAGTGAGCAAAATTTCACCCACTTTTATTGTTTGTTGAACAGAATGAATTGCTTGGCATTGCATAAGACAAAACATGAAAACAAATACTGCCTCTCAGAGCCTACAGTGTAGACAACAGGCTCTGAAATGGCAGGATGTACTGGGAAGCCTTGAAACACATTCATTAATTATTGTCATTGTTAGGAGCAAGCCTTTAGAAAGAACTTGAGTGCAAACAAGGATGGGAACACACTGCAGCATAAGATGCTCTGAGAAAGAAAAATTAGATGAATTATTATACAAGTCCAGGCATGGTAGCTGCTTGGCAAAATAGTATAGATAGAGGTATAGATATATGTAGATACAGGTATAAGCACACAACTTAGGCCCATAGGTACAAATAATTTCTATATTGCATAAAACAGATTAATTAATCATACCACAGTCATGATAATGAGATTATGAATCTTTCCGTTAAAGACTCTAAAGAATCATTATGTTGCCAAAAAATATTAAGGCCTTGGTGACTTTTAAACAGATTTCACTTGTCACTGTTTTCCCCTATTCCAGGATTTTTGTGTGGACATTCCCTGAGAAAAATCTCATTGATCTAGAACTCTAAATTTAAGATACAGTTTGAAATACTTTATGATATTCTAATCACGAAGGAAAATTCTTTCCCCACCCCAGCAAAGTATTGTTGGGATAGAAACAAAAATAAAATGCAAGAATTTTAACAAATACTTTTGAAGAGAAACTAACCCCAACAAGTAGAGATGCCAGTGTATGACACACCACCAGCAAACTTTGTTTCCACAGAAAAACAAACATATAAACCAATCAAGACAGCTTAATATACATTCTGCATCTGGCTTACATCTCAAAACTAAAGCTATGTCAATGCAAGTGTTAGACAGACACTGTAACATCCTCTCCAACTATATCAAAATCACTGACCTTTTAGAGGGTCTAATAGAAAATTGCTGTGTCTCGTTATATATATTAAGGTTATTTTCTTTCAAGGAACACATGCCTTTTGTCAGTCAAAAGTCACCCTTTGCTATCATCTACTTATTACAACTGGTATTACTTAAGGTTCTGTGAGCTTCAGCTATGGCTCAGCATTCAAGTAAGATTCAAGTACTAAATACATTTCTATGATACTGTCATTTTCCATGTCAGGACTTGGACTGTTTTTTTCCAAAACACATTTTTTCCTA
This sequence comes from Lophotriccus pileatus, assembly GCA_035583135.1. NCBI lineage: Eukaryota > Metazoa > Chordata > Aves > Passeriformes > Tyrannidae > Lophotriccus > Lophotriccus pileatus. Next base: position 56,741,452 of record JAWWES010000094.1, read on the forward strand.
AAGGGAAATCACCTCTCTAAGAGCAGTTTTAAAATATAATGTATTTGCAGTTCTTTCAAAAAGACCAGCACGTCCTAAGTAGAGAAGTGAAGCAGCAAACTGTCAACACTATAATCTGATGTCTTTATCTTTGTAAAAAGAACCAAACCAAACAAAAAAACCAACCAAAACAAACAAACAAAACAAACCAATTAAAAAACAAACAAACAAAACAAAACAAAACAAAAAAAACTCAAACCATATAGGATCAGCATGCTATGTTTTTTCCAGTACAATCACTCTAACTTTTGACCTACCAATAGAAAGGCACGACATGCACTTTAAAACAGTTTAAAGAAAATGTGGGGATGGATACATGGCAGATGTTTTGCTAAGCTCCTTTCTGTCCTCAGTTGCTTATTTCAAGTATGCTAGAAAGGAAACACTGTGACGTGATAACCCAAAGAATGTTTTCTTTTCACTCTCACTTCAATTTTCCATTTAAATGTAAGTTAACATCTTAACTTTCTGCTGTGTTCTAATCAAAACACTTTTATTTTCCCTTCTTATTTTATTTCTGTTACAGCATGCTGGTGTGATTTCGAATTCATACCCACTGTGTGAGTCTGTTTATAGGCCTAGGGAGGCAAGGCCCCTTGTATACACTAGCACAGCTATTTATGCAGTTGACATCAGTGCATTCAGAAGACTCATCATAAGCCTGCAGAGTTCAGGGCTTGATATGAGTGTGTGCTCCTACTTGTCAAGCAGCATCCTTTTAATGATTACATAGGAAGATTGTTTGCAGAGGAAACTACTAGAGATTAAAATGGTGGGGGGAGGGGTTGTAATACATTCAAACTAGACACACACACAACTAACCCACTGGCACAAAACTGATTAGCTGCCTAAGGCCACTGAGAGCATAGGCACAGGATGTTTTCTTAAAGGGAGGAGGGGTGAGCTTGACCTTTTAATTTATAAAGGGAAACCACACACCCAGGTGCTGCAGCTCTGCTCACAAAGAGCAATTAGGGCATAATCTGGGTTGTTTATTTTGTTGGGTTCAGAGGTCCATGCTGAAAGATCAAAAAAGTATAAGCTCCATGCATGTGAAGTTTTTCAATTGCCTTTTGTATTAGTGCTGTTTAGTTATTTGTTTGTTTATAAAAAAGAAAAATTGTCTCCTTAAGTAGGAAATCCCACTTGAACTACAACAAAACAAAATCCCCTATTCACGTTACAGTTGGATTTTAAAGGAAAAGAACAGCTTCCTCAAGAGGAAAAGTGGAGAGGCAGGCACTGATTCTTTCTCTTTGGCAACCAGTGACAGCATCTGAGGGAAGGATGTGAAGTTGTGTCAGGTGAAGTTTAGGTTGGATATTAGAAAAAGGTTATTCACCCAGAGGGTGGTTGGGCGCTGGAACAGATTCCCAGGGAAATGATCAGAGCACCAAGCCTGGCAGAATTCAAGAAGCGTTTGCACAACACTCTCAGGCACATGGTGGGATCCTTGAGGTGTTCTGGGCTGGGCCAGGACTTACACTCAGTGATCCTGACAGGTCTCTTCCAACACAGTATATTCTATGAGTCTATGATTCAATGATAAAAGAAAACATTTAGCCATCAATTACAACAGGTACTTTAAGGGATTCTTCTGGGCAACACTGACACCAATGTCACAGCCAAAACTGCACAGTTTCTTCTGCAGCTTTCCCAGAACGAAAGAGTCAAGCTCACATGGGTTTTTTTGACCCAAACTGTGCCAGCCCAGCAAAGAAAGTTGGGCAGTGTTTAAAAAAAAAACAATAAAAAATTGTTCCTCAGGCTGTCAGCACAGAACAAACAGTGAGAGAAATAGTATATACTGTGATGTACCATATCTCTGGTACCTTGAATCTCTCTGAAGATCTATAGGTGCTGTACTGAAAGTGTTGCTGCTTATTAACACAGTCTCAGGTTTCTTCTCATTGAAGGTATGCACAGTAGACCCTTTGGCCATGGTACTGGTTCAAGGATAAATCTACTGTAACAGCTTATATAACTTTCTTTTCTCTTTCTCTCTTTTTTTTTTTTTTTTTAATGAAGGTGTAATAAAATACTTGAAGCACAATTGCTTGTGTCATACACCCAGGAAATCTCAGTCCCTCAGTAGGACAAAACCTGTCATTTATTATAGGGATATACAACTTTTAGCGTATTGTAATGCACTGGACAATCTTCAAGCAAGAAAAAGATTCTTCCCCTCTACTAAAGTGCTTGGTAGTTGATCTGTCATCACCTACCCACAAGAGAGTAGGAGAGTAAAAATAGACATTCTTCACAACAAATTTCTTTCCAAATCTTTCAGATTCCCTGTCAATGCCTTTTCTGTGGCTGCAGTTCTTGCAGCTACAGGAGACCTTGGCCAACAGGATAGCAGACAAACCATACACTGGAAATACTATGAAATCTTAAAATTGGCACAGAGAGATGTCAAAGCTCATCAATGGAGTTACTTTACTGCAACAACTAATCCCTGTTGGCTGTGATACTGCAATTGGTCAATGCTCTTACAAAGACTTGTACAGAACCTCAAGTTAACACACTGTTAGCCTGATCCAGAAAATACAGAAGATAATAATGGCGACTTTTCCAGCTGATGTGACAAGATGCTGGCTCAGGAACTGTACACAGCCCTGTTTTTATGAGTAGCATTTCTTTTAGTGTGTGTGAATTTAAATCCCCAAAGCTATGACAGCAGCACCTTTTTGGAATATGCTGATATATGGCAGCCAAAAGCATTAGAAACAAATTAATACAAGGTGCTTTTTTATTAAAATATTTGGTTTATTTCTAATGTTTGCTGACATTTAAACTTACAACAAGAAGAAATTTTAAATAAAGACAAACTGGCTGTTTGCTCTTGTCTTCATTATTTAGAAATTTCCTCTCTATGGTCTTTAATGGAAGAAAATAAAATCCAAGTCTAACATCTCAAACTTCCAGAATAGCCCATAAGCCTGGACATGTCCATTTATTTTATTATTTTTTTTAAAAAAAAATTGATTTTCCCACAAAATTGTAGCAAATTTTTCTAAAGAAAATGGCATATATAAAAAAATCAGCATTATAAGATCTGATCCACTGCAACATTTTAACTAACACAAAGACCAGTGATGTAGAGATGTGAGCCCTCACTTTATATGGCATTAATATTTTCCACAGATTTGATACTCTAAGACCAAAATTACAAAGGAATTCTTCTGTAATCTTTAGCTTACAGAATCTTTAGCTTGTAGGATTAGAACTAATTTTTTTTTCATCAGAGTTAAAAACTAATTTTCTAGGGCATTGTAGTGGGTTTCTGTGGCTGGGTTTTTGTAGCAGTGGGGTCTACAGGGTTGGCATCTGTTAGAAGCTTCCAGAAGCTTCCCTTGTCTGGTGGAGCCAATGCCAGCCGGCTCCAGGATGGGCTTCCTGCCACTGGCCAAGGCTGAGCCAATTAGGAGTAATAGTAATATTACTAATTAGGAGTACCCAAATAATTAGGAGTACACTTCTCTGATAGAATATTTAAGAAAAAAAGATTGTTGCACAGAAGGAGTTCCAGCCAGGAAAGAGCAGAGTGAGAACATGGGAACAACATGGGAAAACAGCAGAGATGAGATCTGTTTCTGAATGAATCTGTTAACTATGAACACAAATTCAGCTAAGTTTTTGTTCTTTTTAGTTGATGGAAAATATTAAAATCTCAAGAATACAGCAAGAGCAGAAAATGAAATATATAAGTTTCAACATTTCATCCAAAAATACATGTCTTGATTTTAGATACCAATTGTTTCACTTTTAAATAACTGGAACATGATTTCATTGAATAAATGTTCATTTGGGGAGAGGGGTAAGGCTATTGTACAGAAGCCAGTGGATGTCACACTCAAAGCATAGTCCTCCTCATAGTGTGGACTTGCATCCACTGTTCGGGGCTTCTGTACAGTTACATTTAACCACAAGTTACTGGATGCAGAAATTATGGGGAAGATAGATATGGGAAAGAGGAACTTTCTGTAGCACACATTAGAATGCAAGATGGATCTGATAAGCATGCTAGTGACTCCTGGCTCTAGTATTCATGAAAAAAATGGAATCTTTATCAATAATGGATATAAATTATTTCCATATTTTAAAGAAAGACTACCATGTACAAAGCTAAAAAAGGTGGTAGTAACTTAAAAAGACATACTTGAGAAGTAGAGAAGCAAATTCAATGCTTTATTTCCTAAAATTTTAAACTACATCAGATAAGCAAAAGAGCAAATGAACAAAAATGCAGATGGCCAAAGTTTTATTTTGTCAGATATTTACAATCCCAAGTAAATGGACACTGTACACTAAGAAAGAATTTGCTGCACAGATGAAGCAGCAGACTTGGATTCTGGAGATTTTGCTCTTACATCTGCTACTGGCCTTCTGCGTTGCCTTCAAAAAGCCACTTCCACAGCTTGGACCTCAATTTCACAGCGTATAATGTAGATCTCCTCTGAAAAGCATTTTGTGATGTCTTCGTAATGCTTTCCAAGTTAAATTGTATTGTTTATGTCTTTTACTGTGATCTGATCCTTTGTGAAGGCAAAATATGGTTTGGGCATATGGGGTAAAATTTATCACCATGATACTACCTTGAGCAAATAATGTTAACCCAGGGTCATTTGCAGTATCCAAAACGAGATTTAAGGCAGACTTAAGCATCTATTCAATTGAACTTTTGAAAGCTTTTGCTCAGAGGTTGTTTAAGGTTAACAGGAACCTCAGGCTTCAACAAAGGTCACTGGCACCTACAGATCAACTTCTGGTGCCTTAAAAAACACCTGAGCACTTAAAACTTGCAAGACCAAGCAACTCTACACATTAGTTCATGGTTAGTGTCATGGCATAAGTATGTCTCCTACTGGAATCCAGAAACTAAATCTGCTTATTTCCAGGAGGGATTTAATCCATTGGGTGTTACCAATCATAGCCACATGAAGACAGACTTGAATATCAGTGCCTGCTTGAACTGCTGCTTTTTTGTATTTCACTAGGTAGTCATAAAATGCTTGAACATGCCATGGTGCAATAACTGGAACCCAATTTTTCCAGAGGAAAAGCTTTAGCCCTAGGCCACAGCTGGAGTTTTTCTGGACAGAGGTGCATGAAAAGTAGAAAAATTACGTTATTATTGATTAAGAAGAGAGATTATTTTAACTAATATGGCTTAAGCACTTTATTGCACAATACATGCATACCTATATCCCCTTCAGGAACAAGGATTTAAAACAAAAAGTTCCACCACATTAGTAAGAACTGTGGATGAAAAGAAATCACCACCTGTGCTTCCAGATCTGTTTCAAAATACCACTTTTTTGGACAAAGAAGATTTACTTGAAGTGTCTATAAATTCAAATGAGAAAAAGGCATCTTTCCCCAGTACAGAAACTGCACTTAGGTCTCCAACGGAGTGGTACCACATCAGAATGCTTTCTCTTAGGTATACAGACAGCAAATTAGATGCAACAGGCTGTAGCTTATTCTAGAGGAGCCAAGGACCTGAAACTTAGGGACTGGGATGATGAGCATAACAGTGCTGAAATCCTTTATTGCGAACAGACTCTCACAGTAGTTGCATGACACAGACACAGAGCTCACTTGCAGATATGATGATGCCTCCAAATACCCAACAATTTTTGGCAGTTCTTACAGTGTTTCTCCTCAGATTCAAACTTTTCACACATTTTCTCATAAAAATGCATGTTTTAGGTATCTTACACTTACTAGTAAGAAATGACATTCTGACAGTTAAGTTGTAATCAGTAACTAATCTGAAGCAAACATTGTACATGTTTATTTCAGGTCCTTTACTAACTTATGTCATATTTATTATGTCATATTTATTATATTATATTATATTATATTATATTATATTATATTATATTATATTATATTATATTATATTATATTATATACTAACAATGTCATATTTATTACAGTTAATTCCTAGAATATTGCAAAAAGCTCTCAGTAGGACGGGAGGGAAGTAAGGATATGTGTGTGCACATACATTTCTGAAGAGTTTGATTCAGTATAAGTTACAGCTTCCTGAGTTTTTATTATTTATTTGTTTGAATGCCAAATATCTGATGATGTGATTTTTGCTGTAATTCACTGTTTTTCATATCCATTACCTAGATAGAAAGTAGCACAAAATCTGGCTCAATACAATGAAATTATTGACACAATTTAAAAGTGGCAGAAACTTTACAAGTAAACAGACTGCGGAACTGGTCTAGGACCCTTTACAGGATCTGGATTGTTACCATAGCCTTGAGTAAGAGTGACAAATAAACAGCATCATGACAGAAGAAACCCCTCTGAGTAAGAGATTATCTCATGACTATCTATCCCCTTTCTATTCAGGCTGATAATATCACCAGCAAAAGATTCCTTCTCCAGCTCAGCACCAGAGGAGTAAAAGGAGCATAGTCTACCTATTATTATCTGCTACCACCATCCCTATCTAAATGTCTTGGTGCATTACATACAGCTCCTACTTACGCTGCCATAGACGACCAATGGCCAAGACAGCAGAATAAGCGTAGCTGATGACGTCCTCTTTTTCTCAGCTGTAAGGATGCATTCTTCAGACTAATTGGTTACAAATGTTCACTTAACTAGCAAAGTTATATGTTACTGGAATGCAATAGTGAGTCTTGAAGAATTTAAATGTTGTTCACTTTTCTAAATCAAAATCATACAGCAATTATTATGGGGGGAAATCAGTATTTAAAGCAAATGTCATTTTTAATCTAGGGGAAATCTGTATCCCAGAATTTAATGGATTGTTAGCATCCTCCCCTCCCTTCCCTCCCTTCCCCTTCTCTCCCTTCCCCTCCCCTTCCCTCTTTTTACCGCAGAACAAACCCTAGCATAGCTAAAAATACCCCCCAAGGATTAAAAATAAAAGTAGAAGAGTTTTGCTATTATATTATTGATTTTTTTTTTTCACCAAGATGTTATCAAAAACTCATACTGTCTTACAGGTGCTAGTGCACTGTGTATAATAAAATGCTGAATCAAATTCTTAGTGGATTTGCACACACAACAAAATTACACTACACTGGCAAAATACAGGAAAAAATAAAAAAATCAGCATACATTGAATGAGCAATAATTATTGTCTTCCTTAGTCTTCACTGGAAATTCCAGGGAATTTCTAGAATTGCCACATGCTGATCTACTTTCTGCAGTTTGGTCAGTGCAGGAAAACCACACAGAATCTGTTGGAGTCAGCTGTCCAAAATCAACTGAAATCTGAGTCCTGTTTATTCTCTGAGTTTTGCAGAATTAGAGTTTTAGGGAGAGGGTATTTACAAAAAGAAATGGAAAATAAATTATTGTGAAAGGATGACATAGCTTGCTCTGTTCTTTCTTGTGCTGTAGAAGCTGTCACTTAGTAACGCAAGTATTTTGTTGAATTTCTAATTCAAAGCGTTTTTGTTTTCTTCAAAATCACAAAAACTATAGGAAAAGAATCCAGCAGTCATTTAAGCTGATCCCTGCACCAGATCAGGTCCATCTAGAACAACCCAACAAATTTATTTCTACCTTCCTTTTGAAATTTATTTTCTACCTTCCTACAACAAAGATCATATAAGCTACTGTTTCTTTGCAATGCTCATCAAAAGCACTGAACACTGTGTCCATAGTGTCCATACAAATTCTGTAGACCTTCTCCTGAGAGGATACATAATGGCTACTTTGGTACCGTTCTTTCCAGTTACGACAATGTTAGTATCTTTCAGACTTGAAAAAGTGCCTTATAAAAATAATTTTTTTAGTCTCACATTTTGGGTAGTTTTTACTCCCTTAAAAGTCTTGATAATCTCACTCCTGATAACCAGACTTCTACAAAAAAGAATTTGACACTTGAGAAACTTTTTACGGGCCAGCTGAAAGTCTGACTAGGAAATTATGAATAAATCTGCCATAAGAGTACTTAAATGCATATGTAACTTTGACCATATGTGCTGTCATGTTGAAATATATTGGAATATGCACCCACTTAGGCACAGGCATGAGAACCACACAGAATCATAGAATGGGTAAGGTTGGAAAGGACCACAGTGAATCATGTGGTCCAGCCTCCCTGCTCCACCTAGAACATGTTACTCAGGATTGTGTCCAGGTAGTTTTTTAGTATCTCCAGT
>JAWWES010000094.1:56749700-56760335 GCA_035583135.1 Lophotriccus pileatus
GCATCACTTTCTGCCAGTTGCTTCTCGTCATATTGGTTGGCACCACTGAAAAGGGCCTTTATACTTCAGACTTCAATGAGATCCCCTTTAAGTCGTCTCTTCTCAAGGCTGAACAGGTCCAGCATCCTCAGCCTTTCCTCAAAGAGAAATGCTCCAGTCCCTCAATCATCTTTGTTGCCCTCTGCTGGGCCTGCTCCCAGAGCTCCATGTCTCTCTTAAACTGAGAAGCCCAGAACTGGATATGGCACTCCAAATGAGGCTTTGCTAGGGCTGAGTAGAGGGGCAGATCAGCTCCCTCAACCTGCTGGCAATGAACTTCCTAATGCACCCAAGGTACCATTGACCATCCTGGCTACAAGGACTCACCACTGATTCCTGTTGTCCACCAGGACCCCCAGGTATTTCTCCACAGAGCTGCTTTCCAGAAGGTCAGGCCCTACACTGTACCAGGAGTTATAGTACTCGTAGTTATTCTTCCCCAAGGTCAGAATTCTGCATTTGCCTTTGCTGAATTTCAGATAGTTCTCTGCCCATCTCTCCAACCTTTTGAAGGTCCTTCTGAAGGGCTGCATACCACCCTGGAATATTGGCCACTCCTTGCAGTTTGTATTGTCTAGGACATATTCTAGATAGGTGGGAAAGGGCTCAAAAGGGCCAAGCTCTGTTTTGCTTGAAGATTTCTAATATATTAGAGGATCTTATTAATGGATACTGGGGTTTATGTCACAATTTTGTGAACTGATTTGTACTTCTCTGACATTAATTTCAGTAATATCAGTATCACTTCACAGATACAACTTGCACACTTGCTCCTGTTGCAGAGGACAATACTTCTTACACATTAGCTGATGTTGATTGCTGTGGTCAGAAATACAGGCTGGAAATAGTCATTCTTGGTGCCAGGCCACTCCTTACTCCCAAATCTATTCTGTGTTCAGAAATGACACCTACATCTGTCAGTCATCAATCAAAATACTGGGGAGACAACATCCCAGCCTACACTTCTCTGCAGATGCTCCATGCTAAGAATAGGATAGGCTGTTTTAAAGGTGCACAATACTGCGAGTTTCTGTACAGATCTTCAAGGACAAATTTGCATTTTGGAGGATGTATGGCTAATCATTAGTTCTCATCTGAGGATACTAAGCAACTGAAAAAGAATGGAAAGACATTTCTTCTGGGAGCCACTAAGGAACAACTTTTCCACTGCACCTGTGCATAAGCTCATAATCTCAGACTTCAGGAGGAGCACCATTTACTGCAAAATGCAGAGAAACAAGGAGCTTCAGTTCCCTCTTTCTCCTCTCCTCAGAGAGCTGACTTGTCATGGTTTATGTGATGATGTGATTTCTTGACAAAGTTGAATGTATGTCCATGGGGAACCATGACTATAAAGATTGTTTGGTAATTAAATTGTATGGTCTGAATCAACACATTATTTGTAAATACTTTTTAAGGTTTTTCTAATTGCCATTCAGTAACCATGCCTAGACTTTTCGTGGGAAACATTTACCTGCTGCTCTACTACGTAACTAACTAGCTAACTAGCTAAACAAGTAAACTAGTAAACAAGAATTGTTGACTAGTTGAAGAGGTTTTTTTGCCTTTTGGAGTATATCTGACACAAGCACCAACAAGTAAGGCAACCTGAAGCAAGGTTTGCCACTGATTTGTTAAACTGTTTGTACAACACAGACACAGAAGTTCAGAAGACATTCAAATCACTAATGTGAGATGCTTCAGACGCTAAGCAAATCTTCTTACCCCTACATCATCTGCGGATATTGTAGGTTGGCATACCTATTCAGCCCTTCCCTATTCTCTCCTCTGCTTAGACAGCATTCTAAACATAAGTAGTGCTTTTCAAAGACAACAGTCAATATTTTCCAGAACTAAGTAACTTTCTCTTTGATGATCATAATTATATCATTTAGATAGACAGAAAGGGCTCCAAGATTACATTCTTTTCACAGAATCACATGAATAAAATAACCTGATGGTTCAGCACTGGAAGGAATATCAGAGATAAGGCAGCATCACAAGCAGAATAGAAGAAAAAGAAATTAAGGGTTGGGCTTGATGATCTCAGAGGTCCTTTCCAACCCATCTGATTCTACAATTCTATTAATGGAGATATCCCTCCTTCTTTGGTTTCCTCCTTCCATTCTCTGGGTACAAGAAGCTCTTGTATGCTTTTGAAAACTGCTCAGGATGAGCTTATACCATATACCCAGGATTGTATTGTCTTGTCTCTTAGTTTCACAAATTCCAATCTGCTTTAGGGGGTACATACCTCTGAGCTGCAATAAAAACCCCAAGACTCAAAATAAATTAAAAACCCAAAACAAACAAAAAAAACCCCAAAACCAAACCAAATAAAACCCAAATAAAAACAACAACAACAAAAAAAACCCACACACAGACACACACACAAAACAGACAAAAAAAACCAAACCACAAGACCTGGAGCAATTTAGTTAGTATTTAGAAATAACCAAAGAAGGTATTTTACCAATTATTACATTAAAAACAAACAAACAAACAAACAAAAAAGGGTGTCATTTTCAAAGTTTTTGAACTACATGTAGGATACATGAAATGTGATGTCCGTTTTACCAAATCTGACATTTAGAAGCTGATCATAAGCATCAGTAACTGGCAACATGGTAAGATCTGTAATAATTTGGATCTGTGTGGCCAGTTGCTATCCATATGCCATAAAGAAAAATAATCTCTTTAAGCCTTGCAGAATGGATGACTGCTCTTCAGAGAGCTGCTTAAATCTTTAACATGCTGCAAACATTTTAAATAATGTAAGAAAGAAGATACCATATTGTTATCCTTTGTCTCTGTGTTTTGATCTTAATAAAAAGCTAAACAATCTGCTAATAAATATCGAACTAATTAAGCTGCATTTTCAAAACCATAATCAGCAGCTGGGGATTACCCTGTAACAGATGAAAATCATATTTTAAAAGATCACAACTCAGCAATAAGCTGACTTTGGGGGACTCATTCTTTGATACAGAGCCTAGAAAAGCAGCAGAGCCCGGCACTTCTTTCTGAAATCCAGGACTAAATAATAAGAGTTTATCTAGCCGGGCAATTACATCTGAGTCATCGTGTTCTTACTAATAGTATTAAGGGTACTAGTGTGCCCTAAGACAGCACCTGGGGGCAAAAGCTTGTATGTTCGAGCTGACTCCAGTTTTGGTTTTTGTCTTCACAGTATCTTTGATGAGACATGTTTTTAAAATGTACGAGAAAGACATTTTTAAAATATCTTACTAAAGGTGGCATCTAACCCTGCAAAGCATTTATGTAGAAAATCAGGTGGAATATACTCTGTAAGAGATACTGTGCTACAAGCCCCCTGGACGATGCCAGGCTCGGGAAGCCGGACAGCTGCCCAGCCTGTCTTGCAACAGCTCCAGCTTTGCCTGCGCAGCAGGAGGCTTGGGGAGCTGTCCCTTGCTTCCCGGCCATGCCCCACGCTTCTCTGCGAGCAAAGGGCTCGCTTCCATCACCCCTCCTCACGCTGAGAGGTGCTTACTCACACAAGTAATCCCAGTGACTGCTACAAATTAACTGACAAAGGAGAGGCAATGTGTGAGCTATTAACTAGCTCAGAGGGAGCCCAGCTGGCTACCCTGGTTGCCTGTGGTGAGGCAAGCGTGTTCAGCTGCTGGGCTGATGTTCCTAGCTGTCAGCTCTGTTTCAAATAGTTCCGCAAGCAAAGCCTAGAAGTCACTTCTTTGCTTCCTTTCAGTAGCACTCAAGAAGGATGGATAGCTATGGAGCTGCGCAGTTTTAGTATGTCTTTGTTGCCTTTCTAAAAGGGATTGTGGTTGCATCCAGGAAGAGGACTGATAGTTACCACCTTTCAGCGTTTATGAAAAAGTATGAACATATGGTTTTGTCTCAGTTACATCCCACATAAAGACCTTTTCAAGTGAATTTAACAGATACAATTCAAAGATCCAAATATCACATTTAAGCCCCAAATTATCTGTATTTCTGGAAAGATTCTTCCAGGGAATGGAAGCTTTAACGTCACAAAGTCAACACCTTGTTTAGCTGAAGTTTTGGATCCTGGATTATTGAAAGTGTTTATAGTGTATCTTGAGAAAAAGTTGTATAAATAGTTAGATAAAGGGAGGGGAGGGGGACAACTCCATCACCACTGGCATTACACATTACCCACAGGTGTACAGGTATGTGTGGAAGGAGGGTATATCAGAATGAACAAAGTGTTTCCTCAAAGCCAGGGTAAGATTCTCCATGGAAAATGTAGGCTCAGATGACACAGAGTAGGGGAAAAAAAAACCCTAACTACAGAGGCCTAATTGACATGCCTCTCCCTTGCAGTTTCTAGCAGTTTTGTTCTCAATCATTCATATTTGTAGGAGAATCTAAGTGGTTTGCATTCACGGTAGTTTGAAATGAGGCAGAAAAACAAATTCCTTAATATTAAAGTAACTTCTTGAAAATATTGCCTTTTCAATTATGTTTGTGCCGCGGAGTAGGCAAAACTGGCTGCCAGCAGACCATTACTAAACACGGTCAGTGTCCAACCCACACACAAAGCTATTCATGGCATTGCAGCTCAGTGTCTGAGGGTCTGTAGTCTCCTCTTGATGACCTTCACAGAATGTATTTTTTTACTTATTTCTTCTTCTTTTCTTAATAGCTGTGTTTATCAAACAAAAATTATATATTTTCAAATGTCATACATCTCTGTAATTTCATTATCAGACCTAATATAACTATAAACCTATATTAAGGCAATAACTATAATTAGCATTTTAAGAAGAATAAACCATTTTCTTAATTGTTTGCTTGAAGCACAACATTCAAAGGGTTTTGCCAATACGTCCATGAGAGAGAAACACATGCTATTAATGTACGTAATGAGCCAAAACCGTCCTGATCACACAACTTACATGTCTATTCATAAGATGATGACCTGTGCAGTTCTAGGAGCTGCTACATTTTGTTTCTGTTTCTCAAAGGAAAACCACGAAACAGGGCATTTCAAATTAATCATTACTTATCTCCAATGGTAGTGCTAGCCCAGCAAACCCATCATTCTTCAACCAGATCTCACAGAGTGAGTAATGTCTCACTCCTCTCAAGGACAAGCTTCAGCCTGGGCAGGGCACTTGGCCATTCTCATTAGTAACCCTGTAGGCTGGGGGGAACCAGCTCTGGCAGAACTACATTTTGGTTATCTCAGAGACATTTTGCATGTGTCTGTTGTTATGTCTGACCTAGAAATGCAAGTGGTTTTGAAACAAAAAGGAAATGCTGAAACATGCAACTTCTGCTAAACTCGGCTTGAGTTCTTCTGTTTTGGATAGTTGGTTGGAAATGGGTAAGCACAGAATCACAGAATCAACTAGGTAGGAAAAGATCTCTGAGATCATCGAGACCAACCTATGACCCAACGCCACCAGATCAACTAGACCATGGCACTAAGTGCCACATCAAGTCTTTTCTTAAAAACACCTTCAGGGACGGTGACTCCACCACTTCCCTGGGCAGCCCATTCTAATGCCCAATCACTCCTTCTGTGTAGAACTTCTTCCTAATGTCCAAACTAGACCTCCCCTGGCACAACTTAAGACTGTGCAATGGCCTTCAGTCCCCATTGCTGGTGGGCATGAACTCCACAGTGTAAATATTTCAGCAAATACCACTGCATCTCAAATCAAACAACTTGTCTCATTGACGGCTGGTGATTGTGCACACTATGGGTCACTGCCTTTTCTTTGTAACTCAGAGATTCAGTGCTACCGGCTGAGGCAGAGTGTCTGGAAAGCTGCCTGGCGGAAAAGGACCTGGGGGTGCTGGTCAGCAGTAGCCATGAGCCAACAGTATGCCCAGGGCACCCTGGCTTGGATAAGAAATAGTGTGGCCAGGAGGACCAGGGAAGTGATTCTCCTCCTGTACTTCTGAGGAAGCCACACATCAAGTCCTGTGTCCATTTCTGGGCCTCATGAAGTGCTGCAGAAAGTCCAGCGGAGGGCAAAAGAGCTGGTGAAGGGTCTGGAACACAAGTCCTGTGAGGAGCAGCTGAGGGAGCTGAGGTTGTTTAGCCTGGAGAAAAGGAGACTCAGAGGTGACCTTATCCTTCTCTACAACTCTCTGAAAGGAGGTTATAGCCAGGTGGGGGGGGCACTCTATTCTCCCAGGCAACCAGCGACAGGACAAGAGAACATGGCCTCAAGCTGTGCCTGGGGAGGTTTAGACATTAGGACATTCCTAATGTCCAACATGAGGTTGGACATTAGGAAGAATTTCTTCATGGAAAAGATGATTACATATAGGAGTGGGCTGCCCAGGGAGGTGGTGGAATCACCATTCCTGGAGGTGTTTAAGGAAAGACTGGATGTGGCACTTCACCATATGGTGATGTTCAGTCTTAGGTTGGACTCAATGATCTCAGAGGTCTTTTCCAACATAATTGATTCTGTGATTCAGTGTTTTACAACATAACCAAGTTCAGCAGTTTGGAACTGACATACAGAGGGAGGCATCTGAGCCACTGATGGTATTTGGCATTCTTCACCTCAGTTTCTGGCAGAGCTGCCTCTCAGGCAGTAACATTCCTGGCCAAAATCCTCTCAATTTCCTCAAAATCCTCACAGGCAAATTTCCCAACACCTTGAACAAGAAGAGGATTGGGTCCCATGACCAGAAGATACATGTGCATCTCTCATCATATTGTAAGCAGCAGATGCTCATGACTGCAGTCTAGCAATCCAGATTGAAGGGCTTATGACATCTGAGAGAAAGTCCATTATATTAACACTTGAAGACCCAGACAGAACTTATTTACAACAGCAAAAAAGATAAGGCCTGGACTAAGGGAAATCATACAAGGCAAAATTTATTCCAACTACCTTAAATTATTCTTTCTCTGATTCAAGTCACTTAACTAGGGGAAAAAGAAACCAAACCAAAAAATTCCAAATATCCCTCCTGGCTGATAAAAATATAAAAACATGACATAGGCTATTGCTGTAACTATATTAAAAATATTTTGTTTAGACTGTTTTTCATTAAAATTTACCTGTACAACTAACTTCTCCGAACATTCTTTAAAAAGAAAACAGCTCAAAATGAAAATTCTTAAAATATATTTCCTACTTTTTACACATGTATTTTAGAAGGGACTTCCTTTATTTTATTCTGAATAGGTCAGTGTAATTCATCATTTATAAAACTGCAGTGCAGGAAGTATTTCACAGATTTTTATGATGGTAAATGCAAAACAGAAACACTGCTTTAGAAGCAGCAGGCACCATTTCTAGTCTAGGACCTGTACTGGAAGGTAGCTGCTTTTCAAGCTTAGCAATGGAACAATTAATAAAGAAACCCATTAAGGTCTGATTGTTGCTGCTAAAAAGGAAGGTTGAATTTCAGGCCTTTGAAGTAACTGAGAATGATTCAGGACTCATTACAGAGATATAATCTACATTCATACATTTATGTTAGTGATTCAGATCTATTGGGACAGATTGAATTCCGTTAAACAGTGCATCTTTCCTGTGGAACTTTTCTCAGGCTTTCTCAGGCTAACCTAAGAGGTGACCTGACAATACAAAGTAGTGGGATATTTAGGGATTCAACTGTGCTATAAAAGAAAGACTATACAGAAAGTAGAAAAAAAGAATGAGATATAATCTAAAAAGCTATGTCAGCTTTTCATTTGGACTCTGTTTTGTAAAGGCCCTCCTTGTCATCACGCAGGATAGAAAGGGACTCTATGCATCGCAGTAGTTTAAAGAATTGCCCTGAATATTGCACCTGCCAGAAGCAGATTTTATATGAAATTCTGCATCTGTTGAATTTCCTGTTCTTAACCACAAAATCCTACAACCAATATAGAGATAGTCATGAGCTAGAAATACATCTAAGCAGAACTCTTCTTGAGTAAATTCAAGACATTACCTATTTTTTCAGAGTTAAATATACCTGTTTGATTGCCACTTTTTTCCTTCCTACTAGAGATCCAGAATGCCAATTCATTTTATTTCCCAGCATTTGACAGTAAAAAGGGGAAAAAAAGAAAAAAAAGATGTCTTCAACTGCATACTTTTAAGATACTGTAGTACTTATTTATGATTTAAGCTGTTGGAATCAAAAGAGCTTCAATTTTAGAAATAATGTGTTTTATCCTTCTTGACCCAGGCAGCAATTAAATATTGACATCAGTTTGTGGACATACATGTAAGCTTTCAGGCATTGCCAGAAAGGAGGTGTTTGCCTTACATTTTGTTTTATTTGCCTATGTTTTTTATCGGTTACCAAAAGGAAGAGCCTTTGCAAAAATGAAAGCCTAAATCAGATTTGCAAAAAAAAAGATTTCTGAAATGCTTTGCACTCAGCGCAAATACATGCAGAATAAATACTCTGAAGTACCAGAAACAACATCATAAAATATACTGATTCTAACATTAAATGTTTTCATTTTTAAGTCTGTTTAAATGTCAGCCCCAGAAGCTGAACACATAAATTTAGGAGCCAACTCTCTCCCAAATAAACACCATAATTTAAGAAAATAATTTCTAATTTCTGTTGTGAAGTTAATATACATTTAACATCCTAATCCAATTAATCTGCCTAATTTTAGAACTGTTTGTTCTTTTCTCCATTTTCTGTTGTTTAAATTAAGATTTACTCCAAATGCCAAATGGAATTGCATAGGCGGTTTTCCATTGCATTCCACTGATCTGTGTTACTTAAATGCCTCTATTTCAAAAAACTTCTGGGTTTTCATATTGAGCTACACACTGTGTTTCTGCACCTCTTCATTTCTCCGTTACTCCATTTTCTTAGCAAATGTTTCATCCACTTGTGTTCCAAAACAGTTATTTTACAATGCCAAATACTGACGAACATTTAATGTCTTCTATGCTGCTCAAATCCTGTCAGTTCCTGATGGCTTATTCTGATGTTAAAAGATAGTACATCATATGGAGATGCTTGTTAATTACTGGAAAAGCTGACGATTCAGTGATGAGCTAGAAATATGATTCTGTCATAACATTCAATATGTGAAATGACAAATACACGCATAGAGATGGAATCATAGGAAAAACCAACAACATATGCCCCTCTAGGAAAATAATAGCTTGAAAAATCGCTTAAAATAGCCTTCAAATGGAAAAATTGTTTCTTTCTGGCAAAGGAAACTGCATTAGTTAAAAAAAAATAAAAAAGACAGCAAAATATTCAGACGGATTTTATGGGGAAACCTTTGCAATGCCAGTAAAGCCCCTTTTGCTTTGAAGTCGGACGCATGATTCAGTAAACGACTCATGTTAGCAATTAGAAAATGGTCATTTAGGGCCCTGATTTCTTTTGAGACAAGGAGGGTGAGGGTGGGGAAAGAGACACAATAAATCTTGAGAGGCTTAAAAGGAAGAGGAGGCTAAAGTGTGAACTTTTTATTTCAGCAGCGGAAGCGAGAAATCAGTGATTCATTAAAGCAGAGAGAAAGACCTCCATGGAAGCTGGCACAGAAGAATGAAAAGGAGCTAATTATGTCTCTTCCCTTTTTACTCTCTCTGACCAGCATATAATCTGCTTTTCCAGGGTCTGCCTGTAGTATATACTTCTTTCCAACCTCTCCACCCAACCCCTCCTCCAGCTGGGGGGAGGGGAGATCTAGCAGGCAACAAGCTCCAGGTGGCTTTCTCAATCACTTCACTGCAAAAGAAATACAATAAAACCCTCCACTGGCAAACAAGTTGGGGGGTTTATGGGTTGTTTTTTGTTGTGTGCTTTTTGTTTGTTGGGTTTGTTTGTTTGTTTGGGGGGGGGGGGGTGGAGAGGGAATAAGAGTGAAGGGGGAGGGAAGCTTCCCCAGAGGGGATTGGTTCAGCTTGGAAGACAGGGAAATTAGTAAAGCATGAGCTCCAAGCCATGCTGGTGGCCGGCGCTCCGATGAGAAGAACGCTTTAGGAGCAATTAGCAGCGAGCCGAAGGCGGCGGCTGCAGTGGCCGCAGCAGCCCGGGAGGAAGCGAGGGCAGCTCCGCAGCAGGCACCGCTCGCTCCAGCTGCAAAAAGGTTTCAGATGTCCCACCGCTGCCTGACCCCCTGCAAATACGGGCTGACCACCAGAGGCACATCCCACCTCTGATTTGTAATCGCTGACATTTAGGCTGCAGCTTCCAACCTGTTTACAACCAAAGGGGGAGGGAAAAGAAAGGAAAGGAAGGGTGGGGGAGACAAGTTGGGATTTCTCCCTCTCTCTTTCTCTCTGGATTTTTTTTTTTTAATACTGTTCTGGAGAATTCAAAGCAAAACAAAGAAACTTGCTCCTCTGGGGTTGTCAGTGAGAAAAGGACGAGTTGTGCAACTGTTTTGGGTTTTGCAAAAAGACAAGAGGGTGGGAATCAGAAGAAGGTGCAAAGCCATTAAGTGTGAGTGTGTGTGCGTGTGTGTAAAGGTGTATGCGTGAAAAAGCTATTCCGGCACCCCTCTCCGCTGGTTATTACTTACTTTTGTTTTGTTATTGTTGTTGTTGTTGTTGTTGACTTTGCTGTCATCTATTTTTCAGACCTTTCTGCATCTAAGATGGTGAAGAAAGGAGTGAGGAAGTGAACAAAATAACTCCTAGGAAG
>JAWWES010000094.1:56766562-56811991 GCA_035583135.1 Lophotriccus pileatus
CCTAGCAGGTAATAAGGGGGGGCGGGGGGAAGTATTTGTAAACAATATCGTATTTCTATTCATAGGCTTTATACTGGGATGACAGAAATAGTGTCAACAATGCAGAGAAATTAGTCAGCTTGGGATTTCTTACAATGCTTCCTTCTTGGCATTGATATGACATAAAAAACCATCATTTTCTTAGTTTTTTCAGGCAGCTTTCTGAATCAAGCTCTTACAGTCTCTTTTACTTCAAACTTGCACTAGGTTGAAATTTCTGTTTGCTCCTTTTGAACACTTGCTACCACTGCTTGCAGTTGCCATAAAACACTGAACTACCTTATTGTGATATTCTGGGGTTTATCATTCAAAAACTCTTCCTCACATGGAACAGCACAAAAAGTTTGAGTTTATCAGCATTGCCAACCAGCGTCAGCCTGATGAGGCTGCATGGATAAATAACATTTGCTTTCTTTGGGCTATGAATACCAAATTTTCAGATCAGAAATGGAGGACACCATTGACTTTAACACGTGTTTGTTTCTTGGTAGGTAGGTATACTTGGTAGGCTGCTAGTCTAACTATGTACTTGCCAAACAAATTTTCCTTCTTTTGTTTTGACAACTTACTTTGATGCAATATTTTACTATCTGCTCTTCATTGCTCAGGTGCTTTATAGTGAAAAATAATCAATGGTGCTTGCAGCCATTGGTTCTGTTAACTAGAAGGACCCTTTCCTAGCACTGTTAATTGCTTCTATTTCTTGTGCCAATTTGTTGTAAAACATCTCTGGTTGTTAGGATATAGTTAAAAGGAGACAGGAAACACTGTTTCATGAAGTTTTGAAAAGTCAGCCTGGGAAACCTCTTTGTGTCTATGAAGAGAATTAAAATCTTTAAGGGTAGGAGTCAGGAGGAAGTGGCTTAATCTTTAATCACTGAATGGTTATTGAAACTGAATTCATTAGCTGAGCAGATTATTAAAACTGATTATGCTGCTTCATGAGTACAGTGCAACAAATGGAAGTTTTAGGAGAAAGAACTGGTTACAAGTGAGCCAAGTCACACACCAAATAGTGGTGTTAAAGGCACTCTTTTTAAATTAGGTCACTTGTGTTCTTTCTTTGAACATTCAGTTCTAATTGCAACAGTAAATCAAAGAATACACTCAAAGTAGATTCCCATGTAAGGTGGACAACTGGACAGTGCCTTTTTACTGCTACTAACACGTGCATCCAATTACTGGGTTGATATACTCACAGTGTCAGCTGTAAAGCATTCACCTATTTTATAGTTAGCCTAAAGAATTATTAGCCTGTCCCCTTTCACATTTACCTCTAAATAATCTGTCAGTAGTGTATATCTTATACAGTTAAAGAGGAATTTTCACACACATCTAAGTTGACTTCCAAGAAAAAAGGAAATGTTGAAACTACACCAAACAGTTTTATTCCTTTTCTCTTTCTCCTTCCATAATTTTTGGTGTTGTGCAAAAGAAGAAAACGTTAGAGATACTGGAAACGTGAATGATAGTGAATGTTATATAAAAATAAAGATCAGATCTTTCATAAACCTTGATTTAGGAAAGCAATATGATGCCTGCTGTGTTCATGGTGGAAAACATATGTGAAGGACAATAAGCTTAGTTGGTTTTTGCAGCTCCTGACTCCTTTCTACATGGGTAGCAGAAGTGAAAATGGGGGTGGGGTGTGTGTGTGGGGGTGTTGAGGAATCTCATTGCTTTTCTTTTTTCTGCCACTGATATTAGAGGTTCAAACACTGCATGGAAATAAATGAAATACAAGTTTTCTTTTAGGTTCCTGATGCACAGCTGTGCAGCTGTAGTCAGCATGTGTGGGAGTTGGGGAGGGTATGCTGAAGCATTTTGGAAGCATTCAGGATGTTATTTAATTGGAATTAAGGCATGGTGCTAAGTGGAGTCTGGGTATAAATCAATGATATTGTGCCTGCATTAGAGGAAGTGGGTGGGAAGTGTGACAAGTACCAGAGCAGCACTAGAAAGGATGACAAGAAAGAAGTAGAGGCAGCATGTGTCATGAGTGGGAGAGAAGGGGGTGGGGGGAGCATATCTTACCCATTTTGGCAGCTGTGAACTGCCAGTGATGTTGAATTGTCCTGTCTGATCTCAGTGTATAATCTGTTTGCTCACAGATTGAAACTATGAAGTTATTAAGGTGCCTTTTGAATTTCTATAAAGTGTATGTTTGGTGTTGTGATATAAACTTCCAACTCCCAATTTCACTGTGTCATCTCTGACCTGTTCTGTCAATACTATTTGGTACATGCTCTGGAGTTCAATTCTTCACATTACCCTCTTCAAGAGGATTAATAACCTGCTTTATTCCTAGTATCAAAGTCAATTTGGACTACTTGCAAGCAGAAGGATGGGCAAACTTGCCCTTGAAAGTAATAAGCAATTTGAAACAGTCACAAGCTCTTGGTGGTTTGTTTGGTTCTTTTCCTTAAAATTTTCACTGTGATAATACTGTGCACTGTATTTGTTATGAGAAACATACACCTGAAGGACATAAAGACACTCTAGAATGCTAAGTGGTTTAATTTTTGAAAGGTGGAATATTTTTGTGACTGATATGTTTAATGTTAAAAAATATGTTGTGTTTTGTAAGCTTATCTTTAAGATTTGAAGTAGTTACATACTTTAGGAGATGCTAACGCTCCCGATCTTCCTTGAAACAGTCTTTTAACTTCAACAGAACAAAGCGTTTTGTCTCTGTGTTTCTCAGACACTTATTTTTTCCCTATGGTTATTCCTGCATGTAAACATTAAAAGTACAAATCATGCCATAGAATCATAGAACCATAGAATATCCTGACTTGTAAGGTTCTCAGAAGGATTATTGTTTTCAACTCGTGATTCTGCACATGACAATCTGGAAGTCAATCTGGATGTACCTTTCTTATCCACATGAATTATCTTAGTACCTGTGGCATGTGTCCCTTGGAGGAAAGCTAATCAAAACCTTCCCCTGAACTGTAACCTTGGCTCATGGCTTGACTCTGCCCTTCTGCCCTGTCCCAGGGAAAGCAGAATGGTGCATGCAGCTCACAGTCTTTTGACAGGACACCTTTTCTTGTCAAAACACTGTGCTAATAACTGCAACACAGAAGTTCTGTGCTCACTGAGAATCTGTAACTGTAAAACTAATGGTAGCATGAAAAGAAGCAGCAGAAGAGTCTAGAGCTAACATCGTGAGCCAAGCTGGGGTAGCTTTTTGTTAGTCTGCTTCAAGGTCTAGGCCTGATTGCTCAGCTGTCTCTTCAGATGCTGAAAAGATACAAGAAACATGTGTGGATTTGGTGCTACCCTTACAAGTAGGTGGGTCAATAGTATGTAATTTGACTGAATGGCTGAGCTAAGGCACCACCATGTGCAAACTGGAGCAAAAAGTTATCACAAGCTGAGTTTCAACAGGTGTTCTGAGGTCCAAATCATTGGAAACTCTAAATTTTCACTTTATGTGGTTCTGACAGAAATAGCTTAGATAGCATGTAAGAAATGGAAGAAAATGATGATTTTTTTCAGTTTCTTAGATGTGAAGATGCTGCTGAAAGCACATGTGCAAGTACAATGATTCGTATGAACAGTAACATTTAATATTGCGTCTAATAGCTTTTATTCATAGAACAGCATCACCTCTGCTTCCAAACATTCATGAGCACAAATAAGCAGTGACTCCCTTCTTAATGCAATGAATAGTTTAAATCATTTAAGCAGCTAATATGTAATTTATTAAGGGTGGCACTGAAGCCCAAAAGTGGATTGAATTTGAGAAGTTTTGCTGCTTCTCTTGGATTTTGCTTTGTAGGCAGCCCTAGTCCTAGGCCAAGAATGATGAAGAAGATGTTGAGATCATGCAGACTGGTGATTCTCTCCACCTGAACACTGATGCTTCCTATTCCCAACATACAACAGGAGGTAGTGCAGGACAGAGAAAGGGTGACAGTGCTAAAAAAAAGTAAAAATCTGTGCTCCAGGTACTATGAATAGACCATTTCTTTCACAGCTTCATGTGCCTGAATAACCTGAGAAGTGATAATTGGAACCCAATTTGTATACCTGTGACATTTAGACTATATCGCAGACATACATTAGTATGGTACTTCGTTTTCTCATGACTTAAACCAGTCAAGAATAGTGACTTCTAGTTGCTTCAAATTGTATGTTAAGGAGCTATGAGACTGTATATTCAATTGTGTGTTAAGGAGATACAAGACTAAACCCACTGACATTACTATAAACATTTTAAGATCACTGTATGGAAGACAGAAAGATTACTATCAGTAAATGCAATTTATATAATACCTTGCTATAGGGTTTTGGATGAGAAAATGCTTTTCCTGTGAATGAGATACCTCACAGAACAGCTACTCAGTTTAGTTTGAAACTAAATTGCTTGGGAAAGAAAAGATCAAACACCAGGTGTCCTTATTGAAGAGCTTGTAGGGTATTTGAAAGATTCTTAATGACTATGATGGAATTTTTTAATCAAAACGAGACTGAAACATATAGAGGCTGGAATAATGAAGTAGGATTGTGGGAAATAAAGGTTCACACCCTTCACTGTGTACTCTGAAGATACTCTGGGAATAAGGGGAGCTGGGGGAATCTTTAGAGTTCCTCATGATCCTCCTGGTGATTGTCAACTAACACAGAAAAGGAATCTGCTTAAAAGTAGTGGGTAAAAAACTGGACGATCTGGCTTAAGGATAGTCTGTGGGAATTAAATTTTTAGTATAAGAAGTACCATAAAGTATTAGGAAATACCAGGCTCTATATGTTTGTTATTCATTGTACCTCAAAATTTCTAAGAGTAGGTACTTAGGTCTAATTTCTCTTTGGCTCTTTGCTGCTTATAAAATGAAGCTAACAATATTTCCTACATGAGCATGGGTGCTATGAAAGCAAATTATTTGTGGAACACACCAGTAACAGTGTGATGAGTGCCAACCAAAAAGGTCCACCCAGAGAGTAATCATTCTCTTTTTACTGAAAGGTTTGGATATAAGAAACAGCAAGGGCAGTTTTGTCTTCTTATAGGACAGGAAAGAATAGGCTACTTCTTAACTCTAGCAGACTTACCTGTTTGTATTTTGACTGGAAAAAGTTGTTTTTTAAAAAAATATTCTATAGCCAATTTTGCAAGCATTCTGTCAAGATTGTTCAACAGATTTGTTGCATAGCATAAAACAAAAGTTAATGACAAAATAGCTCCTAACCAAATAGCACAGGTGGACCACAAACTGCATCTTGTCAAGCTGAGCTCTAGATCTGATTCTGCTGCATGAGATTATAATCACAAGCAATATCAAAATTTCTTTTGCTTTGAAGTTATGAACATTAGAATGTTTTAGCTCAAGATTGTCTATAGTTTCCATGATTAAACAGTTAAAATATAATTGTTGTTTCAGTCTTTCCTGTCAGACCTATCAGTCAAAGAAATCTGAGCATGATAGCTACCTAATATTTATTGCATTAATATATTATGTGTTTTGGGGACTGCCTTAATTTCCCTGAAATGCTGTCGATGCATTGAAGTTAACATATTGGAATTATTTGTTTGGGTTTTTTATTTTCTACTATTTCTTTAAATTATTGGTACTTCCCCTTCAGTGTCATAGACATTATTCTTTCAGTTTAACTTATTAAAATTACTTTTACATGTCACAACTTTGCTTTGAAATGACAGCCATCGAAGTTAATGTCTTTTCAACTTCAGTGAAAACACTTATAATGAGGCTGACACTTGGCTCATGTGGTATTAATCTGGTCTCTTGGTCATTTCTTCAGTTCCTCCTGCTGCAATCAGCTCTCAAAAAGACATATCTGCAGCTGGGGAGTAAGTACAGAAGATTAACTTCCTCCTCTCTGTGGCTTCTTGCCTCAGACCACACACCAAATAATTCCTCAAAGCTTTATCCAGATTTGCTCAAAATTCACCATGCTTGCTTTATTCCTTCAGTTCTGCCACACATGTATTTGTGCACTCTGCTTACAGCTGATTCTGCTTATGAAACAGGAAGCGTTTTGCAAAGATGAGGATTTAGAGACAAATGCTATTGTAAAATATCTATAATAACTTTTCTGTAGAACTCTTTTCTGGTTTTGCTAATTTTATAAATGTACATTGTAGACCATAAAGGTCAGCAAGACATAACCTTTTTGTTTCCAGCTGTACTCAGGGCATAACAAAGAGTGAAGCAGCTTTTAAGTACAGACAGAATCATAGTAATTCCCTTGAATTACTTTTAAATTAAATTTCTTTTCAAAAAGAAAACCACAGTGCTTATATTCAGGAAGAACTCTAGTGCTATCTAAACTACTAAATTCAGTGATGCTACCAAAAAATGCCAGTGTGCAGATGGAGGAAGTGTTAGTCAGCTCTCTTATACAGGGACCTCCAAACCTTCATCTCATTTTAAAATCCTTTAAAAGGGAGTCACAGGTGTGAGGTATACGTACCTGTGCTCACACACCAATGCAGACTCAAGAGGTATCTAATGTTAGCAGGAAAACCAGTAGACAAAAGCATCTAATACTTTCCATTACCTTGTGTTTCATGCAAGAATTTGTAGCTGAGGTAACCTGACACTTTTCTCATTAAGTCCATAATGGGGAGGGGAATGTAATTTTGCTGTTTGAGTACACTGCAGTCTGGCATTTTTTAGTGCTCATATTGTTGGGTTTTCAACTAAATATTTTTCTCATTGTGGTTTCAGAATCTTTCTGCTTTTCAAAGAGCCTATTAGAAATCTATCTATCTATCTATCTATCTATCTATCTATCTATCTATTTATCTATCTATAAGGTCTTCATTTATATATGTGTTTTGTGTGCCAAGCTATAGAAATTCTATGTGCAAAACTTCCTTTAAAAAAAAAGGAAACTGAGATAGATTGATGCAACAGTAGATTGCATGACAGTGGAACTAATGTAGCACGTAAGATGAAGTTTCCAAAGAATCTGTGGGGGTCCTAACTGAAGAGCACATTTACATTTTGCCCCCAACACAAGAAAGACATTTACCTGCCGGAATGAGTCAAGAGGAGAGTTAATAAGTTGATTCCAGAGCTGGAACATCTCTTGAGAATAAGTAGAAATCTGTGTCATTATTGCACTGGTTATACACATTAATGTCTTCAGAAGGACCATAGCATATGCTTTATCTAGCAAAGGATGAGAAATGTTAGGGACTTCTAGATAACTAATAACAATTTCGGAGTTTAGTCAATTAAAGAATTTATCTGTTCTCTTGTTCCACTTGTAATGAGCCCTAGTCAGCATGACCTTGTAACAGTCTTCTGCCAATGCATTTTTGTTGGGTTTTTTGCATTCCTTATCCAAATGGTAGATTTGTTTTCTGATTTTGAAGGAGAGCTGATACTCACAAGTCATTTGTCACAAGCCACTAAAAGTGTCAAAATCTTACAGCAGGCCCTTGGTGGCTTGTTAATCTCTCCTTTTTTACTCCCTCCTTTTTTAAAGGAAATAGACTAATTCATTTAAGTATAATGAGAGCCATGCTTGCCATAGCCTACTTGGTCCTACCCAGCCCAAATAAAATCTGTCTTGTTTCTTCATGTCCTTTTCTTGGCTCCAAAAATTTAACACAGAGCTGAAAAGCACAGGCTTTTATGGCAGAATAATTTCATATGTCAAATGAAAAATGGAGGCTGCCATTTTCATAACAGAAAAATATACAACTGTGCTTTTCCTTTGTACCCCCCCTATCTTTCTAAATTATCCTCAGCAACATGCAAAAGATAAACCTCTATTTTAAATAGGGAGATCAGATGTATGTTTAACCTCTCACCCTCATTTTTCTAACTGGCTTCCATTAGGAACAAAAAGTTAATATATTCTAAACAAAAATAACTGATATGGTAAGGTGAACTTTTCAACTGGGTAAGAGTTCTTTGGAAAAAGACAGAATTACAGAGTCCTATGTCAGGCCGAGAAACTGTTTTACTGTAGTGATATTCAGAACACTAACTCCACGGTTACTTTTGATAAGTCGTGGCTGAAATTTTGTTAAGTTGCAACAAAAACAAAGGTAACAAGTGCTTAACTTCTCATGTCACAGAAAAACTGGCAATATGCTATAGATCTTAGGTTTGCTATTCCATGCTAGAATTTTACATCTCTACAGACATTCACTAATCAAAACTTGAAATACGGATATGTTATGTTTCTCTTTTTCAGAGATGGGGACTGAGGCAGAGAGTTCAAAGACCAGGATTTTTCTCCTGTATCTTTATTCCAGCTTATTCCAACATAAATCCCTAGACTGGTGATTCTACTCTGTTCTTTATTTTGTGTTCACAATACAAAGGATGATATCCTCTTTTTTTAATAGAAATGGGCATTGAAGGATAAAGGGTAATACTATTCATTTTGTATACTAGAGGATGTCTCTGATATAGATGTACAGGTAGGACAGATTAGATGAAAAATATAACACTACTTAGAGATACAGAAAGTAGAAGAAAAGTCCACAGAAGTGACTGACTGGAGACAATAGACAATTCTGTCCAAGACAGATGTTTTGGGAAGTGTCCTCTTGTCCACTCTTGGTAAAAATGCCCGTCAGCCAGTGGAGTAAATAAAGTTGTCAATGAGATGTTCTTAATGAGCAAAGTTAGAAACTGCACGTAACCCATAAGGTATCCTTTGGAAGAGTTTGGGAACTGAGTTTATTTTATCAGGAAAGATAAATGTTTAAAATGCCATTGATGTATTCACTACAGATACCATCTGTAGAGAGCCTGTCCTTTTGAAAGTACACAGTCTGAAAACCAGCAGATTTTGCATATGGATTCTAAATTCGTGGGTTTAATTGCTTCCTTCTCATACGGTTAAGTTTGTATGGATGAGTTAGTGTTTAGGAGATATTTTACAGAAGAAAAGATATTCACGCAGGAACCAAAATAAAATGCCTACAGAAAGACAGGGCAATGAAAAAGAGACTACTGCAATCAGGGAATCAGTACTGTAAGTAAGTAGACGAGAAGCCCTCCAGCCACTTGTTCTGAATCCTCATCTGGAGGTTACTAAATCTCACCAGCTTATGTTAATATTTCAAAACTTCCCCCAGGCAAAATCACACATCTTAGCTTTACTGGCATAAATACAAGGTTTCAGCCATTCTGGATGATATTACGTAAAGCAAATGTACACTGGAGTGTTCGGAGAGCAGCTAAGCTCCATCTGGGGAAATCACATAAAGAGTGGCTGGTATGAATTCTTTTTCCTTTAGGCATGATTCATAAAAGGCGTGCAGGATATTTTAGAAGAGAAAAAAAAAGTAAAGAAGTGTAAAAGGACTCACATTTGAAATAAAATTACCAAAATCATGTAGACTCTGAGCAGAAAGGACAGAGTTTTGACCCTGTACAGAACCTCAGGATCTCAGTTTTATGCATTCCTAGTACTTCTCTGAAATCGGCAAAGTAGTCAATTTATTCTCACTGTGATTTCAATTTCTCTCAATAGCATCATTTCAACACCTTATAAAAGTAATAATACTACCTTAGAACCTAGTCCAGGAGTAAATACCATTTGATTTTACAAGTTGTGCCAATCCTGGAAAAAGTTGCAGATGTCAGCTATACAGAAGGCTGAAATAGCCAAAGGAAAAGGTCAGTTGTGGGATAAAAAGGAAAAGGAAATTAAAAAATAATTCTTTTTGCTACAAGATGCAGTGAGGAGGCAGGAACACTCTGAATTCCCACAAAAAGCTCATTTTTTTTAACTACTGTAGAAACTCTGTCTTCTCATTGTCTGCATGAATATCAAAGGCAAATCCATACTGGAATCATTCCTACTGGGTACCTTCAGCAGATAGTTTCTGTAGAACAGTAGCCTATGCACAGTATCAATAGCATCTTTACCACACTTCCAGAACACCTTGTCTTAAACAAGATGGCATTCGCAGGTGGCCTCTCGCGCCTACAACCATCAGTCTGTGGCAGTTTGGGAGTTGCAGATAGGTGGGAAATGCTTTGTGGCTCTTGGCCTAAAACAGAGAAATTCTGCAGAGCCGTATAATAGGTGACCAGTGAACTTACCACATGAAAAAACACCAGTCTTTATTTATCTTTCCCTGACTTCTTCTTGTAACATCAATTTTTGGTGGACCACTTCAAAATGGCCAGGCAGGCCTTGTGTCCCAGGATCAGGAAGGAAACAGCATTGCTGTGTGATTTGTGATGAGTGGGGAGCTATGTTGCATGCACAGACTTCCAGTAGACATGTGTTGCATTTGCTTGGTGTGTGTCTGTTAGTTAAAAATGTGTCAAATCACGGCAAAGCAGGACCAAAGAAAACTGTCATACTCTGATACTGTTATCACCAGTGTTCATTTTTCAAATTTGTTCAGAAGTTTAACAAATTCAATTAACACCAAATAGTTTTGCTCACCATACCCCTTAGCTATAGACTGTTCTATAGTCTTACTCCTCTAAGGGCTACCAATAATTCTTACTTTCAACCAAAATATTGTCGTCAGGACAGGAGGAAACAGCTTCAGCCTGTTTCCTCAGGGGAGGTTCAGTTTGGACATTAGGAAGAATTTCTTCACTGAAATGTTGGTTAAGCATTACAATGGGCTTTGCAAAGGGGTGTTGGAGTAACCAACCCTGAAAATGTTCAGGAAATGGTTGGATGTGCCACTTAGTGCCATGGCTTAGTTGACAAGGTGTTTGTTCAAAGCTTGGACTCAGTGATCTTGGAGGTCTTTTCTATTCTTAATGATTCAATGATTTTGTGATAATCAGCAGTGCTCTTTCAGTTCTTTTGCCCAAGTAGTGTCTTTAACTGACCCAAAGCTTTTATTCTTTACAGGTTACTGCTGCAATGTAAATGTAGGGGGAAGCTGTATTCTCTCCCTTTTTTGTTTTTTCCTCTGTTAAACTTAATAGATTAAGTTCATTGCTAAACAGAGTCTTCTAAGACACAGCCCACTATCTTCCTGTGAGTTCTGAATGCAAAGAAATGTAGTTACACCCACATAGCTAATAAGCTGTGCATGGTGGAGCATAGAAATTCTTGTGTGGCACCCTGAAAACAACTGTCATGCTTTCTAGACCATGGTTTAGTAGCTTTTCTGGGGCAGTTTGATTTGAAGCATTTCTTGCTGGTCTGATGGTTGGATCTGTCTAGATATTCTCTTTTCTTTCATTCTCCTGTGTTTCAAGAACTGCTTCTAGGTACCTTAAGGTCTTAAACTGGAACTGTCCACCATGTCCCAAACCTAAAGAGGAATACCAAGATTACCGAAACTATAAAAACCTCCAAACCAGACCTCACTTCTGCCAATGACTGCTGCCTGCCCAATTAGTAAAATAAGTATGGACAATAGAAATGGGCCTGGTTTAGAGTGTATTTGACAGGGAAAAATGTTGAAAACATTGAAGTACTCTGTCAAGACTGGTGGTCCAAATATAACTAGTGTAGACAAAGGTGAATTCAAGACATTTATCATGTCATATTTTACTCATTGATTTCCATATAAGACCTCTTGAAATTTGAAAAGAGAATGTTGGTTTATGAGCATTTTGGGGGAAGGAATTAATTTTCCCTGCTTTCTTAAATATGTTGAAATGCCAAAGCATTTTTCAATTAGAGTGAATATGAAATATTGAGAAAGACTTTCTTACAAAATGAAAGTCTAAAATAATGTCAGTCTAGATAAAGCAGACATTTTCTGGGAATTAGTTAAAAATATATCATGAAAATTGTCCAAATTGATTTTTTTTTTTTACTATAGTAAGTTTAATAAGATTTTTCTCTTTCTTTCAGAAATATAAAAAATTATTTTATCATAATATTTAGAAAGTTGAATTTAAAATTTGGTTGAAGCCCATTACTTCTAATGGGAAAATGAAATTAAATTTGTGATATTTTCAAATGAAGTAATGTTTGGTCATAAAAGTTCCACCTATAGCTTCCTAATTCAAAGAAAGGAAAGAACTGGAGAATGAGTGAATAAATCCTCAGAAGATAGTTGTAGTATTCTTTGCCAAAATAATCAAGCTCTTCGCTACTGACATGATGGTAAAGGCAGGGAATGACTATGTTGTGTTTTGCACAGGCCTTTTTCCAAGTTCTTGATCCAGGCAAGGAGTTTGACAATTTATAAAATGTCTGAGTTAGTACTTGAAGCTCAAGGCACTGAAGCCTGTACGAATAAAGGAATAGACAGTTCCAGGCAGTGGTTAGGAAACTTCGGTCCCTAAGAGTTATTGATTTAGAAATACTACAGAATTGCAGCTCATACCCATAATGGCTTAACACTGTGCATGAAACTGTTGATCTTTTTGCAAAAACCTGCCCATGGGTAATTCTCTGTGGTTGTGTGTTTGCATTTGACATCATACAAGTCTCTTACTTCTATGTTGATGAGGGGAGAAAATAATGTCTCGACAATTGTGGGTTTTTTCCATGTTGTGACAAATCTTTTCAATATAGTATTTATTGAAGCCCATAGGTATAATTTCACCCGTTTCTATCACTCTAAGATGAATATATCAAACAAAGCTAATCTTAGTCCTTCTCTGATGCATCAAGATGTCATAGAAGAAGTGTGGACTGTTTCAGCTGATATGTGGAGATAATGGGCACCACATGACTTTTTTTTTTTTTTCTGTTTTCCTTTTCTTTTACTGTCTGTACGTCTGGTTTTAATCAGTGGCTTCTCTGTGAAATGTTTCAATTGTGCCTGAACAAACTCTTTGCTTTTCTCTGATATGGAGCTGTGGATTATAGGTGAAACTACATTAAGAGGCTGCAGAGGTTAATTACACCTGAAAGTTTCCAGTACTCTCCACATCAGTTGACACTCTCAGCACACTACATAAACTATCTGAGAGAAGCTATCATTAGCAAACCATGAGAGCTGCACTTCTCCAGTCCCCATGCTTGCATTTCAGAGCCTTCATACATGCTTGTACATTTTGCATATGTCATTCATGCATTCAAATAAATTTGTAGGTCAGCAGCATATCCTTTGTTTGATATTTCTTTCATATATACATGCAGAAAGATTCCTGCCTATCCAACAAACATTTGGCAGCTAAGTAACTTTTCTAAAACCTTTCTTTTTATTTAATATACCTAACCTTTCTTTTTTTAATAAAAGCTTGAAGTAAATTTGGTAGAACACCTGCATATATTGTACTTGTCAAAAACTTCTGAGGTTCTGTGAGGGTATTTTTCAGTTTAAGAAATATTTTTTTTCTCTTCTATATTAAGCCAAAGACTAAATTTCATTGGGAAAATAGTAATACTGATTAAACAGAAGTGTTGTCAAGATTGCAGTGTAAACATGCTAATAAATCATTGCTCTCTTTTTAATAGAATTCATGTAGGCGTTAGGTTGAAAACAGAAAGCATAAGGTTTTCAAACAAATACAGTCCTCAGGACAATCATGTCTTATATAAGATTGTTTTATTACAGACCAAACTCCAGGGAAATCAGTTATCTGCTATACGAAACAAAGAAATGAAAGGGCAAGTAGGTGCTTCCCTTTATCTCTTGTTACAGTATTTTCTTACATTCCAACAGCATTTTCTTTACTCCTTTTGAAGAGAAGAGGCAGCTTTATGCTTTGGAGTGTGCAGGAACAAGTTGAGGAAGGGTTGGAAGGTCAGCCAGTGAGCTCAAAGTGTGGCAATTCACTTCTATCTCACCTCATTCCTGCTTCTTCAGAGGAGCAGCACAATAATCTTTTAAATCTGTTTGATATGGCTTGTATGCTTGAAGCAACTTCGACACTGCTTGCATAGGAGCTGTCTTGAATTTGCCTATAGGAGATCACAGAAAAAAAAAAAAAAAAAAGATAGGACACTCAAGGAATTCTCCAGTTTGCTAGATTTAATTACCAGAATTCCTAAGGAATTCTTTTGTACCAAAAATAATTGGATCATCATTTTTTAAGTGGATTAGATACAAAAATATAATGTAAAACAACCATTACAGTGAAATATGATGTGGGACATTTTTAGCAGTCAAAATGTGCTTAGAAATGTATAACAAATGCCAACATGATACTGTGAATTGTGAAAACAAAAAGACCTGAGTTCTGCTGTTTGCTGTTGCCAGTAAATGTCTACTTTTGTTTGGACATTATTACTACAAAAGCCAAGATAAGGTTATGATTTGCCAATTGTTGCATTGTGCTGTCCAACTCTAGTCATGCCAAAAAATATGTTTATATAATTTAGTATGTTGTGTAATAAAAGAGTGTTAGGTAGTTCAGTTAATTAAATTATTAAATTTTGGCAGAGCATTGTTAAGTTGAGTTTATATGTAATGTCGTTCCTTGGGAGAGCGGCTGGAAGGAGAATTGAATTCTACTTAATTGAAACAGACTAAGCTGTTGGTATAATAATGCCTGTAAATAGCAATTAACTGCTACGCAATAGCAGTTTTTTCAAAGAAGACAACTAGGAAAGAGCTTGCTCTAAAATAGAACAGTCTAGAGTGGAGCTTTTATTCCCTGTAAGCAAGAGCCTCTGTACCCAACATCCCTTTTGGACAGATTAGATGTTGCTTGTCCCAGGGGAACCATGTACTGGTGGACAGGTCTTTTAACTCATAGTGCAAGTGAAAAAAAGATGAGTTTAATATTCAGTGGTGGAAACTGGCCCATGTAATATTGCACAGTTCTAATAAATGAGATCTTGATTCTCAAAATAAGTGCGGCCTTTTCCATTTTTTTGTAAATAGAGTACATGTACAATTTTAAAGATCTCATTTTTTGTATCAAAACCCTACTATAGGCACTTGGGAAATTTTCTTGAGTTTGAATATCACTTGAATGCAGGACTTGCAGAATCAGCTTTGGTTTCCTTTTGAGTTGCCCAGGCACTTTCAGCTGGACAAAATCTACACACCACAACTTTTTATGAGTTATTTGTTGTTTATTTTTCCATTATCAAGATGACCAATTATATATTTCATAAGTAGGTTTAAGAGTGTGGCAAACAAGCTCCGTTCGTCCCTTGTTTGCTTTGACACCCTTCATGAACACTAACACTTAATTAGTCATTGAATTTGAGTAGCTTTTTGTTTTGTTTGTTTATTCCATTCCATCAGTAAGTAGAACAGCGTAAGACATATCTGGAAACAGAACATAATGCAAAATGTCCATGTTGAAAATTGCTCATTATAGGTAGCAAAAGTTAAAGCACTGCACCATTCCTGAATTCATGCTCATATGCAATGAGAAATGACAGTCATGTAAAATACATATCAGAAAAAGAGCAGGACAGGTTGAAATTGTAGCTAGAAATACAATGCAAGATTGAAGGTGAAATTAGACACTTTTCTAGGCAAAAGAAAGCCAGTCAAAATTTGAAAACACAATGTACCAGGTTGAAATAGAGTTGTCTGAAAATCAGCATGACCACTTTTAAAGGATTTGTGCTGTCAGTCTAGATGTATATTGCTCTTTCTTCTGAGCATTTGTTTTCTAGTTCGGGTCTCGCGGAATAAAAGTGTTAAAAAGATTTCCGTGCTGACAAAAATACCAGCTTTGTTCATTTTTGAATGACTTGAATAAACACTTGAAACAATCCTGGGATGTTCCTTAAAGTCAGCATCTGCTAAGCTTCACAATTTCTGCCTTTACTGTGAATATTTCCAGTTGTTGCCAAGTAGGTAATTAGAGGTTTTTTTCCCCCCTTTATGTAGCATATTCTGCTGTAGCAATAAGCAAAGAAGCAGAGAAAGGTGTTTTGAAGCATTATTATTTTGATCAATCCAAGACAAACCTTGACAGTTTGTATTTGCATGAAATCTTTCCCTTCATATTTATTTTAAATTAAAAGAACTTTAAAATCTTTGATACCTTTGGGTATTCACTGATAGTGTCACGTCCAAATATGCAAACCTTTTGGCACATTTATGCATTTATATCTGTTATCCAGAAAAATGTGTCAAATAATTTCACACTGGTCACATACATTGCAACAAAATAACTAGGAGTAGACAAGAAAGGCAAGACAAGGCCCATAATAATAATAAAAAAAAAATATTAAAGTTCGGGAGGATTTAATTATAAATAAAAATGTCATCACTGACATACAGAGCATGAATATTTCCTTAGCAAAAATATTTATGTAAGATTACCAGGTCTGACTGCCCAGCTGTAGGTGTCTTGTAATGTTATGTGTGTAGAGAAAACACAAAAATCAAAAAGAGCAGGAATGTGTGTAAGGTATTACCTTACTAAGGTGGTTTGCTGTAAAATAGCTTTTTTGGGTTTTTTTCATGGGTTTGTTGGGTTTTTATTGTTGTTGAGGGGGGAGAGGTTTGGTATTTGGGTTTTGCTTTGATTTGGGGTGGGGAGATTGTTGGGTTTGGTTTGGATTGTATTGGATTTTTTTGGGGGGGGGTAGGGTGGGTTGTTTGTTTTTCACTTTGGTTTGGTTTGATTTTGGTTTTTATTTAAGTAATTTTTGTCATTATCTGGTTGCCTGGTTTTGTTCTCCTGGTTGCAGTTGTTTTATCTAGGAGACACAAGGGCATGAACATATGTTGCAGGGGATTTGGAGGAAAGAATTATAGTAATTTACAGAAGTTACATAAAATAAAAGCAAGGGCATTTCTGTTGGAAACCTGGCTTTAGCTAGCGTCTGCCTAACCACTGTTGAGTCTAACGAATAGCAATGGAGCCTTGTATTACAAAGTGCAGGGAATCATCAAAGGTAATAAAATTGAGATCAGACCAAAGCAGCATCTGGGAGTGAAGTTTTAAGTAGCAGACAGGAATGTGTACTAATTATTGCATTGTTAATATGTTGCATGTGTTGCTTGAATGGAGATGGTGTGACTAAGGGCAGGCAGTAGCACAGCCAGTAGCCCTGGATTTTATCCATCACAGATTCTGTATTAAATCTCCAGCTGCTTTATAACTTTCCTAATACAACGTATTCCTATGCAAAACCTGTCTGTCCAACTGCGCACACCACTTCTTTCAGATGTCACCAAATTTATGTAGCAGCCTAGGACCATTTGGCTTTCTGCTAAACTGGATTGAAAGCTTAGAAGAGACAGCTGGACAATGTTTCACTGCTACTAAAATATTTGCATTGTATACATCAGACACTCAAGTTCATCAAAGTGCTTTGATGGCTCCTTTCCTATATATACAGGAGGAACATTTAGTTGAGATGATGCTGCAGTGCTGGCTTCAAACACAGCATTCCAAAATGTCTTTTATCCTTAGAAAAGACTGTTCTTTATTTATATAAATCATGAGGATGTGGAAAAAGTATTGTTTTCTTCTTGGTATAAGGTGTGCCAAAGAAATACAGAACAGACATATTTCACCAGTCAAAAAACCACTTCATAGTGAAATATACATGTCTACTATATGAAATATCAAAACTGTGAAATTTGATTTAATACTAATCAACCTGTTGAACAGAGTAATATTTAATATTTGTACTTCAAATTTTCAAAGCTGTAGCAGCATAAAATAATTAATGTTCTGGAGGCACAGGAAGCAATAAAAATCATGTAGTGCTTTTAATATGATGTAGCAGGACAACATAATCTGTTTACATGTCTGCATGAGAAATAGTCTTGGATACTGGCTAAAGTAATAGTGTGGTAGAGTGAAGCCATCATTTTTCTCTATTTAGTCTTCCAAATGTCAGGCTTTTTCTATCCTTAACTGTTTAAAATGCAGAAAATTCACCTGTTAGCATCACTGCTGTTTGCATCATTCTCAGTTTATGTCCTGCTCTGCTCCCAAACATCCTTGGGCTATCTGATATCAATGAAAAAAATCATAGATTTATGACAGATGTCACAGAAATTTTTCCCTCACAGACAGGAGCCTTGTAAAGCTCTTACAAAAGTTTTTATTTCTTATAGTGATCTGAATGTTGTCCTCATGTTAGGGAAAAATTTTGATTTTCTATAAGTAATACAAAATGGAGTTTGTCAAGGGCCTTTTTAAGATGTGGTATTGAATACTTCATTGACAGTCTACTAATGTAGTTGGCAATCCATGACAAAAAATTTTGGTTAGAGTTTGTGTAAAGTAGGGAGGCACTGAAGGACCTCAGATCACCATTCCTTCTACCTGGGAAGGGAATTTCGTCTATGGTTGGATCAAGAGCATACATCCGGAGAGTTGGATTTTGTTGTGGTTCTTACAGAGCCATCAGAAGAGAAGACAGCAGGGCATAGGAAACCAGCTTGGTTATGGTGTTCTGTGATAACCCAGTGGTATTCAGTCTGAAATGATCCAGTGGCCAGATACTATCACATTAAAGAGTTTACATTTGAAAGGAGAAAGGGGAAGTTTGTTGTAGCTCTTCTGGGCTTCATTCATTCTCCTGAATGTTATTTTTGCCAGGCTGTAAGGGCTCCAATAAAGTATTTCCTATTCAAGTTTTTTTTTCAGACTCTAGTGGTGAGAAAGCCTGATTTTTAATTTAGATTTTTTTCCACCTTTGTAGATTTTGAAACCTATCTTGTTACTATCTATTTTGCTCTGTAACATATTTTGCTTTTGACACAAATCGTTTGGACGCTATCTTGATTGCTGTGGTGACAGTGGCTTGGTCAACCTCCGTGGTGCAGAATGGGAACAGTTTTGAAATCTTAAAATGTTTCCTGGGCTAGAGAGATGGTTTCCCACCCAGCTCTCACTAGCCGTCACATATTTATCCATGAAATCCTCATATGGCTTTGTGGGTGGTAATGTGTAAAGGGCAGCTTTCCCGCCACAGCAGTTTTCCTCAATACAGATTTATTTCTCTTTTGCTCTGCAGAGTTTTCAATCTTAATCACTGCTAAACTTAGGCCTGGTGTTTGTATTAACTGTATGAGGAAATAGCCTATACTGAACCTTACAGCTCTTTGGATACTCATTTGTTACTTTTGTCTTGAAAACTGGATAATTACTTTGAAAGTTTCCTCATCCTGACTAGAGGCAGAATAGAATGTACAAAATCCTGGCACCAAGACTTTAATTATAAACTCCAGCCTGAAGGCAAATTGGTGACTCTGAGGGTTGAAAACCTCAGCCAGGCAGAAAGCAAAGAACCAACAAAAGCAGAGTCCTCTGGCTGACTTCTGCAGATGAGAGCACTGCAGTGCTCTGTGTACATAGTGGGGAGCAGAGAGCAGCCAGCTTTTGGCATTCTTGTCAGCTCTGAAGTCAGCACTCCTCAGAAATTTGTGGCACAGAAATATAAGAGCAATGGGGTCATCCTGAAATTGATAAATACCAGTTTGAAAATGTCTTCCACCGTAGAAAGATTGGCCACACTGTCACAAATCTTGCTCTGTTAAACTTGTGAGCTGAATCCAGGAATTTGAGATGCATACCTGTCTTTTGCTATTAATATGCTTCAAGGGACTGAGAAGACTTTTGGTTCCAGTCCATTACAAACTGATCTTAGCTTAGTTATAAGACGCCTTTCAGGCAAATATCACTTATTCTCTTATTTTGAGGAAATACTGTTATCATATCCTGGTGAAAAACAAAAGAATAAAGAAGGCATGGTTCATATATGCTGTCCTCTCTTGAGACCTAGGATGCAAGAAGCACTTGATGCACCCTGTGACCTTTGATTGCATCCTTGTCCTTGTTGGGGTGCATGCTCTTATCCCACTCCTGTCCTAGTCATGGGGCCTAAGTAAACTGTAGGCATTGCTGTGCTAAAAGTTTTTCTTCATTTCATGGAGCTCATTGGAGGTTTCGTACCTGCTGGCCAAAATTCTTTTTAAACTAGTACTTTTTAACAATATTGTATGATGATTTCATATAAAAAGTAGAAGCTGTTAGATGTATTGGTGTTAGTGCAGAAACCTCACATTGGCAAGCCAATATGCATCATTTAGCTCGTCTGAATTTTTGGTTTTAATTTTAAGACTGTTTTCAAAGTATTCCTCTCCTCTAAGTGCTTAAAATTACATGATCATTATAATCTCACTGTGTTTTATTATTTCACAAGTGCTACTTGATAGAAGTACAAACTAAATAGGAAAAGAGGTTTGAGTCTGAACTCTGGATGCAAGTGCTACACACTGCCATTCAGATGCTGCTGTTCAGCTCACTCTAAGGGATACTCTTTAAGCTAAAAAAAAGGAAGTAGATAGCATCATTTATAAGGTACATTAAAGCAAAACAATCAGTTGCAATTCATAATTCATTTAATTTTGGTTCATGTCAGTAAGTTATCCCTGTGTTTCCAACCATTAGAAAACCAAAGTTTTAAATTTAAATGAAGGAAAGGTATATCTTATGGAATTATAAAGGTTGGAAGAGACCTTCAAGATCATCAAGTCCAACTATCAACCCAACACGACAGTAATCACCCCTAAACCATATTCCCAATGCCACATCCAGATGCCTCTTGAACATTTTCAGAGACAGTGACTCCACCACCTTCCCAGGCAACTTATTCCAATGCTCTTTTAGTGAAAAAAGAAACACAAGTATCTAATCTGAACTTCCCCTCACACAACTAAATGCCATTTCCTCTTGTCATAGAATCATAGAGTGGTTTGGGTTGGAGGGACCTTAAAGATCTTCTACCTCCAACCCCCCTGCCATAGGCAGGGACACCTTTCACTAGACCAGGTTGTTCAGAGCCCCGTCCAACCTGGCCTTGAACAGCTCCAGGGATGGAGCATCCACAACTTCTCTGGAAAGCCTCTGGCAGTGCTTTACCACGCTCACAGTTTGTCACTGATGTCACCACTTGTCACTGATGTCCAAGAGCCAAAATAATTGGCACTCAGAGCCAGTGATCACTACGTAGGACTGTCCAACCACTTTCTTATCCAGTCCACTCATCAAATCCACTTCTCTACATTTTAGAAAAAAGGATGTTATAGGGAACTGTGTCAAAGGCCTTACAGAAGCCCAGATACTTTTACATCTGTAGCCCTTCCCTTGACCACTGATATATTCACCCCATCATAGAAGACCCCTGGCTTAGTCAGACAGGACTTTCCCCTGGTGAAGCCGTGATAGCTGTCTCAAATCACCTCCCAGTCCACCCTGTGCCTTAACACAGTTTCCAGGACAATCTCTTTCATGATCTTCCCAGGCACAGAGGTGAAGCTGACAGGTCGGTAGTTCCCAGGGTCCTCCTCCGTTCTACCATTTTTACGGATTGGTACCCCATTTCAGTCACCTGC
The DNA here is from genome assembly GCA_035583135.1 of Lophotriccus pileatus. Classification (NCBI taxonomy): domain Eukaryota; kingdom Metazoa; phylum Chordata; class Aves; order Passeriformes; family Tyrannidae; genus Lophotriccus; species Lophotriccus pileatus. The sequence goes on from JAWWES010000094.1 coordinate 56,787,750, forward strand.
AGCTTTCCCTTATTGCTATGACTTACAAACATGGAGACTGGCTTGCCAACTACATCAGCCAATTCCCTGAGAACTTTGGAGTGCATCTCATTGATTACCATAGACTTCCCATGATTTCTGTGATTCCCATGTACATTCAGGTTCACCAGGTGGTTACAAACCTGATCTTCTCTTACAGTGGGAGAGACTTTGCTCTTCCAGCCCCCATCCTGCTGTCCTCAACTCAAGAGGTCTGAGAAGAGAGGTTACCAGTGAAAATAGAAGCAGAAAAAGTTTTTAAGTACCTCAGTTTTCTTCTCATCTGTTGTTACCAGTTTTCCAGTATTGCTGGGAATGGGGGGCTATACCTTCTTTGACCTGCCTTTTATGGTCAAAATGCCTGTTATTCTTTATGTCCCTTGCCAGGTCTAGTTCCAGCTTCGCCTTGACCTTCCCTACCCCATTCCTACACAACCAGACTTCATCCCTATGCTCTCCCTGGGTCACCTGTCACAGCTTCCATTGTCTATGCATTTGCTTCTTTCTGTAGTTTGACCAACAATTCCTGACTCATCCATGACTCATCCATGTTAGTCTTCTGCCTTCCTTGGCCGATTTCTTGATCCTGGGCATTGTTAGCTCCTGTGCTGTAGGGAAGACCCTTTCACTTCACACCTGAAAGAAGAGACCAACTCCCACCCGGCCACGATGTCCTTTCCGGCAGTTGTAGAGGGCAATGAGGTCCCCTCAGAGCCTCCTCTTCTCCAGACTAAACTACCCCAGTTGCCTTGGCTGCTCCTAACAGGATATTTCCTAGACTCTTCAGCAGCTCCATGGCCTTTTTCTGGACATGCTGCAGCACTTCAGCTCCCTCACTGGAGTGAGAGGCACAAAACTTAACACAGGATTTGAAGTGTGGCCTCCCCAGTGCCCAGTACAGGGGGACAGTCACTGCCCTGGTCCTGCTGGCCACGCTATTGCTGATACAGGCCAGGATGCCATTGGCCTTCTTGGCCACCTGGGCACACTGCTGGCTCATGCTCAGCTGCTGTTGACCAGGTGCCTTTCCTCTGGGCAACTTTCCAGCCGCTCTCCCCCAGCCTGCAGAGCTGCATGGGCTTGTTGTGATTGAAGTACCAGACTCAGCATTTCACCTTATTGAACTTCATAGCACTGGCCCCAGCCCATCAATCCAGGCATTCCAGATCCCTCTGTAGAGCCTTCCTGCCTTCCAGTAGGCCAACACTCCCACATAAAATATATAATAAAGCACCTATTGTGTGCGACTTTCTTCCTGAGAAAACAGCTTGTAAAAGAATTTGATTTTCTACTGCTGGAATTGAAAGAAGGATTTCCATAAACTATGTATGTTTGGTAAGCTAAAGACATGAGATAGGTTCTCCTCTATAGTACCATTATCCTGATTCAGTCTCCTTATTAAAACAAGTACTGAATATTTTTGAAAATACACTTAAATGATGTCAGGCTGTTTTTTCATGGTTTCTAGTTGCTTAGTGGTTTGGGGCATTTTTTGTGTGAATAATTTGGATTCTGGGACCAAAAGGACTGGGTTTTGAGGTGCTGTAGAAACACTAAAAAAGGCATTTTCACTGCAAGTCTTCCACCTGTGTCTTTAGAAGCAGCAAGTATGACAGGACCATTAAGAGACTGCCATGAACTGCCATCAGACTGGGGATTTCAGAATTTGTAGTAATAATTGTAGAACCTTAACCTTACAGAATGAGGCATTTTTTTCGTTCTTTATGAACAAAAGGATTCCTTCTCTAGTTATATGTTTAGTGTAAGAGAAGATTGAGTAGAACAACTGCAACATGCTCTGAAGCAAGCTGAACCCCAGGCACATTTGCCAAGTTTGTTGAAAGGAATAAGAGGAGGCTGGTTTTCGGTGAAAACTTGAAGAGTTTGACTGAACAAAGGAAACTGAGCACTGAAATGCAATAGAAAGGGCCCTTGACCCTCTGCTTGAGTAATTTAGTGGCAGTATATTAAATACAGCAAGTGGTTGCAAGGGAAGCAGAAAGTTCAGCAGTTCATGCATGTTAGTGACTCTCATTTAGAAGGAAAATTTTCATAATAAACCTTAAAAGAGAAAGCAATAAGCATAGTTCTGGTTGGTTTTTTTTTTTTGTGGGAAGCACTAGGGAACTCTTTCTTAAATGCAAGGCAAATGTTTTCTTTATAATGTAAATCAAAGTTATCTTTCTATGCCACTGTGATGCAATGCCTTATCAGTGATAGAGTAACAAAATATACTGCTTTAATTTTATTTCCTAAGTTGGCAGAAGTTAGTTTTCTGACAGAGACATTGTCAATATCATGTCCTCAGCAAATTTTATGCATCTGTTTGCTGTATTAAACCACAGTAAGAAGTAGCAGCTGGAATTGCAGGACCTGATAATGTTGTTCTTCAAATCAGCTGTAGTTTTGCCTTTGGCTTTATTGGGAGTAAGGCCAATTTCACTAGAGCATAAACCACTGATTTCTGAAGAAGAATGGCACTTCTAAAACAACACTTTAACTGCCTTTCACAATTTTCAAGTGTTAAAAGTGTCATGCAGATTTTATCTCATACAAAATAATCCACTGAAAAAAATAGTGCTCTTGATAGTCAGAGCAGAGGCATTTCCAAGGTTGGTCCTTGTACATAACAAATCTTAGTACAGATTACTTCATTAGCAACAAGGAAAACCTTCACTTTTTTTCTTACAGTGGCATTTTATTTTAAAAAGTTAATACAATAGCCTACCAATGTGCAAACTGAAAAATTTGAGACTGATTCTTACATGCCTTGGCTTCAGACTTATTATCTCTGTTGAAACTGCTGAGGTCTTTTGTGTGTGTGTATTTTTAAGTAGCCTCTTAATTTGGTGTTACAGAAATTAAGAAGAAAAACATTAGTTCTTTGAGGACTACTAGCAATGTTCAACAAATGACAGAAGCTCTAAGTATCCCCATTAGAAAGTCACTAAATCACTGAAATTCCAGAAATCAAATACTGCATTAGGCTGCTATATACCACCAATGCCTTTATGTATCATCCCATTCACAAAGTCCAAACATCCTCATATCCAAGAAACTTTTTGAACTACCCAAATAATATTAATAAACAGAGTAAGACCTCATAATGGTATAAAAGAGGATCCTCTACTGATTACAGGAGAGCAGCTTTGATATCAAGTAGATGAAGGTTTGATCCATATATTTGATGAGTTACACAAGCTTTTGCTTGTCTTTGAAAGTGGGAAGTATTTTGCTATTTTGGTTTTGGTATGCAAATATTTCCCTTTTAGAGGTCAAATAGAAAATGTCCCCTTGTATATGTTTGCTGAGAGTTGATAGAGTGATTATAATTTTTTTCTTTGAAGAAAAATCATCTGTCATTGTAGATTGATAAAAAGCAACTGCTGACTGTATCTGGCACAGGCATAGATGACCATCAACTTACATTAATACATAATTTTGCTATGTTTTATCTTGCAGACATTTTCTGGTTTGTGTGTATATTTTCAAATGCGATAAAGTAATATATGTCTAATTGAGAGTTGAGTTTGAGTTGTGAGGAAATGGACGTCACTGAGATATGTGCCGTTAAAGCATTCAGACTGAAGTTCATGGAAACATTTCCACTGACTCCAGTGAACTTTAAATCTGGTCCCTAATGAATGTCAAATTCAGGATGCCTTTTTTTATATTACTCAAAAATACTGTCCTGCACTTTTGGTTCACAACTGGAGGATAACAATAGTTAATTTCAACACAAGAATTTCAGTTCCCCCATGTAAATCATTAATTTTGGTGAGTAAGGTTTGTCCCTACATTGATAATGTGATATTAAAAAGCAGGTACTTCTTTGTGAGGTGAGGAGAAGGAAAAATCTTTCGTAGAGCTTATTTTTATTTTGTTTGATTTTGAGCCTCTTGTCTTCAAAAGCTACTCCTTACCTTAATTTTTAAATGAGATTTTTAACATCAGTTTTAAATGTAGTTCCAGATCAATCAACTTCTAACTTGGCTGACTTGGCAGAATACTTGTTTTAAGTACAGTTTGTTAGAGCACCCCAGCTGTGTAATTGTGTATCATCTTTAAATGATCAAATTACCTTCCACCACTCCACTCCACCAGTCTCATAAAATGCTTCCTATATACTACAGCAGCTTTATATGCCTGAGATTTCTCAGTGTCTCATGACCAAATTTAAATTGCTTTGTTGTCCAAGTTACTATTGAAAGCACTAAAAATGTATCAACTCTTCTGAAGTTCAACCAGATAGATGAAATCCCATTTATTTTCCTTCTCCAAAAAAAATCCCAACCAGTTATCAAAGACAGTTATCAGACTACCCTGACATTATGTTCTTTCGGAAAATTCATGTTAAATTTAATGTCATTTTCTATTCATTTCCATGCATTTTAAGTGAATGTAGAAGAAGAGAATAATTTTATACAATGATGTTTAGATTATGTCAGAATTACTAAGAGTAGTATTACTTCTCGTGAATCAGAAATATATTGCAACACTGCTGGGTTTTAAATTATTTTTTTTCCCTGATAATAGCCAGTGGTAAAGCATCCAATTTCTTATTTTAGTAGATTCCACTAAGTAAAGAATGTGTAATGGATAGATGTGGCCAGCTACAGGACAGAAGTCTCATGATACCACCTTTTTACTAAAAGCGGCCTTGGAGGCCTTATGTCTTTTGAACCTCACCAAGTGGTACGGTTTGAAGCCCATCAAGTGGTGCTTTTCTGAAAAAAAATTCTCAAATTCATCTTGTAGGAAAAAAAATGTCTTACGCAAGCAAGTGGGCACTGTAAAGAATCACATTCTCTCTTTGTTTATCAGCAGGTGGAAGTGAAATTACAACCTTGCTGTCTTCATGCAATTCAAAGGGTGAATGCACATGCAAGTAGGGGATGATAGGGACAGGGGAAAAAAAAAAAAGGAGACAAAATGATTTTTCTTATCTTGTAGTTATGCTTCAACTGAACTTAATATACACAAGGCTTTTTGCAATTCCTCCAGATGCCAGAGACCAAAATCTTTGAGGACAGCCATTAGTCCAGTAGGGCCGTCTCAGATAAATCTGTGTTCAGATTAAGATCCTGGCAAGGATGAGTTCAAAGTCATGTTGAAATTGCTATCCAGGATCATTTTTCAGGAGGATGCAGGCTTATCTATAAGGCAAAGCAAGAAATTTGATGTTTTGTCATCCATTCAAGCATACAATAATTTTTATGGATTATTAAAACTTGGAAACCTAGAATGGGAATCTTCTGGGGTACTCTGAGAAACAGGGTTATAACAGTCTCCTGTCTTTTCAGCCTTATCTAAACTGAACCACATTTTAATCCTTAGCTGTGCTCTTTAAGTTTACTCCACATACTATTATGGACTAGCAACAAGAATATTCATTACAGACAACTATTAATTAATCTGAAAGCAGGATTTCAGCATATAGTTTCATCAGAGCATGAATAAGAATTTCTAATGCCATGCAGCCATGAAAAATATAAACACAAAACCCTAGTGTTCTGCATTAGAGTTTCTGTAGAAGTGGAGCAGTTGTCATTCCATTCTGGCACTGTTAAGAGCTCATTTGAAATAAAATGCATTATTCTAGTCAAGAAAAAGATAGAAATGGGAACTAAGGCAGACATGAAGCTGTGGATCACTCTGCAGTGGATAGACCCAGTTTTACCACGGAGTGTGAAAAAAACTTGCTTGTTTAGCCAAGCAAAAGAAAGGTCGAAAGAGGATTGAAGACCTCCCTGTTAATATATCTAAACAGGAAGATAAAAGGAGTAACCCTACAGAAAAGGAAAGAGACAAGATGACTGTTTACACTGAAAGAGACTAATGATACAGAAGAAAATGGGTCAAAACTGACCCTTTAAAATTTTTTGCTGGAATTTGTTTGATTTTTTTTTTATATGTACTGTACAGGAGATTGAAATGTACATTCAGCAAAAACCTAAGCAGGTATTAAGGTTTATCAGGTTATGAAATAACTATACAATGCAGTTGCTTCACACAACAAGTAACTTAGCTCAGGTTTACTGTCACTTTATACTACCATGACTTAAAGCATTCAACAGGAATGCTTAATATAAAAATAATCATTTCACATTTGTTGTTTTAGTAATTTTGTTGATTCTCAGCGCTTGGTACTGTTTAACTTGCTAACCGTGAAGTATCTACAGATTTGTATATGCATAGTTATATGACTCCATGAACAGTTACTTTAATTCATAATTTTTCATTTTTGGTTATGCTAGAAAATGGTGGATGATGAATTAGGTATTTGCAAGATAATCATTTACATATGGCTTTTGTCAAGCCAGATTTGGAAAGAAATCAGCATGGAACTAAAAAATTCAACCCCCACAATTTAACATTGTTTTGTTAGTTAAATTACATTACATGACATTATGTTGAAAGCATAGAAAACACATTATGGTGGAAGCATAAAGATTTGTCAAAATATGTTTTGCATTAGTTTTAACTAATTTATTAAGCAAAATAAGGGTATGCAGTTAGTGTCCTAAACTGGCTGATTCTAATTACTGTCTTTTTTTTAAAAAGTAATAGAACTCATCTTCTGTCACCTTATTTTTAGTTATTGATTTCTTTCCTGTTACAAATTCCACTATCTTTCAAAATCCCAATCATTTCTTAACTTTGAATGGATGACTTACTGACACGAACAAGTTGAATAAATCATAATGAAGTTATTTTCTCTGCTAAAACTCTAATGCATGGTGTTTCATTCACATGCTTTGCTACACAAGTCTTTGACACCTGACTTCATTATCTAGTGCGCTACTCCATTTAATATTGTGAATTTAGTTTCAGCAGTGCATTTAGACTTGTACACCCCACTGCAATCAAAGTAATATCTCTTGATGTACCTGAGAGCCAAATACTCAATCAGTAGATACCAAAGGGGCTTAGTATCCTAAAGGGATAGAAGGAAGCACTGATTTTAGTGGAAGCAGATTTAGCACAAGAATGAACTCTTTAGATTTAAGCCAGTCTTAAAAGTCACTGTGTATTTATCTTATATGCCCACTCTACTAGCAGAAATAGAATATTAATGCAATAAAGAAGGCAAAATAATGTTGCCTTGGAAACTGTAGAATGAACTGTAAATGTTTTTGTGTATTATATTATCTACTAATTCTGCAATATTCACTAAACTCTGATTTTTGTTATTCATTATTTTTTCAGGGACCTGAGGCTTTTTCCAAGTAGATTTTTTCCAGTGCTGGCAAGACTTCTGGCTGTAAAGTGAAAGTATTTTATGTGGAGAAGTCAGAGAGCAAACTTGAAATTTAACTATAGCTGACACATCTCTACTAAAACTGCTGTCACCACTGTATTTGCCAGCTCTGCTTATAGCTCACAGGGAGAAAATCTACAAATTCCAGCCATTTTATGCCACCATTGTCAGACACTACATTTCATAATCACATTTAAAAACTCCTTTCCAGCAGAGCTAGCCAAATGTTTCATCATGATCTCTTCTTTATTAATGAAGTGTCTCTTGTAGAGATATATTTTTTGATGATGCATTGGTAGTATATTTGCAGTTAGTCTGTGAGCATTCTGTGTGAATACGCGTCAGCCCTGTGCTGAAGTGCACCCTGAAATATAGTCCATCAATTTCAGTTTTCATTATTTATTCTCTTTTATGTCTCTTGACATTGTTCCTGCTTACTTACAAAATACAGAAAAATCATACGTTGGGGCATCAGGCAGACAATTTCTTTGGTGTGGAGAAAGATGCAAACACATACATTAATGAGCTTAATATTCATCACCCAGATTATTAGTACGAGATATTATCTTAGTGATATATGGATGTAAATATACATATTATCTGATGTCACCACAAACATGTTTGCTAAAAGTTGGCTAAACGCAGCTAAGCTGAAAAGATGATAATTAGTTAAATGCTCAGAATATTTTCTGAAAGATGTCATTCTCTTATTCTACCAGTAACTGCTTTTGTTTGACCTGCTTCTAGATGGGAAGTAGCATAGACAAGATCTATCCATTAGACAAGATTGAGATGTGTCTTATGGGTAGAAATATGAGAAGGGAAAATGAAGGATGTATCATGCCTGTGCCAAAATATATCAAATTTTAAGAGAAGCAAATTCACCCTGTGCCCTTGTATTACAAGTATTTACAGGAGGTCACTATCACTTTGCCTGCATATAGAATCCTTTAACTGTTCTTTTTCTACATCACTTTCTGTATCAGAAATATGAATTACTATCTGGTTCACTTTATACATGTTCAATACAATTTCAGAGTATGAGCAATTTGATAGCTATGCAGCAATTTGGCTTCTGATGGGAAATATACCACGGGTTTTGCATCCAGTTAAATATACTTCAGAGTTTAGGAGTATGATTCTAAATTACATGTGAAATGCTCAGTGTGTGTATATGTGTGTATATATATATATATAAAGTCTTCATCCATCAGTACATCAGTAGCTAACATTCATATATACATGTGAAAAAAGCCTTTTCCTACATTCAGTTTCATGTTGTGAACAAGAGAGAAATGGAGATACTTACAGGTGCATAGCTAAAGATATGACCTCTACCAGTTCAGTTTTATTGCTGAACTTAAAAGCTATTTGTTTTTCTGGTGTCTTTTAAGTAAAGGGTCATGTAAAACTGTTTGTGGCAACTTACCCTTTACAACCAGATGCCAGTCTATAAATACTGTCTGAAGACATGGTAAGGTAGGAATAGAAGTGGAAATATCACTGCCCAACTGGACCAATGGCCAGCAAAAATACAACATCTAATGCACAGAGGGAATGGCTAAGCACAGAGAATCAGTCAAACAGAAAGGGTGAGCCTTGCTCTGGAAAAGAGACAAAGTATTTCTTCACTATGGCATTACAAAGCTTTCTCAATTAGCTTCAAACAAGCTGGCCTGCTGAATCACCCTGCAGAACTAACACACGAGCATGGTGAGCACCTAGAAATCATAGAATGGCCAGAGTTGGAAGGGAAGACTAGACGATCTTAAAGATTATCTAGTTCCAACCCCCATGGTGCTAATTCCTTCATGCTAAACACAGTACAAATACAAAATAGGAGAAAGTTCCTCTGAAAAAAAGGTGATACATATGTGCCCAATATATGTTAAATTATGTAATATATAAACATTTAAAAATATGTAAATAAGTATGTACATATTTACAAAATATAAAAAATTGAACATAGTATTTACTTCGTTAAGGATTTTTGTATCAGATACAGAGTAATGCCTCTAAAGGCATTACATTGAAATTGAACAATTTAAATAAAGCAGTGTAGGCTCCTAACCTGCATGGGAGTCACACAGTTAGGTTTGCATTCTCAGACACTGTGCCTTAACAAGCCGACAAAGGGTTTTTTCATTTAAAAAGTTCTCTGTAGTGCTTCAATTGTTGCAAAGTCATTGTAGTTCTGTTTTAATTGTTATGGTAAGTGATGTTACCCAAGTTTCTCTAGTCACAAGCACCAATGAATTCCAAGGACTTCAGAAGATCTGTATTCAGTTACACTGTGGTATTTTAATTTCTCTCTAGCAGTTTGATTCCTAACTCAATTTTTTGCATATATTTCTACGCCTTCTAGAGTGTTACCTATATTTAGTAGTTTTCTCATGCATAAGCTATATGTATCACTTTCATGAGAAGCAATGATATTCAAATTTGGTTGTAGATAGATATTCTATCTTGAACAATCTTTTTGCTTGCTTAAGGGTAGGGGTTTCTGCTTTCTTCTGCCTAAACTTTCTTCTGCCTTAACATTTGACTTGTAGAAATTATTTTTTCACAGTAAATCCTGTATTTAGTGTACAGCCTATATATTCCTGGTGTCCCCAGACATCTGTAGTTTTTTCCACCACTATGTGGAAGATAAATGGACATCAATTAACAAAAAAAAGGTTTAATAAACTTAGCTCAGATATTATAGCATTTCTTATAATGTAACTTTCTATAAAGTATGTGGCAGTTCAAAGTTGCTAGAAAGCTTTTGCTACAATTCAGCTTTTTAATTATATGTTTTCTTTGAACTTGCACTGCAATGGGGAAAAGGAGGAAAAGGCTCTACTGATATTTGAAACACATCAAAGGCTGAAGATATTAAACATGTGAGACAGATGCTTTTGTTAATGTCTGCTGCATCTCATTTCACAATCTTTAGCAGCATACACAGCTTCACGATTTCACAGAATTACTGTTTTCATGCTTATTAATGTGAAAATTTGATACAATACAAAACACTTGTTTCAGGAAGGAAGTCTCATCTTCATCAAGAATTATAGCTCAAAAATACAACTTCAGAGAAAAAGAAAAAAGGCAATAAATAAACAATAAATTGCTAATATACAGCAATTCTTAAAGTTCTTAAAGGATGGTAACTTCCACTTTTAGCTTATGTAATATTTGGCTAATCATGTACCCAGATAAGCTGTAATCTTAGGTTAGACATCAATATTTAGGGATTTTTTTTCTTAGGTGGTACAAATCCCAATCCAAATTTTTCATTAAAGTGCTTTCATTCTTAATGAGTTTCCCTGACTTCTGCTTCTACAATTTGATCTCTGCTGAGTCTTGCGTATTTTACATTAGGCAGTCATGTGTTGGTTTTGGTTTTGTTTTTCCAGTTAGCAGAAACCTCAACACAGAAATAATCCTAGAAGTGAGCAAGGTTTGCCAGTGAGGTTGTAAGACTGCGTCCTAACACAGGCCTAACATAGGCTTCAGTTGGACTTCAGTTGGACATCATGGACTTCAGTTCTGTAGTTTAAGTTGGAAACAGTAGAGGAAAGGGAGTTTCAGAATCCCCTTTTCTGCAGGTGGATAGTCCCAGGTATTCTAACCCTTGAACTCCTATATTATCAGCTTTTGATTTCTAATGTCTTTTCTTGAAACAAAGTGATAATTATGGTCATGATAGTCTAATAAATTGGCTAATTAATATTAAATAAATTGACTAAAGAATGCTACCCTCTACTGCAACAACTCTAAGGATGTGCATAGATCTAGCCTGTGTATAATTACAAACTTCAAGTAGTAGAGAGGCCTCTTAGAGCAGAAAGAGCTGGATACTGTCCTCACTTCTGCTTCATAATCACAAATTTGTTACAGTACTTCACACATACTGCTTTCCATTGGTAGACCTCATTGAAAATACTCATCTCTAAATATTCCCAGCTTTCCTTCTCATTCAGAATATGACATACCACTAGGATTTTCTTATCTTGTTTAAACTGAAAATGGGCATGGACTAAGACTGTCAGTTTTGGTTTATTCCATTACAGTTAAAGTAGCAGCCTTTAATCATTACCAGCAATATTAGTGCCACAACAATGTTTACATCTCAAATATGGTTCTAATTTTCCCAGTCAAAGGCAAATTGTTGGTGATATCTTAATGTTTTTTTTAGGTAGCTAATGCCAAAATGCAAGGTTATGATCTTTATCTGAATATTTCCCAGATGCGTGGTAAGGTGAAAGGTGGAACAGCAAACAGAACTTGACTTCCTATCTATGTTAGTCTTAGGTGAATTCTAAGTCAGGCATAATTAGAGAATGAGACCCCCAGAAGCCTTCACCTTCACAACTCTTTGAGATGAAAGTTTAGTGCTTGGGTGAGTGTAACATAATCCACATGTTGGAAGAGAAATAGGAATCAGCTGTCACTGTCTTCTGCATATGTTTCACAGTGCCCCATTAGCCACTTTCTTATCAAAAGTCAGTGGTCTTCTCTGAGCCTATTGCTTCTAATTCCTTTACAGTGGAATCAGCATCAGATTCTAAATCTGATGCCAGTTTCACCACAGTGCCTTCCACTGAGGTTTCAGTTTGCATATAACAGATCCAGTTTGGAAAGATATAGTTGATAGAGATGGATTCTAATGATCCTCAGTCATAGGAATCACTTAACTCTTTTCCAGGACAGCCACATTAGGGATAACATAGATAACAAAAAGAAGAAATAGAACAACATAACAAATTGTTTAATTTGGCTCCTGGGGTTTTGACCAGATGAACTCCAAAGCCATTTCCAACCTAAATTACTCTCTGAATTAAAAAGCATCTAGAAACCTCTGATATGTGCTACAACATTGGAATTATTAAGCTGGGAACCAGAGATTGATATTCAAATAATTTAAGATAATTAGAAAAAAATCGTTTTTATTAATTATTGTAGTGTCACCAGATAAAATAGTGACATAGAACTCTGAGTCCTGTTTCAAGCTTTGCTATTATTTTGGCAGGTCGGTGCTGCAACACAGTCGGTCCTCTGAATCTACTGTTTACTGGCTTATAAAACTGATCTTCTTGACTCGGATTGCTAACGGTGCTGGAATGAGAGTCACACTCCTTCCGGATATTGCAATATGTATGCTAATATGTAAAAAATAAGGGGAAATGTCTTTCAGAGGCATGTCTTTTAGCACTTAAAATAATATAATATAATATAATATAATATAATAATATTTTTATGTTTTTATGTTTTCAAATGTACATGACAAAAATGTTTTATGAGGGTAGAGTCAGAAGACATTACAGAGTGGTCCTGTAACAAATCCATCAGTGATTTGCCTTAGCCACTTGTTACTAAGAGATAAGTCAGGTTTCTTGAATAAGTGAAGTTTAAATATTATTTATCTTCTTCTAAGTACTTCTGCATCTGCTGGAGATTTTCATTCAGTTCTGTTAATAGCTCAGAGTTTTCGTGTAAACAAAGATGTAGCTCCTATGACATACTAGACAAGCAATCAGAGAAGTGAGGAATTTTTAGTTCTGCGCTAAAAAAGGTAGATTTAATACACCACAGGATACATATGTGCAAGAATGTACTTTGTGTAGCTCTTAGAGCTATGTATATCTTGTTAGAAGTAGCACAGAAATATGGAATTGCTGAAGTATCAGCTAATGATTACAGTATATTTAGTGATAGCACTAATCACTCTACGTGTTCTACCACTTATATGTCTAAGAAGAGATAAGGCTTCATAAATTAGATCACACTGTCCATTAAAATAATTCTATTTCTGAGCATTAGACTTAAGATATTTTTGAGAAAATAATGGTGAAACAGCTGAAAATGGTGATAGACTGGTCACTTATCAATTTGTCTGACATATCCTGTTGAAACAGGATTTAAAGAGGAAGGGTAGATCTGGCATAAACTTACATCACCATCTGGAAATGTACCATCTTTCCGACTGTGTGTATCCCACCTCTCTTTTGTAATGTGGCCACAGATTTCCCTTTTATATGCCCCATAGCACTGGAATTGTTTCACTGGATATCAGAGATTGGTATTTAAAGACTTAAGATCAATTAAAAGGGATTTCTGAGGTCACTGGGCACTGGGTCTTGTCAGCAGATATTTTAGTACTGGCACCGAATGCTTTGAGAATCTTTAGGGAACATGCTAGATCCCCTTGCACCAGAACTCTTCCACTTTGATACTAGACAATTGAGAAGGTAGTTTGCCAGCTGGAATTTCATCATCTCTGTCTTATTAAAGATTTTACAGAGCACTTGCTGTTGATGAGTATGCACGTGAAACATGGGGGATCTGGAAATTAAAAATCACCACAAATAGTGTCAAATGATGGTACTCTATTGTTATAAAAAAGAAAATATTTGCAATATAATTTCTATCCCGATACAAAAATTTCTTCTGTCTTTCCTGCCAGAGGCTGAATTTTTGTCTTATGATTTCTCTGAAAGCTTTTTTTTTTCGTAGGCAACTGACAATGTAACTGGTGGGACTTAGTGGGGTTAGGCTGTTCAATTGCTCTGTAGTTGCATAGGAGTGAATTATAACTAAGCAGATACATGACAATAGATTCAGCAGTGTTGTAACTGTTGTTATTGTGTTAGATTAAACACAGCAAGGAGCTCCCAAAGCATGGAGCTCCCAAAGCATGGTCTTGGCACACACAGATTTCAAAACAGCAAAATATATCAAGTAAATAAATAGACTGAAAGATTAAAGGAAGCCACTGTGATTCTTGGTCATATGTTTCATCTTATTCTTTTTCTATCAAGTTCTTGTGTTAGTGCGTACAAGGAGAGAAGAGGAGATTACAGTGTGGGCTTGTGGGAAAAAAAGGCACTAGAAAGTGAAGAGTAGAAAGAAAATAATTCAATAGAGGTGGGCAGAGGAACACAGACATTAAGAATGAAATTTTCATACTTGGTATCTTCATGCTTTATTTTGTAAAATACTTGCTGCCTAAGAGCCTGATTTGTGAAAGAAGCGCCATAAATTTGTAAGTCTTGTAGGAATTACAACTGGGAGTCCAGTTTTCAGATACCAAATCTCAGGTTCTGTAGGATTTACCAGTATGGAAACTTATGGATTTACCAGTATGCAAATTAATTGTTTATTTTTCCTAAAGTAGGAGTCCCCACAAGTATCAGTGCAACAGGTCTAGTACTGTTTTCATAATTATGCTTTTCATTACAGAAATCAATCTTTCATGTATAAACAGCACTGACTACAGTGTTTGAATGGTTTCTAATAAAACAAAAAGGGGAATATGGTTAATGTTGCCTTTGATCAGGTCAGTTATGATCAATAAGCACAAAATAAGCAAACAAAGAACATGAGGATGAGGGACATGAAGTTCACATTTAGAGACAAGATGTTCAAAGTATATATAATCTATAAAGACAATGCACTGTAAACCAATTATGGTCTTGATGTTTTCATGAGCAAAATCTAAATGATAACTCCTACTATTGCCTAGGGCTGACACATATCTGAACTGTCTTCTGCTCCCTGGGCCTTTTAATGGTTCTTCACATTTCTTCTGGAATTCCAGTGCAATGCTCAGGAATATTATACAGTAGTTCTGACTGGTTTCTGTGTGGCCAAAAATTAGCTGCACACCATGCATGCTGCAAGTACATTTCCTGAAGTGCAAATACTGTACAGACTCTATAGTGTAAAAAGTCCAATATTTTCAGTTCAATTGATTGACTTCCTGTGTGTGGAAACACAGTTTTAAAGGCTTGAAAGAATTCTCAAGAGATCATGTGGTGCATCCCCTTGTCCTGTGGGACATACCTATCAGGAACTCAGCTGTACACTTTTATCACCTGCTCTTAAAGCCTGCATGTACTCCAAAGCATCTTTAATGAATAAAGAGAGTTTTTACCACCCTTATTAAAATCTTATTCTTAACATCCTCTCTTACTCTTCTGTGCTGTTGAGCCCATTATTTCTGTTACTTCTTGCATGGAATATTTCCTCCTCTTCCCAGAAATTTTTAAATATTTGGAAGTTACTATTACACTTTCTCATCCCAAATCTCCTCTTCTTAAGATAAACAGGATAACTTTATTTAACTTTCAATTACAAATCATATTTTCTATGCCTATAGCTATGCTGATTGCACTCCTTAGACATATCTTGAAATGAGCATAGAGTCAGATGAATTCTTCCAGATGCTGGAATATATGAAAATATTTTCTTTCACATTTCCAACATGTTTAAGTATGCTAGGAAGCTGTTCACTTTTCATGTTGTTCCCTCAAGCCCACATTGTACACCACTAGCCAGCCAGACACTTTTCCTTCTTCTTCATCCTGTATTTGCATTTCCTCAACACCTCATTCTGGTTTTGCAATGAATCATTGAGAACAATTCTCTAAATACAGTTTTCTTGCCTGTTTTTCCATCCTACTTAAAATACTTTTATGAAACTAGTGTATTTCTGGTAATGTAATATGATTTCATAAAAAGCCTAAGTACATAGCTCTTTTCATTATATGACCTAATACAGTGTTATAAAATGAAATTAGATTTAAAGATATCTGCTCCTAACAAGTCTTTGCTGGCCGTTTCTCTGCTTTCTTCCATTTCTCTATAGGGAGGGTAGTATATGCAAGAATTAAAAGGCAACACCACTGCTTCAGACTAAAGGTCAGTCTGGTTTCCTGTCTTTGATGGTAAGATTAGCAGAACCTGAGTGAGCATCAGTAGGCAATTCAGAGACTAATGATGCTATTGATTTACTTGTCCTAGGAACACATTTTTGGAATTAATTGCTGATTGCTTTTCAGCTCAGGTAAACTGTGCCAATCCCTGATGTAATCTAATAAGTGCAAAGAAATCACTTCTTTTGTTTTAAACATTAAATTATTGTTTTTCTGGCCAATAATTTCATTTAAGATTCGCTGCATAGGTACTCCTTTTCTTTTTCTCAAGATTACCTACAGTTTTGTAAATACCCCTTGCTGAAGCCATTTCTGTTTCACCCAGTGAAGCCCAACACTTTAGTTCTTCCTCAGATGATAGGTAGTCCTTATTTCTGATCATGCATGTTTCTCTTTCTTGTAGCTTTTCCGGTTCTGTTCCATCTTTTATGAGAAGAGAGACTAGAGTACCATTTGTGTTCAAAATGCAACTGCAGATGGATTTAAAATTTATTGCTGTATTTTTTCATTTCCTAATGTAATATCTATTCTAAGAATAAGACATCTACTACAAGAGAGCTGGACTATAGGCCATTCTGTAATTCATTCTGTGTTCACAAATTCATTTAAAATTTAAAATTTAAAATTAACTTTGCTATCCCTGTGTGTACCACATTTTACAACATTCATCTACATTGAACGTTATCTGAATTTTACCTTATCAGCTTGGATTCTGAGAATGTTCTGAAATTATTCCCAGTTTCTTCAGATTTACTACCCTGAATAATTTAGTATAGTCAGCAGGGTTTGTCATGGCATTACCTCGAATCATTAAAGATTGATTATGTTGAGCACAGGCAGTGCCAGGACTGATTACTTTCCCAAGAAAAACTATTATTTTCCCCCACTCTATTTAAACTTTATTTATTTATTTATTTATTTATTTATTTTTTATTTATTTATTTATATCTATACATCATCTCTACAACATGTGTATAGAAAAAAATTGATGCTTTCTAGAATGTAATTGTGGAGTTGGTTCATGCACAAGGAATAAGACACTGTACATATTTTTACATTTAGTGTCTGTGCACAGGCTGTACAAGGAGCATGTGTGCCATTGCTTTGCAATTGCTCAGGATTTTCTGCCTCCCCATGCAAAATCCCATCATACAGAGATACAGCAGCTCTGTTCTTCAGCTGCTCATCTCTAAAGCTGTCCAGGCGGCTTTTGGATCCAGCACTCCTGATTTGCACAGCACACGTTAGTTCACACTTAGCTCTTTTTGATATGAACTATTTCTTCCTGGGATCAACTTCCGCAAAAATTTTAAGATAATTCACTGCAGGGACTATATGGACAAGACCAAGCCAGTCTTAATTCCTTTGCTTTTTAGCACTGATGCCAGACCTGGCAAGGCAATGTCTACAGGACCTTTGCATCAGACTCTGCAAACAACAAACTGGTGTACTGGCACACAGGCTTCACAATATGTCAGACACTCAGAACAGAAAATCCACAGATATGTCTGACATATGGGTAAAGTCTCTAGAGGTAACAATCCGAGGAAAGTTGAACCGAGCACTCTCAGGGACGCACCAGAACAACCCTAGAAAGTATGAATATGATTGTCAGACAGTTGTCCTCTTCTAAGAACAGGTGCTCTTCTCAGTGTTAGACAGTGGTGTAAGCCATAGTATTTCTGAACCTGATGTAGAAGTACATAGAGGCAGAAGGTTCTTTGCCGGCTCTCTACGGATGCCCTGGGATCATAGGAGGAATCATACTCACTGTCAGTTGAGAGTTTGGTTAGGGTTGGTTCAGGTTAGTTGGCTGAGTGTGATTTTGTGCCATTAAACTCCAGTGAGCAGAAATGCCAATTTAAATACAGAATGTTGCATAGAAAAACTGGAAATAATGTATCAAAGCTTCTGAATCATATTATCTTTTAAGTGCGCATAATTTGTGAGTACTTGTGCAACAAACTTCATAATTCAAGGAAAAGAAAATCCAAAAAGATTTCAGCAACCCAGGCTAGGGAACCATAGTTTGTGTAAAAGGACAAGACATGAGTTACAAGCATGTGCAATTAGATCACATAGTCCTGGGTGCAAAACATGCTTGTTAGCTGCTATCTGAGGATGTCAGCAGGAAAGATGGGAAACAATGTAGAGGGAGACTTGAAGATAACGAAAGCAGAAAGGTGTGAAGTGATTGTGCTCTTCAGATCAGCCTTTTAAGTTTCTGTGCAAGATTGACGATTTTGTCATCCTGCGTTTTGATGAGGTGTTGAATGAATGCCTAAGAAGACAGCACTTATCAGGGCTCATCAAAGTTTAAAAAGAACTGTTTGTACTAGAAGTCTGAAGATACCAGGTCTAACTAGGTTAAGAGACAGCCAAGTATTAAAGATGAAAACACTGTCAAAGACATATATTAGGTGCTTGCACTGTAGCAGGCCATAGTTTACCTATGTGTGCTAGAGTACAGACCTTTGTTATAGGCTTTTACTAAATACCTTTGATGAAGAAAGAAGTGTGAAGAATAGGTAAGACAAACTATAAATCTAGCATTAAAAATTGAGACGCTGATCACATAGCATTGTAACAAGAAACATATAATTATTGAATGGGGGTTTTTTGATTTATTGTAATTTAGGATGAATTAAGTACACAGAGTTATTTATACTAGAAAATCTGAAACAAATTAATTAATAAAGCGATGAACTGGTGATCAGAGGTCATTGAGGTCATTTTGGCTGCTAAACTATGGCCTTAATATCTTCTCATATAGGAACAACTTGCAATTAAGTTCTCTTTCTTTACTTCAAGACTGCCCAATAGCAATTGTTATAATAATTGTGTCTTTCAATAAATATTTTTGTCAGAAAAAGTTTGTTCGCAAAGTACATACCAGTTATGAGTTACTTACTATCACCTATCATCTTAAATCAAATACAACATTGCCCCAAACTATGTAAATATAAATAGTAAGGTCAGAGGCCTGCCTTTTACTTGGTCACATCCAGACCAGTTAAGAAAAAAATTTCTGGAGAGAAAAAGCTTCAAGGGACAAAAAACAAATAGGAATTTTAAGATAAAGTGAAACTCTTTGCATTCATTTTCTTAATACTGATCAACCATACCATGCAGCTCCCGTAATCTGTGCTTCTCAGATGCTCGTTCTGTTCCTACAGGCATTATAAAGTTTCCTTTAAAAGGTGATTATTATGTTCAAGTAACATCAGGAATATTTGTGGCATTGCAGAAGAAAACTGCTTAAAGTGTTGATGAGTAACTGCCACCAAATAGAATTATGTGAAAAAGAGTGAGTGATCATTATAGCTGTCCAGGAGCAACCTTTCATTATAAACATGTGGATCCCATATTTTAAAATACCAGGGATTCCTGTGTGAGGCAAAGACAGACATAAACCATTAGAACCAAAAACTAATTGATGTTGTGGATTACTGTGTTTGGCAACGTTCTCATTTGCAGGCGAAACACTAGAACATCCTGTTTTTTCAGAGAAACCTTAGTCATGGTATTTTAAAGAGGAGCCTGTAGAACTTGTGATTTTTCTATTTTACCCCCTTACTAGGTCATTATACCCATAGCCATTTAGGCAATGCACACCACCAAGCTTTGTCATAGATTTTACTTCTGTATCCTGCTTTTCACAAGAAAGTAAGTATTTGAGATGAGCAAATGACAGACCATATTTTTCCAGTCCTGTTTTCTTGCACAAAGAGGAGTCAAGTTGGAATCCATCATAACATCAAATGAGGTCCAAATTGAAATGTAACTGTTGAAAGAAAGTGTTGTCCCATTTTGATGTACGGATGAGCCGCCTTAGCTAGAACACCCACAGTATGTGTCAGACACTCTCAGTAAGAGGCAACAAACCTGTAATTTGGATAAAGATTGTTGACAGACAAGTGGCAGAGGACATCTGCAGCACACTGAGTTTCCTGTCTCACAACTTCTATACTGCCTCATAGGCATTTTTTTTCATCTGTTTGCACATACTCTGACCACTTTAGTGTCCAGGCTCACTTCCATCTGCTCATAGCTGTCAGTGCCTAAATAGTGGTTGGCTCCATTTAGTTGTCATTTGCAAGTATATGCACTGTATCTGCTAGAAGCTCCTGAGTGAGCACAAGCTGACTGCCTGAGCAGTGAAGACCTGCTGATTCTGAGATTGCAAGTGATGGACAGGTACTTCATCAGGCAGTCACCATGCATTTTGGCTGTTCTTCTGCAGTGCATCTACCTATGCGTTAGCTCTCCCTAATCTTTTAGGATGGGCATTAAATGGAACAGCCTTACCTCTATCCAGTTTCTTCCAATTAAAGTTATTCACTTTGAATTTTACACAAACGATAAAATGCAGGAAGTGAATATAACGATCATGAATGTGAAAGATAACTTGGGATTCCACACGGGTTGAAATAGGCATGCCCACACAGCCCTGAGAAGATTTACTGAGCTGTACTAGTCACTTACAAGCTTTCCATTCTCCTATGAGTTTCTGTGAAGACATAGAAATTTAAGATTTGGCAGAAATCCTGAGTGCCTGGTCCTGTCTACTAAATGGAAACATACATGGGCTGCCAAGTTTCGATTAGGATTTGAATTGGGATCCAAGTTTCCTTATAAACATATGAAGTAATCGTTCTGCTTAAGTCAGTACCCATCAGGCCTTAGTTAGAACATTGATCCAGTCTTGGGCACCTCACTTAAAAAAAACTAGCCAATTGGAAAGAGACCAAAAAGAAAGCAATAGGAGGTCTAGAAAACATATACTTCTAGAAATAACTGCAAAAACTTGGATTGTTTAGTCCTGAGGGTTTTAGGTTGATTTGTTTTCTAGTGAGAATTATTTCCAAGCCAGATCATTCCAATGATTTTGTTTATAGTGCTGCTCCACAAACAGTTATATTTGAAGGGTTGGTGAACTTCAGCACAGAGGCAGGAAAAAATATCAGGGGGAAGGAAGGGCTGAAACTCCTTAAGCCATCTTTGTCAAGAGATCTAACAAATCAGATAACTACAACCCTGCATCTAAACATATGTACTAGGTTGGAGTGGGAGTGTTTTGGTTTCCATTTTTTTCTGCTGGCATACGCATCGCTATTATTTCTTGGTCAGTATGAGTCGGCACTTATAACTTCTCTGTCCCAGAAACAGATCAGATAATTAATTTTGGCACTGTTTGTGTCTAATGTACAAGTTACCAGATCTTGCAGTGCTGGGGTCAAGCACACTGAGATCTTCAGACCCTTATTTTTTCCATCAACATTCATGCAGCTGTTTATATGTCTTTCCATCTTGGCTCAATACACAGAGCTCAAGAAATTTGAGCTCTAATTAACAGAACTAGGTGCAGTTGGCTCTATGTGTAGCCATCCCATCTCAACAGCATGAATTAAATCCATGTGAAGGAAGCAAACATGTTTATCATCCCTCCTGCAAGACAGTTCTAGCACTTTGGCTAAATCTGATTACATGCTTGTGTGGTAGTGATGAAAGTGACAAACAAGGTGTCCGTGAGGAAACATCTGAACTCATTGTAACTGACGGCATGGATGTGTCCTCAAAGTCACTTCTAACGTTTCCTTTGCTTCAGTTTAACTGATCTACCTTTGGAAACTTAACAGAGGGAATGGTTGTATTTAGAACTGTTCTTTGAAGTTGCCTCTCTTCACTGATGAGAGGAAAAAATGTGGGCTGTGATCGTGAATTAATTGTTTCTGTTACATGTCAGGATGTATACTAGCTAAATTGATTCCCAACAATTTTGTAGCTGGACTTAAACTCCTCTTTTACTAACCAGCAAGTCTCACTATTGTATCACTGAGGGGTTCTCTCAGCCCATAAACCCTGCTGCTGCCGGCCTTCCATTTCTCTGCAGAGAACCATTAGTTGAGTGGTCTATGCTCTGCTCTGAAATTAAAGCCATAAAAGCAGTAGATAATGAAAAGAGAATTTGTTTAGACCATGTGGGTCTGAGAATGGGCACTAATAATTAGTCTTTTATGTGATCTTTATGCACCATGGAGATTTCACATCTTATGCTGATATTATGCTAATGCAGGAAGGCTCAGAGGTCCTGTTCTTGCAACCTTCCAGAAGTTTGGATGTGTATATCTGAGGCTTATCCAAAGATGTGGGGATTGGACAGGAAAGTTCTCATTTTGGCTATGGTTTATCTAAATATGACACATTAGCAGATTGCTAACACATTAGCAGATTGCTTTGTGGACTTGCAATACATTCACTTCTGATTTAGAGTAGGAAGGAATAGCAGTCTTGAAAAATATTAAATAATAATAAAAACCACAGAACTGATTTTAATTTCAAATAAATTTCTACTTTTAAGTCAAAGTTCAGGTTATGGTTCAGGTTGGTTATTCTTTGAGATTTCTGCCCTTAACTGTGAGATTTGTGTCTTTAGCTGCCTTCCAAAATCAAGCACAAAGTCTGGAAGACTGTCTTTTAGTGGAACTGTTTTGGTTCATTGAAAAAGTTTTCAAAGGCAAGCCTAGCTTGCCATCTTCAGTTTTCTATGTTTGTTTTATCTATTACTCTACCATTTTCCTCCCTCTGTTATTGATAAATACAAATACAACACATATATTATATAAGTATGGTACAACCTGCCATTTGGGGATGTTTTCAGCTTACTTTGCATAGGTGTAATTGGTGAAACAGAGTGGAATCAGAGGCAGTGGCCTCATATATCTTAGCACTTTACTCTTTCATAACCTCATCCAACCAGTCTTCCAATTTCTTCAAACCACTTTTTTTCAAGCTACCTACTAAAACAGGTTTTTGAACTTCAACATTATGCCCGAACATCAACTTGCTTTGACTCAAGCCAGTGTCATTCAAAGACACCCTTTCAGAGAAGGTCCCTGGAAAGCGCATAAGCCAAAGTTTTGAAAAGTCAGTATGGAGGAATAGCACCAAGTTCTGTCTTCTGCAGTTACCCACCAAGAGCTGCAGCTGTCTTCATGGACCCAGAAGCTTCTTGTCAACATTTGGGAAACTGGAAAGTTTCGGAAACTGTCAGTCATCATCCCATTCCATCCAGCTGAACTCACTCTTCATCTGCAATATTTTTGTGAACAGAAAAAAAGGCAAGGGAGGGAGAATTGTCTGTGGATTGCCACATAGATGGGATAACCTCTGAAAGGGGTAGAAAGATGTATGGTGGCTCTGTTCCTCGACATTGAGAGGACTGCAACTAGTGTTGCAGATGTTTAAAGTGCATTTATAAGAACTTATGTGAGACAACTACAGGAAAAGGACCACTGTCTCACTCTTCAAAGAACTTGGTCCCAGAATCAAGTGTTTCTTATTGGATCCATTGCAGTACTGCCTTAATAATAGATCCGGTACTCTGTCAAATAGTCTTTCCAAAGAATTACTTGACATAATTTCACTCAAGTTCTAGGATATGTTGTAACTTTTTTTTGCTTCATATTACCAGCATTTTTAAAAAACATAGGACATTTGGAATTAACGTATGTAATCCTCTAAGTGCAATTTTTCACTTACATTTTTTACGGGCCCTCTCTGCAGAGCAAGGCAAGCAGTCAGCTTTCTGTTGCTTTGTCATATATATAATGAACACTTCTATAAACTATAAAAATATGGTTTATTTAAGTTAAATATATTCACATTCTATTGGGAATATGTTTAAGGCCTTTGGGACCTCTAAAAAGAGCACATGCATAGCTACAGGGCACTTCTCAAGTTGATATTCAAAATGTTTCTAATTATAATGATTTGGAAATGGTTTGGGTATTGAAAGCTATGCTTTTAGAGTGGATGTGGTCAATGGGGATTAGTTTTAATTGTTGAAGTGTGCACAGTTATGGCTGTAAAATAATACTGTGCTATCTGTTTTAAAACCATAATGGAGGCCACAGCATTTTTGGCTTTTGTAATAAATTTATTTTCCTTTCCACATTCCTAAGAGGCATGAAACCAGAATAACTAACTTCTAACAAGAATTTTCCCCCCAATAACATTTTTTATTTGTGCTGCTAATTATCAACAATAATTGCAAGTCACATCATATTATGGAAATTATTTGCTTTACACATCTTCTTGGATTGAAGTCTTAAGGCACGGAAATACCTGAGCTCAAGCAATGGTATAGAATCGGATACAATTCTATATTTTGTATGCAAGGAAATATGTTGAAATGCATTTTTCAGCCTTCAGAGAAAAGAAAAAAGAGCTCCATGGAAAAGCTAACACTGGTGGAAATA
>JAWWES010000094.1:56817971-56866432 GCA_035583135.1 Lophotriccus pileatus
TAAATTATATCATTTCACTGCTATAATTATGCACTGAGTAAGTAATTACATATTTTGTTAGTTTAACTTTTTGCCATCTAACTGATTTTGCTTTAAATACTGTGGACACAGTGAAACTTTTATTTAAATACACTGTAGAATCCTAAAGGGGTGTCAGTGAACACTAAAATCTTCAAAACATATTTAGAAAGTATTTGCCTTCAGTATGCTGCAATTCTGAAACATTATGTTTGTTCTGAATTTGTGTATTTTTTTCCTCTTTTAACAGAAGGAGTTTAATAGTGATTGCAAATTGAAGGAAAGAATAGAAGAAAATGGATATAACACATACGCATCCTTAAATTGGAAGCACAATGGAAGGCAAATGTTTGTGGCTCTGAATGGGAGGGGAACCACAAAGAGAGGACAGAAAACAAGAAGGAAAAACACTTCAGCTCACTTTCTTCCCATGGTGGTCATGTCATAGATGAACAGACTATTTTTGTGATGCAGCTGAACCAAAGGCTGTTATGTCAAGAATATTTAGTAATTCTCTTAAAGGGTAAAAGCAGAGAAATAGCACAGACATCTGCATGTTTGAAATGAGAGCAGGGGAAGCCTTTGAAAGTTTTGTACTTATTGCTAGCACATGAAATACCTTTATTTAGTTTGTTGTCATATCTTATAATCAAAATGCAAGCTGGATCAAAGGGGATGGAATTTATTGCCAGTGTGAACTTTTTTTTTTTTTAATTTTTTTTTATCACTGCAACAGACCTTGATGGACATAAGACAATCTGTTGCGTGATCTTCATGGGGAATGCTATTTATGGAATACTAACTCATATCAAAGTCCTTAATTGCTCATTCAAGCCTAATGATTCAATGAACAGTTAGACACGCAAGCATTTACTGGAAGCACTTGGGTCATATGCACAAATAATGACATTTCTGGAGAAGCCTTGTGGAAGAATCGATAGGATAAGCAAAGTAGTGTGTAACTGTTCTAACAAAATGAATAGTATGGTTTGCTTGTATGTTCTAAATTCATTTCTTTTTATTTCTCTCTAAGTTATTTATTTAATAGGATGTTAAATATCTTTTTTTATTTGAAATATTTTCCTCATTTGCTTCTTTGTTATTTTCCCTTTTTCTTAGTACTTCACAGAGAGCTTGATAGAGTTAAATGTCAGAACCTCAGAAGTACTCTGAGAATAGGTATTAGACAAGGCTTTAAAGGCAGAATTTAAAGTGTATAATCCATCTTTTTTCTAAACTATCTTGCACTTAAGCAAAAGACCAAACAAGCAGTGCTTGGATTTATGGTATTGGCTTCTTTATATTGGAGAAATTTTTGTACTTATCAGCACTCAAGAACAAACTTCAAGAAATACTTTGTTCAAAGGGTCTTTCTGCTATTTTGAAATTGAGAGAAGGGGCCACATCTGTACTTAGATGTCAGTGCATCTGTGTATACATTCAGCTGACTTTGATTTCAGTTTGGAGCTAGGATCTAATGCTTTACAATCAGTGTGATTTTCTGCAGCACACATTGGGCTGGAATCTAGATGTGGACAGCCCTGTTACAGTCACTGAGTTTGCAAATGTTAAAATTAAACACTAGCATGTAATTCCTAAGTATAACGTTTGGTCTCTGAAAGTTAAGCAAGAAGGCAACACAGTCCTTCACTCCTTATTCAATTAATGCTCTCATTCACCTATTTGCTGTTGATACCAACTCATGGAATCACAAGCATATAGTGAGAGCAATATCTAATTCAGGACTGTGAGACAGAAGATCCAAAACCATGCTCATGCATTTTTCAGAGGTTATTACTCACATGTATATTATATATGAGAGCCAACTGAAAAGCTGTGCTGGTTTCCAGCTTTAACATGACTTTCATAACCATAACAGTAACTGAAGGCTCAAAATACATAATATCCAGCACATTTTTATGAAGTGTTACTAGTCCCATGGCTTAACTTGAGCAACTACAGTATAATTAAGTTAAGCATAATATGAAGTCTGTTCAATTAAAGGTACTTAAGGTTTGTTTTATGTTTTGCTTTACTCGGTAATTTTAGAGAGCTCTGGATAGCTCACCATTGTAACCATATTGAGATTCATTTTGTTAGAGCAGATAAATAGAAAACAGTACATCAAGCAATTTGTACCACTGTCTTCACCTTGTATTCCATTAAATAAATAAGTAAGCCTTTGCAGTGTCTTTAGTAAGAAACAAGAGTAGTATAATATTATTTTGTTTTAAATACTTTAAGTGATAACTATAAGATTATATTGATGCTGCAGTTTATCTTCAATATTTCTTGTTGTGAAAAAGTTGGTTTTATTTTTATTGTTTGGAGACTGTATTTTGGTACAAAGGAGAGCCTTGCTTAATGTGTCTTTTTGAGAATGTTTAACCTCTATAAAGCCTGGTGTTGTTGGAATCTTCTATAACTTATTTAAGTCAATGTTTAACCAGCACTCCAATCTTAATCTGTTATTTAAATATTAGCTGTTTGTTTGTTTTTTTTAAAAAAAGGCAAAAAAAATACTTTCCCATAAAATACAAAATGTTTATATTTCCTGTCCTTAAATAAAGTCAGCTGTTTTAAAACTAGGAATTCATTGAGAGACAACATGTTTTAGTTGATAGCTGATGCTGTATTTCATGGTACTTTATCTCCAATTTTCTTCTTCACAAATGATATTTTTCTAGAAAGAGAAATAAGAATTTCAGATTCTAAATGTAATTGCAGTTCACAGCAAAACAATGGCTATGATAAAAACGAGCTTCTATTGTTTAAATTTGTACTCAGTAATTAAAACTGAAAAGTCATAGTGGACCACCTGTAGTGAACCTTCAGGATGAGCTTGAGCGAATGCAACATTGAATGACCACTTAAAGAACATTTAGGGTACAAATTAAAATCTCTTTAGGCAGAAATACCTAGATGACTTGGTCAGGGAGGATTATGCATAAATGTTATCATACTACTCAAAACACCATGCTGCTCAAACAACAAGATCAGAAAATATCACTTTTCCAAGTGAGTCAGGAGCCATTTCTGACATGAAAAGTGGTTTCTGAAAATTAACCAAAATGAAAAGCCCTTGAAGGAATCAATGATTCCTGTGTGTTTGGTATACTGTAATACCCACTGTAGTGGGAGCAAACTGCAGACGTTAGAGTATCCCAGATCCTCCAACATAAGCTCTGTTTCCTGTCACCCTCAGCATAACACTCCTGAGTAAAAGGAAAACAGGGAGAGAGATTCAGAAAAGAAAAGGGATACAAAAATCACTGAGCAACAATGTATAGTATGTTATATTTAAATAAAAATAATAAAATGTGGGGATTAGAGAATAAAAGTGTTGTCTTTGTTTGTTTTATTAACCTGAAATTATACTGCACGATAAAAATAAAAAGGGAAAACATCTGTTGTACTACAGGCTGTGGTTTCATGCTGTATAGCCCGCAAACAAAACAGAAATCACTCGAACATGTCTAGGTATTTTGAATATTTTGTATGTGTGAGTCTACTATCTCCACACTATTAGCAACCAAATGTTTCAGATTCTTCCTGTTAGTATTTGAATCCACCTAGTTTTATACAGTGGAATAAAGCAATGAATTTAGAGGAAGCATAAATTTGATGAAAGAATGATGGGGTTTAGGAAGAAAGGCATGTACTCATATTTTTAAATTAAATTTTAGATATGGAAAAATAGTTACATTTTATATAGGACTTCATGCAAAAGACATTTCAGGTTATAAAGTTCATTAAAGGTTAGTAAGCTTTGGAAGTATATGAGCACAACATTGTAATTCCTGCCACTCCTGAAACTGATTGTCTCTATTCACACAAACAGTCATAACTGTTTCAACTGTTAATTCTTGAAACTAATCATGAAGACGCCTCTTTTATGAAATACGAAGTGTCATTACTTGACTAGTAAGTTAAACTGTGAGGCAGAATTCACCTTCCTAATTTCCTATTAAGTTGAAGAAAGAAAAATGCAACACGTGACAACTACTTTCTGCTGCAGGTAGTCAATGTCTGATTGATTACTGATGGTATTTTTCAGAAAAAGATCCTTGACTGAAACAATTTCAGTGCAACTTCAAGTAACTGATGCAAAGAAAAGTTGTTTTCCATGGCATTGTAAGCAAGAAATAGAATATGAACAATTAATTGGCTTTAGATCTTTATTATTTATTACTCTGCTCAGATTCCCAACTATTTGAATTCCATGTTTAAATGTAAGGAAGCTTTCTTGGAATAAGTTTAGGATTTTCTAGTGAAGCATGGTGAATCTCAGATATCTGATTGATGTATTTTCACTTGCTAATCCCAGAAAAAAAAAGAAAAGTAATATGCCTTTTGTCCAGCCAAACAGTTTATGAAAATATGCTCCTGTGAAAACCAAAAAAAAAAGGAAGCATGACTAAGCCTCACATAAATGATATGGGAGCAGTGATCTCTGAGTTACTGTGGTATAAATGAGAAGAATTTCCACTCCTGAAATTCTGCACCAGGATCTTTAGTGGTGCTACTTTATGCTATTTTGTTAATGTGAAATAGAATCATAGGGTCATAGAATCGTAGAACATTAAGGGATTGGAGGGGATCTGAAAGGTCATCTAGTCTCAAGCCCCCTACCATGGGCAAGGACACCTCCCACTAGTCCTCCACTGGTCTAGTCCACCGCAGCCTTGAACAACACCAGGAATGGGGCGTCCACAACTTCTCTGGGCAACATTTTCCAGTGCCTCACCACCCTCACAGTAAAAAATTTCTTCTTCATTTCTAACCTATATTTCCCCTTTCAAGTTTTATTACTCCTTCTCCTATCACTACAGTTCCTGATGAAGAGTCCTCCAGCCTCCATGTAGGCCCCCTTCAGATACTGAAAGATTGCTGTGAGGTTTCCACGCCTTTTCTTCTCCAGGCTGAACAGTCCCAACTTTCTCAGCCCGTCTTCATAGGGGAGTGCTCCAGTCCTCTTATCAACTTCGTGGCCTCCTCTGGACTTGCTCCAACAGTTTCATGTCCTTCTTGTGCTGGAGACACGAGAATTGTATGCAGTATGCCAAGTGGGGTCTCACAATTGCAGGGTAGAAGGGAGGAATCAGCTCCCCTCATCTGCTGGCTGTGCTATTTTTGATGCAGCCCAGGATTTCACTGGCTTTCTGGGCTGCAAGCACACACTGCCAGCTCATGTTGAGTTCTTCATCAGCCCCAAGTGTCTCTCCACAGAGCTGCTCTCAATCACTTCTCCACCCAACCTGTAAGTGTGTCTGGGATTTCCACAACCCACATGTAGGACCTTGCCCTTGGCCTTGTTGAACTTCATGAGGTTTGCATTGTCCCACCTCTTCAGGTGACCTCTGTCAAGGTCCCTCTGGATGGCATCTCTTCACTCCAGGATGTCAACTACACCACACAGCTTGTGGTCATCAGCAAATTTGCTGAGGGTGCACTAGACCCCACTGTCAGTGGGTAATCATACATGTAAATGGATAAATGATGGTAACATCAGAAATACATGTCCTATCAGACCAACGTCCAAATGTGAGGCTATGAGAATTGCAGTATCTGAAAAAAACTTGCATACCCCAACTGTATAGTTTTGTACAAAATATTTAGGGAACTGATACTATATAGACAATTTGTCATACTATAATAAAAACAAAGTCTGTATTTACATCAAAGCTCAGACTCTTTAGTTATCCTGTGAAAATGTAATAAATGAAGAATCAAGATACTACGGGTTTTTTGTTACTACTGAAAAGTGTGTGTAGCATGTTTCAGACAAGTTTAACCATTCAAACTATTCTGTAGCTTTGTTTAAATTATGTTTGTGGGGTTTTTTTGTTATGCACCTGTTTTACTGATTTCTTAACCCTTTCAGTTGCTAAGAGTATTTGCAGAAGTCTAGTTAAACACTGGTCTACCCTTGCAACTGCAGATATAAGTAGCTAAAAAACAACAACATTTGATGTTGTACATGCAGGAATTTGACTTATTCAGTGAGTAGAATGAAAAATGAACCTCTCTGCTCCATTATTTTCAAGATGCCCACCTAATCAGGCCTGTATCAGGAACAGTGTGGCCAGCAGGACCAGGCAAGTGATTCTCCTCCTGAACTCAGCACTGGTGAGGCCACACGTGGAGTGCTCCGTCCAGTTCTGGGCCCCTCAGTTCAGGAAGGACATTGAGGTGCTGGAGCAGGTCCAGAGAACAGCAACGAGGCTGGTGAAGGGATTTGAGCACAAGTCCTATGAGGAGAGGCTGAGTGAGCTGGGGTTGTTTAGCCTGGAGAAGAGGAGGCTCAGGGGAGACCTCATCACTCTCTACAACTCCCTGAGAGGAGGTTGTAGCCAGGTGGGAGTTGGTCTCTTCTCCCGGGCAACTATCAGTAGGACAAGAGGGCATGGTCTTAATCTCTGCCAGGGGAGGTTTAGGTTGAATATTATGAAGAAATTCTTCACAGGGAGGGTGATCAGACGTTGGAATGGGCTGCCCAGGGAGGTGGAGGTTCTGCATCCCTGGAGGTTTTTAAGATGAGACTGGATGTGGCACTGAGTGCCATGGTCTAGTAACGACAGTGGTAGTGGATTAAGGGTTGGACTTGATGATCTCAGAGGTCCTTTCCAACCTGCCTGATTCTATGATTCTAATTTTTATACTTTCTTGCCTTAGAATACTCTTAAATTCTCACTTGCCTGTGTCTTTAAAAATGTACATCACTCATACTACTCTATGCAGTGTACTGCTTGTTCAGTTCTGCTTATTTCCTATGATTTCTTCCTTCTTTTCCATATAACAGCAAGATTCATAAATGGCTCACTGAGGTAGCTTGCACTACTGATGTCTGTAGTACACTGCCATGAATACCACAAACGTAAGACTCTTATTTCTGGGTCAGTGTAGAATATGACACAGAGATCTGATGATACTGTAGTGTTTTGATAATCCTTGGGTCCCTTGAAAGTACACACATACTTACTAGTAAACATGTAAATTAGGTTCAAAAGTGAAATACGCATTGTGAGGATGGGTTAGATTGGCAGTTATAACAGCCTCTGTGTACAAGATATATTGCAAATGAAAATATATGTTCTACCTTCTTTCTTTTTCCACGGTTCATTCAAGGAAAGGGAAACATACGAAAAGGATATGACATTATTATTATTTACAAATTTCATTGCTTTTCTTAAATAGTAGCCAATATATGACCTATCCTGGTCTCTGACTGAATCTTTTTTCTGTGATGAAATATGATGGAGATTTCTGCAATCTTGTAAAGGAAGGATCAGTCTCTTTCTCTTCGTTATGGTCAGCCAGTACAACTTACTGAGTGCTACTGATACAGCATGCAGTTTGTGCTCAGTTAAATATAAATTAAGCTATAAGATTCCATCTTTGTAAGAAGAGATATGGCCTTGCTTATCATGTTAAATGAGTACTGTATCCTTTGCCTGACAGAGACAGAGACATTAATTTCTTTAACTAATTACTTCTTAAATGCTCTGAAGTGAACGATATACTGTCAGAGAAAAGTCATGCTCATAGCAATAATTATTACATTTCTATGGTAATTAGGAGATGCAGTAGGAAGGTACAGTGTCAGAATGGTTAAAGTACTTCAATACAAAATCCTGCAGGAAGATTCAACCTATATTCATACTGAAAGACATCATCAAGTTGTAAATGAATGCCTGAGCCTCCAGATTGAGGAAGCCAGTTATATAGGAGCTATAGTTGGCCCTTTGCTGCCCTGACTGCTGTAGTGTCTTAACCATGTTCCACTTTAAAGTCACAACAAACTTCAATCTGATTACATGTACAGATGTATAATATGAAACAAATTCCATTTGCAGTCAGAAAGCGACAGAGACCAAGTTTAAGTCACCTGTGGCAATCTTGTGTTTCTTGTCCTCCACTCTTGCAATGTTTTCACTGGAATTCTTATCAGAGGCCAACACAAACGCAGTTTTTCCTCATTGCAGATGAAAGGCAATACAGTATGAGGTTTGTAACACCACATCCTATGTATAGCAACTAAGGAAGAAAATTCACTTGTGAAAAATGTCAAGTGGAAATTCTCAGGTGGCACCTTGCAAACAGACATTGCTGAAAACTGCCTGTAGCAGACTACTCCTCAGCATTTATGTGACAGGTACTCTCCTCGGGGTTAGGCCTTACATTTATTAGATTTTTCTCAAACTTGTCATCTATTTTGCTATAAAAAACTTCACTGAGTTTCAGACAGTCATCTCAGCTTGTTCACTGAGGACTTTTAATATAAGGTACAAGGGTTTGGCCAGGAAGTACTCGAGCCCAGAGGAATGCTCCTAAGTTGATCACAAAGGTGAAACACTTTGCCTGTGAAGATAGTCTGAGTTCTGACTGTTCAGCCTGAGAAGAGAAGGCTCCAGGGAGACCTTAGCATAGCCTCCCAGTACCTAAAGGTGACAACTTAGCTGGAGAAAGACTTCTCACAGGGATATGTAGTAAAAGAAAAAGGGGAATGGCCTTAAGCTGAAGGAGGGTGGCTTTAGATTAGATATTAGGAATGAATTCTTTACTATAATGTTGGTGAGACACTGGAACAAGTTGCCCAGAGACGTTGTAATTTCCCTGTTTCTGGAAGTGTTCCAGACCACCCTGCATGCAGCTCTGAGCTACCTGGTCTAGAGAGTGGCATCCCTGTCCACAGCAGGGGGATTGGAACTAGATGATCTTTAAGGTACCTTCCAACCCAAACCATTATGATTCTGTATGATACCATGATTTAGACTCTCACAATATGGCTATTCTCATACTATATTTGGTATGTCAGTAATTCCATTTTGGCTTCTAGACTTTCAAAAATTGCCCACCCCAGAATAGGCCTTACGCAGATCAACACATAAGCAATGCTGGAGTAGAATCTCAAAACTACTGAAGAAGTTGTTCTATTTTCAGAAACATTAAATTAAATTAATTCTTCCAATATGTTGAAACCAGTCAAAACTGGTTGCATTGATTTCTGATACATGTTCAGCTGGCAGTTCTGTTATGTTGATAAGTAAAATATCCCTATTTTCACCACAGGTAGTTCAAGAACAAAATTATCAAACTGAATTAAGAGAAATTTAAATGGAATATTTGGAAAAACTGTATTAACACTAAGAGATCTGAAGTAAATGTATTTGGATAATTATACACCTTACTGAGTTTTAAGCTATCAGGCATGGTTTACATTGCTGATTCTGCCACAGACAGGAGGATGGAGTAGATCTGTTACAAAGTTCCTTATAGCAGTATTTTCTATGAGTCTATTAACCATCTACTGAATCTATAGAAAACACTATGTAATCAGCTGCAGGCATAACTTTATTACCAACAGACTCAAACTCTAGCCAGTAATATGTAGAGATCCCATTAAAATTACCCAGAGCCATACAGTTCCCCCTTTGCCTCCGCAGTTATTTTATGCAAGTGTGTTGCAGTGCTTAACAGGAAAAAATTATTTAAAATCTTTCTAAATAAAAGAAATCAGAGTGACTAAAAGCAGCCCAAGGTTTTTCAACAGAGCACAGACTCTTCCAGGAAATATTGGCAACATGGTATTTGGTCCCATCTTACCATTATAGAGAGATGCAATCTGGGTCTGACTCAAGCTTCCACTGGATATTGATTACAGGAAACAAGACAGAAACACTTAAAATATGTAAAGCTCAGTATCCACCTCCTTTTGACGTTCAGTAACTCGTACAAAAAGCAACAGATAATTTTCATAAAAAACTGCTGTATTTTTCAACAGTTCTTGCAAGTATAATGCAACAGTGAATAAACTTCTCCATGAACCTACTCCTCAAAATGTATGACCTAATATCAGTTGACTTATGGATACTGTCCAAGAAACTTTACTTATTTCAGCTTTAACTAGCAGCACTATAAATGAAACAGTAAATAGAATAATAAAATGGTTTGGGTTGGAAGAGACCTTAAAGATCACTCAGTTCCAATCCCTCTGTGGTGGGCAGGGATAACTCCCACTATACCATGTTGCTCAAAGGCCCAACCAACCTGGCCATAAACACTTCCAGAGATAGGGCATCCACAACTACTCAGGGTAGCCTGTTCCAGTGCCTCATCATCCTCACAAAGAAGAATATCTTCCACAAATTTGTGATATTTAATGTAAATTTTTGATCTGGAGCATCTTAATAATGTATAGTGTTCATTTCATGTGCATTTTTTACTTTAATTTTTAAAGAAAACATGGTAGTTGATCAAATGGGAGACTGAACCTGCATTACATAGAGCCCTCTGTTTATACCTGGGAGAGCTCAGCCACTCAGTTTCTTCATCTCACACTCTGTATCACCATTTTGTATAAGCTCTGAAATAAAGGAATGTTCATGGAAAGAGGGAAAATATTCAATATTCATTACTACTCTGTTACTGCTTAGACTCTGCAAACATGGGAAGGATTCAGTATAACTCAAATACAAGGAGAAGAGTGTGAAATTATTCTTCCAGTTAACTGTAGCACTAACAGATACAGATATATCATAAAATATATAGTATGCAGGATATTCTAAATGTTACTTTAATTAATCCTATGTTAACATACATAACATGTATTAGTATTTATATCCATCAGTTTTAAATAACACACACTGTAACAAAGCCTTGATAGTAGCCTTGATAGTTTTCTGTAAAACTCATTCTATGTTTTTTATTTTTTTAGTCCTGTAGGGGCTCCAGTGTTTCTTCTCCAACCTAGGTAGGAAGTTTGCTTAATCAGCAACCTTCAAAGATAGTACCCATCTCTAAGGTTCACAGCTCTTACCAATCCATCTGACAAAGTCTTTTACTTCAAAATCATTAAGGTAGGTCTTCTCATTTCTCTCTATATTTAACAGCTATCAGTTCGCTATTCATAGTGAAAGTATAGTTGTTAGATACAGCTCCTGCTGCTACCAAAAATCCATTGTTTTAGATGCCAAATGATAAAAGGTAAGAGAAGACACATTAATAATCCAGTATGATGGTGCAGCAAGGTGATATAAGGAGTTTTATGAACAGGGGATCACTGCAGGAATAGGCTGGGACAGGCATTGCCACAGAAAAATTTAAATGTGACTGGACATGGAAGAACAACAGTGGTAATAAGGAGTATTGGAAAGAATGAGTTAAGTTTGCAGAACCTCACAGCAAAGTTTCAGTTTAAGTTTTGGGCAGTGCCTGAGCCTTAGGGAAAAGTTCAAATTTTCTTCAAAATCAGTACTCCAAGCAAGTTACTATGGAGTTCTAAATATTAAATTAAATGTGATTTTTGTTTGTTTCAGTCCCTCACAGATTGTCCACACTGTAAACATTTTACTGGTAACATTATTGTGTTTTATATAAATATAGAGAATTTTCTTAATATGAGCCAGATCACATTTTAAACAAGAGCCATGTAACAAGGATGGCCCTAATTAAACAGAGGACTGCTGGCACTACTATTGTAATACATAGAAATCTTGTGCCGTTTCCTGTCTTTTTTTTATTGAGCATGAAATCCACAACAGATTTCCTGCCACCTAGGTAGAACTGAACAAGGCACACTCTCACTCTAACTCTTCCCTGAAAATGTATAAGCCAGTTCTGTACAAAACCACAACATTGGCTGTGGGTCTATGCAGCAGTTTGTGTTTACCTGGGTACATGATACAGAGCCTGTACCAACCCAGGCGCTTCCACAGGGGACATAGAGAAGTTTAGCACGCACAGTAAACCAGATCTCGATCACTGAACATGCTGTAGTAAAATAGAAGAAGTTCTTCACTTTGGCAGCGCTTCTCAGCTTTTTGGAAGAATGGCAACTTTAAGCCACAACTTTAGTGGAAGTAGTTAACATAGTGAAAAAAGGGCAGATAGAGCTCATGTAGTCAGTGTTTCATGTGTTCAGGTAAACATTCTACTCTTCTCTAAATATTACTTCCTAGAAAGACCAATAAAAGCCAGAGGAGAGTAAAGATCAGAAAAAAACAATGAAGTCAAGACAAAACTAGAGTTGAAGTAGAAAATGCAGGAAGCTGGCTGTACAGTGGGCTGGCAGACTTGGTTTAGTGCAATTAGCTGTACTTTAACATACTGTCTGCAGTGATCATGAGAACTCCACCAGTATAAGAAACAATCTAATCATTCACTACAAACACTTCACGCTGTTTAATGAACCATTACTTCCACACTCTTATGACTGTCGTGCCTTTGATCATGAGTAATTATTTGAACAGTAGGTTTTCATACACATTCAGTTATAGAACTTTTCTTTTGCAAGCTATTGCACTTGCAAAAAAGACAATTACCATATTTCTTCGTGTACTCAAAAAGAATGAAACTAGAAGGGACTGTCTCTTCATCTTCACAAATTTCTTTATTGTGGTTAGATTTTCTCTACCAGTTTGTAAATTACTATGGCTTCATTTGCATTCAACTAGAGTATATCCTCCTGAAAATTATCTTATCTTGACAGGAATACCTGAAGAGAGAGTGAGTCCAGTTTTGTCCCAGTATAATTGCTTTATATAAAATTTGTGTTTTTTCTGATTTAATGCAAATCTTAGTTTCAGTTTTACTTTTTTTTCCACTGTAGCTAAAGTGCAGAAATAGCTAGTGTTTTGCTCTCTGTGAAGGATCAAAATCGATTCTTTTATGTTTCTAAATAGAAAAACATCTTCCAGTTGCTCAACATAAGGCACATTGCTCCTCCTCTGATAATGTTTAAGACTCTCTTTTTTTTTGTGGCAGCATCTATATTCTCTACTGTGGCATAGACTCTATGTCTCTAGAGTCTCTAGAGTCTCTAGAGCATCTGTAGTCTCTTCCTACCATGCAGAAGCAAATAAATATTTCTAGGTTTTTCTCCCCTACTTAAAAGTCTGAGCATGAAATTAGTTCATCTTCTGCCACAGAATGTTTTTTTATTAAGTTAGTTTATACAGATATGTAAGAAGCTCATGTTTATGTCCAGGGTAGTGATTGAAACTTGCATAACATCAGTTCCAATATGGAACTCCTGTCTGTTCTGTTGGGTTTTTTGTGATTTTTTTTTGTGATTACTGCATTTTGCCAATCAGAATATCATTCAACATGTGTTTTACTGCTACTTTGTAATGTTGATTTTTTTTCACTGCAATATGATATGATGCCTAATGGAAAGTTTATAAAATGTAGTGTATCTACACAGTTACTTTTATCTGTCAACCTTGTTATCTTTTTAAAGAAAATCTAATTTACTTCATAAGGTCTAAATTTCCTCTGAGGCGTATTAGCTATTACAGTGCCTTCATTCTCTCTTTCATAAATCCTGTAGCATAAATTGTATAATTCTGGCTGGTTTAAATACTACAGGCTTGTCCCACATGCTTTTCTGATGATAATTTCATTTCTGTATGCTATGTATCAGGGATATGATTTAATTCAACAATTTTGAATATAGAGTGGGTAGATGATTCTCAAAGAATCCAAAGGACTAAAAAAAGGAACCTAACATCAATATGCCTAATCTGATGAATAAAAGTTACCATAATCATTTCCACTGAATTTGCAACCAGACTGAAAGTTATTAATCTAATCAGTAAGACAATAGTTTGCTGCAGAAACACATCAAATAAGAAAATCCATGCTTGTTTTGTTGCTTATGAATCATTAATCATGAATCACAAACAAAAGTTGACAGCTTATCCAATAAAACAACCAGGCAACTAATTACTGAATCTCTGAAAATTTACAGTATATTTTCTATTTGCTAGTATTTATTATTATTAATTATTATTCTATGTTGATATTATTATTACTACTAATATTATTTTATAAGTGAGTGGATATATAAAACTGATAATTTTCCATTCCAGACCTTTTTTCTAAGGTATAATCCATTACCTAGACCATCTGACAGAAGTTTGTCTAACAGTTTCAACATGTCTATTTATGGAAATTCTGCTGCTTTTTCAAGTAGTCCACTTGGGTGTTGAACTAGCCTTTTGATGTGAAAGTTTTTCTTAGTGTCTAATGTAAATGGTCCTTGCTACCAATTAATCTAACTAATTCACATTCTGTCTATTACTGAGATGAAAACAGTTGATCACCGTCCTCTTTGCAATAACCTTTTATGCATTTGAAACCTGTTATCATAGCCCTTCTTCATTTTTCTCTTTACCAGACTAAACAAATGAAATTCTTTCATACCTCCTTGAAAGTCATGTTTTCTGAACTGTTTATCATCTGTATTATTTATGACAAATTATCTCCAATTTCTGTTCTTTCAGAAGAAGTGTCCCCTCTCCTACAAGTGCTCAGCAATGTAAGGTAGCATGAAATAAACACATCCTAAATCAAACAAGAGACATGCTTTTAATAACTTTCTGGAATGACATTTATCTCTTTTGTAAATGACATTCACTTACATATGTGTCCCCAACTTCTTTCTTGCATTTTCCTAGCCAGTCCTTGCCCATTTCCTATTCATGTAGTCAGTGAACAGTAGGCAAGAGAATTTCCAACCATCAGTGACCTCACTTTCTATTAGTTTTACTGACACCATAAGTCATTAGCTTATCGTGGATCACATGGAAAACATCTAACCAGTACCAGAGCCAAAATTTGTATGAACTAAGAATTTCCTCTCTCTGCCCTCCAACCTTACTCTCTACAGACATCCAGTTACATCCTATCCTGCTCCTGCTCTAACAATTTAGTTAACATGTTTGCTTCTTGAGATCCAGAAAGTAACAGTCAAACTAAATTGGCTCTGTTTTCAAATAAACCTCATATAGACAAGTGTTTAATTTAGTTAGTTTACTCTAACATGTAACATATGTAACATGTTTATGTTACTCTAACACTTGCCAAGTCTCAGTGTCTAACAGGCAGCTAAATGTATCTGTAATAGTCTAGAGCTATTTTACTCATCCCAGGTATTGTGTTTTAAATATCTCTGAATAAGTACTTACCCTGTCTTTTGTAACAGGCCCTTTCTAAACAGTACTCCTAATATTATGCAATAAAGAATATTCAGGAAAGTTGATCTTGGTTATGAGCAGATAGTTAAGTTCAGCATTAAAAAGCCTCTAAGGTGTTTGCTTCTCTGCCTTAGGACAGGAGTTATGCAGTAAAATGACAGGTGGCAGACTGGCTGGATGGCCAGACCCTGAACTTGGTGGTGGATGGAGTTTCTTCCATTGGCAGCTGGTCACATGTGGTGTTTCCCAGGGCTCAGTTTTGGGGCCATTCCTGTGTATTGTCTTCATCGATGCTGAGGACAACACCAAGTTGGGTAGTAGTGCTGATCTGCTGGAGGAAGATCTGAAAAGAAATCTGATCTTCTGTAGGAAGGTTCTGCAGGGGGATCTGGTCAGGCTGGATTGATGGTCTTAGGCCAATGGTATGAGGTTCAAAAAGACAAAGTGCCAGGTCTAACCCTTGTATCAAAACAACATCAGGCAGTGCTCCAGGCTGTGGGTGGAGTGACTGGAAAGCTACGCAACAGAAAAGGACCTTTGGATGTTGTTCAGCAGAGCTGAACATGGGCCAGCAATGGCAACCTGACCTGTATCAGCAATAGTATGGCCAGGAGGACCAGGGCAGTGTCTGTTCTTCTGTACTGGGCACTGATGAGGCCACACCTTTAGTGCTGTGTCCAGTTCTGAGACCTTCACTGCAAGAAAGACATTGTGGGAGTGTGTCCAGAGAAGGGCTATGGAGCTGGTGATGAGCCTGGAGCACAGGTCCTACGAGGAGCAGCTGAGGGAGCTGGGGATGTTTAGCCTGAAGAAAAGGAGGCTGAAGGGAGACCTTATCACTCTCTATAGCTCTTTGAAAGGAGGTCATAACATGGTGGTGGTCCATCTCTTCTCCCAGTTAACAAGCAATAATACAAGATGAAACAGTCTCAAGTTTATCCTAGGGATGATTCCTTCATGGAAAGGGTTGTCAAGCGCTGGACCAGGCTGCCCAGGGAACTGGTTGAGTCACCCCCTGGAGATGGTTAAAAGATGCGTAGATATGGCACTCAGGCACCAAATTTAGTGGTGGATTTGGCAATGCTGGGTTTATGATTGGACTGGATCATCTTAAATGTCTTTTCCAAGCTGAATGATTCTACGATTCAGGAAGCTTTTTATAGAAAATTAGTGTAATTTTTCAGGATACTTAACTTGAACTCAACAGAGGAGAAAAATGCAAAGAGTATTCATAATTACGTTTCACCCAGAAGTTCTCTCTGAGAATATACTTTTTTGCTATTTTTTTTCAACATGTGAATTACCTTTCATTGAGCTTAGTAAACAAGAAGTCAAATTTCAAAAGAGAAAAATAATGTTGTTCAAACAACATTCATCAATAAAAACATGCTGTCTTTAGAAGATATTACAGCAGCTTACTCTGAGCAGCTCTCGAATGGCTACACTTTGAAGAAAGGTTTTAGAGGGTGACAAGAAGATTGAATTTCATCCTGTTATTCTCCCTGTTATGATATGTCCAAATTGAGACATATAAAGTAGTTATTATGCATATGCCAAGCTGCTTTTTAATATAAAAAGCGCCCTGAGTCCAAGAAACAGAGCTTAGGACTCTGTCCCTGATCCCATCCTCATCCTTGAAGTGAATACAAGTTTCCCTCTGCTTCCTTCCTGTCTAGCCCCACCAGTTTGGTGCTTTTGCTCTGCAGTAGCAATTCTCATATGAGAGGTGGTACAATGGCCATCTCCTTCATACCTTCTAAACTGATGGTTATGTCACTTTCTCAGGAGACAGAGGATGGTAAACGCCCTGACGTTATTATATGAAAGCTGTCTATTTTCTTCCCTACTTGTATTTTTAAAGAAAAACTAGATACAAAGTCATTCACATGTGAGGTATAAAGCCTTTAGACAAACTTTTTACCTGTGAGAGCCGGTTCTGTACTCTGAGACCTACTCCCACACACACACTGAAAGCAGGGAAGATGTATGTATGGCCAAGAGACAAAGAGCATTTGGGACACCTTTTCCTTAAGACAGTTTGGGCTCCACCACACTGATGTGCAGACCATCAAGAATCCCAGTACAACTTAATTCCTCCCCTTGATTTTGAAGAAACTGATATTCTTCATTCACATTTTGAATTTGCAAGCTGCTTCCAAGGGCAAGTACCAAGAAATTACCTTATTTACCTGTTTTTCAGAACTGATAACTATATAGTTAGTAGGTAGGTTTTACATAAGTAATGTATTACTTGGCTTTCTTTTCCTTAAGCCCACACCCCATGCACTTCTACACTTGCACCCTGCAGTGTTAATTCCACATATGAAGAGAAAGACTGTCATTATCAGTTCGCATTATTCACAGAAACAAACAAAAGCCTACTATTTCAGACAAAAATGCATTTTCTTAATTTTCTCTTATTCAGTGATAGACTTTTTTTTTATATATATTATTATTCTAAAAAGATATTTGGGAGATTTCATTAACCTGTTGAATAAAATCAGCAAGTCTTTAGCTGCAAGGTCTTTAATTTTTTGCAAAATTTATAGCTAAAAAGAAGGCAACCTTCATTTTTGCAAGACATATTTTAGAAAATATTATAAATACACCTGTCAATATTTCCACTACACGTAGTCTGGTTTCCTCTCTATGCCACTGTTCCAGTAAAACAAAAGATTAAAATACTCATGATACAGGTCAGAAGGGGTTGGAAGTCAGGCAGATCTTTAAAACACAGTGGATTGTGCTTGTGTGATAAATGAGCAGTACAAAGATTAGCTTATCTTTAGACTAGAAATGTGCAAATGCTCTGATGTTACGGTGCATGCTAGGAGCAGACTATGAATATAAACATTACTTTACTGAAACCTGCTTGATGCTGAAACTAGATCCAAGGCTGGTGCCCTGATGTGATTTAAATCTGTGTCCTTAATTTCAAAATAACTTTTTAGTTTTTAATTATTTATGCTGAATTATAGCCTAAAAAAAAAAAAAATCTGTTTTTCAGCTGCATTTCAGCATTTTCTTAGAGTTATATAAGCACTGAAACATTATGGAATCTCAAATAATGAAAGCAAGTTAAACAATATCAAAGTTCTATTTTATTTGGCTTTTATGGAATGAAACTCTCTTTCTAGCCTAAGTTGAGAGAACAGGGGAAACTCCATATTAAATGTATTATTACAGCCTTACACTCCATTTGTGAAGGACAACTGCTGAGTGCTACATCCTCGTGTCATCTCAAACCAAAAGCTATACCTCTTTGAAATGTTTACTGTAGAAGACAGGAAATCTGATTGCAATCTTAACCACAGAGCAACTTTTCAAAAGGTTTTTCTAGTGTTTAAGCATAAAGATAATCTTGTGGGTGATGCACTGGACTGGAATTCTGACCTCAAACTCAGCTGTATAGGACCTCAGCAAGACATGTAGAGCCAGATATAAATAAAAATGCCTATAAAAAAATCAAAAGTGTATCTATCTGTGACACATGGTAGGTGACTGCATCAAGATCTGTAATCTGAGAACTTCTGTTTAGTTACTGCTTAAATTCCATAGGTACTTTTCTCTTTTTGGTCAAGATTCCCAACACTGTATATTGTTGTACCTCTTACTATTATCCACCATGTCAGTCTCAAACTGCCTCCTAAGTACGTTTTTCTTCTGTTTGAGGAACTCATGGGAGCTGAACTTTTGGGCTGCTAATCTTACATCAGCAAAAGCAAATCAACAAAATAACATGTCACAAAGTGAGTGGCATAGTTGTTTTCCTTATCTATCCCTCACAAAAGTGTTCTCAGAACTTTTGCAAACATGATGTTTTCAGGCATTCATCCACCGTTGTGGGACAAACCTCCACTCTCTACCACATCCTAATCACAAGGAAACAACTAAACACAGTAACTTAACTGGTTAAATTAAAAAAGTAACAACTGGTTGTAAATTTTTGCTTCTGGTGCTTCAAAATAGTTAGTTGTCCCTGGCTATTATCAAAATTCTACAACATTCTTGATCAGCTATGGCCCAGTTGGTTATTCACTTCCCATACAAACTAACCTACAGATCAGTTCATCTGCCAAGGTGGTATAAAATCTATGTTCAAGTCCATTCTGCTTTATTATTCTGCACATCAAATAAGATTGGCATTTTTTACAGAATCAAATACTAAGCTGTAAAGATTTCCCTTGAAATTGTAGACCTAAACTGTTTAAGAATTTTAAGCCTCTCCTATTACTATGTTCTTTCCATACTGCAACCCTCTCCTCCTACCACAGACAGAATCATGTACAGCAAGGATGTTTTCAGGACTCTCAAGGATAAATATCCAGGACCTCTATACAGTTTACACTAGATCTGCAGAATGTTCTCTCAGCTTGAAATGTCTGTCCTGAAGAAGTGAGCTGTCAACCTGCTAGGCACCAGAGAAACCTAGCTTTCCAGTTTGGACTGGAAACTAAGGCTAAAGGTGAACAGAACTGCCTGAAGAATTTAATCTCTTCAGGAAAAGTACTGTCTTTATTATGTGCCATTTCCTTCCACAAAATGTCCATAATCTTCACAGGAACTTATGTGGCAACAAATAACAATTAAGGTGTTGTTATTAAAAAATATGACTTCTCTTAATTTAGGCACTATTTTAAGCAACTGTATTTTAATATCAAAACTCACTAGTGGATATTTTTTACTCTTTGCCCTCTACAGAAAGAAAGTAGTTGCTCACTTGTTATTTCTCTGGTCCAGCTGGACTCACTGCTATGAATTAAGTCCTCAGAACAAGATGTGATTAATCTAACTGAAGGCAGTTAGACATATTTCATGTATCTAATACCAAAGCTCTAAAGTACAGCTCCTCCATTCTGACCCTGAGGAGGTCTGTATGGGGTTTATAAATTCTTGTGTTTTACAAGCCCTTCTTCAAATGCTTTGTTTGATACTGTTGTTCAGTGCTTAGGATCAAAACATTGTTACTGGATGTTCATCCCAAATCAAAATACCACGGCATTAAACATTTTCAGCCGAACATAACATCTAGAGAATGTTCCATATGTTTGGCCGACAGAGAACAGC
Source organism: Lophotriccus pileatus (assembly GCA_035583135.1). Classification (NCBI taxonomy): domain Eukaryota; kingdom Metazoa; phylum Chordata; class Aves; order Passeriformes; family Tyrannidae; genus Lophotriccus; species Lophotriccus pileatus. Next base: position 56,838,035 of record JAWWES010000094.1, read on the forward strand.
TTATAACACTATTGCAATTACATCCTCTACAGATGGCACATGCTGTATGGATTACAATGTTGGTTGTACTGTTGCTGTGGACTCAGTTTGAATTGTCTGTGAAACATTTGAACCCTAAATCAATTCTTCTCCCTCTCAAAGAAAAAGAAAAAAATATTTCAAAGGGAATTTTTGCAAAATAGCAAGGGTCAGGGGGGCTAGGGTAACCTTTCACTTTGTATCAAGGACAGGAGGCCTGCTGAATAAAACAAAGAGGAAGCCGCCTAAATAAAACAACTTTTTCCCTCCTGACCTCATACATCAGAAAGAAAATCTTCACTGGAACAAGCTATAATGAAGGCAGACTATGTTCAACCATGTCTTGTATAGATCTTCAAGGCGGGCAACTGTTCTCAAGAACAACTTTTCCAACATCAGTGGAAGACTGAGCCAAACTCCATATTCTTTAAAACCAAACTGTTCATGGCTCGGAGAATTGTAAAATATTATAGCAAAATGGTTTTCAAGCTGAGTGTTGAGCCAGAGGACAAAGTAATGTTATGGCTTGATCAAGCCTTATATAACTGTTTAGATATGTGGCAACATTAGCTGTCAGTTGTTCTTGCTCACATTTACCTTTATACATGAACTGATCATTAGAATTACTGTATTTAGATAAACACTTTTGGTAAAAAAGTCAAATGACTTTTTCAAAATTTTATCTTTTAATCTTGATCTTGTGTTGCAATTACTCCCAGAAGTTGTTGTGGTTTCCTGCACAAAATTATATCCTTAAGCATACCAGTCCGGCATTTAATACAGACACAGGACAATAAAAAGTCAGCAGCAGGAGACAATATGTTTTATGTGTGTAGTTAACTTTACACAGTGCTGGAAAATATTGGCAAGTGGCAGTTAATTATGGTACCCCTGTATTCTTACAACATACCACAAAGAAACACAGGCACAAAGTACTTATTTACTGTAGTTTGTTTTTAGCAGCCTTTTTTTCAGAGGTACGGTGTCTACATATTAGAATATAATTTCAATATGTTCTTATTTTTGCTAATACAATTACTATTTCTTTATAGTTTCTTTATATTTTCTTTTCTTACTTTTAAGTAATTTCCAATTAATAATTCTATGAAAAGTGGTTTTGTTTGAGACATGTTGGAAATTACTACAGACATATTTGAAAACAATATTTTTATCATGTCGGCTCTGGGTCTGTGAGTTTCAAACAACACCGAAGGTAGCAGATTTCCTGCTCCACTGCACAGTATCTAGATCTGGAAAGAGGATCAGTGTTGGAAAGAACCCTGTAAAATAAAAGGCAAGGTACAGATATATCACCAGTAGGACATTTCAATTTGTGGCCTGTTGAGACTACATCCTAATATGAAAGTGCTGGAAACACTGGGCTGAAAGGCTTTCAATTAAAAATGAAGAAATGATTTGATGGTCAAACCTTCCTATTTTCTCTAGTAGTGCACTCAAATTTCAATGATTTATCACCATCTAGTTAATATTGACCAAACCTGTAAGCAGAAACCATATCTCATTTTATTTTATGTCCTGATAAAATTTTTTAACAAGAAATTAAACTAGCTTAGCACAGTCATATCTGTAACTTAATGCAATGAGAGCAAAAACTTACCACCTGACAGCAATTTTCTGATTTAGTAACTTGTGCAAGGATATTTTTATGTATTAAAATACAGAATAATATATAGGACACCTTCTGAAAATTATAACTGCTACCTACACTGTAACATGCCAGTGTTCAGACTTCGCTGTCTGAAAAAGACTAGTTCAGGATCTGATTGAAAGGTCTCTGCAGGTACTAAAGGAGTTTCTGGAAATATTTGATCAGAAATTTTTAGCTTAAGGTGAAATTGTAAAAAAGACACAGCTGAAAAATACCTTAATTTATTAAAAATACTTGACACCTACCAAAAAATCCTCCAGAGGAATTGACTTACTTTTTCATTGATTCTAGGCTGACACTGCTTTAGTTTTATGATTGCATTTTATTAGGAAAGTAAATCCATAATATGTTAATCCCATGTGAATTCCGCAGAACTTGACAGTGCTGTACTTTCACCAGTGAGAATGTATCTTAACAAATACTGCCTTTACTTTCAGTGAGTACTACAGGCAGCATAACTGTGTTTAATAAAAACTTCTGTTGCTACTCTGGCAGAAGTGTTCTATTGAGTTATTATATTCAATACTGTCAACTTTTGAGTTACATAATTTTTTCTTACTAGACCAAAATTTTGAGTTTATTGACAACATTTTACTTTTGCCAGCTTGATTTTAAAATACTGGTGATTGTCTCATCGCAAAATCTTCAGAAAAACAGCCATTTCTGCCATTCTCCTTTTAATTTTCTTATTCCTACCAGGACTACACATAGCCACAAAACTGCTGTTGGTAATTTGTAAGCACATATGGGGATATGGAGTGTGCATGACATAATGCCATATACATGGGTCTACAGTTCTATTAACCTCTCCTGCTGAATCCTTTCTGACAAGAAGAATAAAAAATTCTGGGATTACTTTTTTGTTTGGATGTTTAGTCATAAATTTACATTTGTGTTCAGTTTTAAAGGAAACCACAGAGAAACAAGCCATTATCTAGACCCTCTCTGACACAAGATACTGTTCCACTAACTTTTGTGGCATCTCTGTTGTCTTACATCTGTTTTAGTGTGTCTGTTGTGTTAACTCCAAGGTAGAACCTGAACCTATGTTGAGCTCTCCTGCACAACGAAAATTACAAAATGAGCAAAACAGAAAAGACGTTTCTGTGTGAGAAACTGACATGTGTTTTGCCTTCCGGACTCACTCAAGGAAAAATTGCTCTTGTCTTTGAACACATGAAGGTGCTTTCAAAGTTCAAAATGCAGTTCACAGAAAATGGAGGCAGAACATATTTAAAGTTATGTAAATCAAAGAACTTTCATAATGTTTAGATTCTTCATCCAGAAAAAAAGTTCTTTGTGACAAGGTTGCACTAAAAACTTGGAGGAAAAGAAAGGAATTCTGCCCTGTACCAGCCTGCTAGAAACCTTTCAGTGTGCACCTGTACTCACAGATGTGTATGGCACAAGGAAAATTCATGTACTTTCAGTCTCTCTCAAATTAAAAAAAAAAAAAAAGAAAAAAAAAAGAATTGTGCCAATAGGCGTTCTCTGTCCTTATAAAGTAAATAGTACCTTGATCCAGGTATTTTACAAAGATTTTGCAGTTAGGTCAGCAGTCCAGAAGATGAATCCTTGGTTTCCAGACATTAGTTTAGTAGATTAGGGCACATTAAAATAAATTCTCTACTTTATGCTCTGCTAAAAATTAATTACAATTTGATAACACATACATAATTTCCTTCAGGCATTTAGAAGTACTATTGCTGTGTAAAAAGATAGTGTAATTTCACACTACTGGAAAAGCAGGATGCAAATATTGATCCTTACCATATAAATTGATATTATCCTGACTAGCATTTGCTTATGACATCTGGAAGAATGCTATCCTTCTTTGTATGAATGATACTGTAATCCTGTGGGCTCATTTTACTTTAATTATGTTGGACAGTCTGTCAAACCACAAAGTTGTAAATAATCAAACTTGACTTTGATCCTTTCACATGTTTCTATCTCTTTTCAGAGCTGATATATCTTTGTTTTTCCTACATTTTCCTTGAATAAAAAATGTGCTAGATAGGCAACTCTTTCCTGAAGAATATTTTTAAACCTTCTAGGTCAGATATAAATAGTTTTATAGATATGTGTTTATCTGACTCATTCTAACCAACTAAAGGGCAAGTGGGACCCTTTTTTATTCAGTGTAAAAAGTTTTATTTTAGGATGGTGTTAAGTCACTTTTCAAAGGTAACAACCCTGTTGACCATCAGAGGGATCACTCAGACTAAGAGAAAAGGTGAGAAACCCATAGTTTTTCAGTAGAATGAAATATGTGCTTTCAGATGTACCAACAGAATTCTTTGGACACATGCCACTTTGTAGCCATGGGGGGGGAAAAAACAAACAAACAAACAAAGAAACCCCACTATGTTCAACTGTAATTTTATATGCTACAGTTTCTGTGGGAAGCATTCTTCAGAAACTATATACAAATCTCCACAAAATTTACATTTTTTTTTTTAGCTGAGCATAAACAGAATGAATAAGGGAGATTATAAAGTACCTCTGATATGACTACACTTTGGAAGTCTCTTCTAAGCATATACCTATTCTGAAAATTATAATCTTGCTCCTACTGCTTCTTACATATAAGAACTGGAGATCTGAGAGTGGTTCTCTTCTGCCCATGAAAAGGCACAGAGTAGTTAAACAAACTGCACATTTTGAGAAAGTTAAGTCTGCTGAAGCATTTGCAGTCACTTATGTCAAGATTTTAGGGTTTTTAAGTATAGCAGTTTTAAATCTATATCATCTACTGACATAGAGGATCCAGTCCATTATAGGTGTAAGCATTAACTAGTAGTTACATTTACACAAGCAAAAGCTGAAGCAAATCTCTTCAATACTCCAAATTGGCTGATAATTTTTTTTTATTTTCTTTTTATAATAGTGTTGCATCTTAATCTACAGAGCAAGGCAGCTTCATGGGGCAAAAAGAATTCAGCAAAAAAGGAGTGAATAAGCCAGAAAAGCTGAGAAGAAAAATTGTTATAAATTAGAGAGCATATTGGAAATCACAGATATTTTTTCACTTATTCTTTTATTGGCCTTTATTGTCCATAGTGAAAAGATATAGTATATGAAACTCTAAAGAGTTCAGTGAAATATGTTGGTTTGTATAGTAGCCAGTGTGGAGCTGGTTTTAGGATTTTTGCTAAGACCGATGTTGAATATACAAGGATGTTTAGTCACACAGGGTCAAAGTTTTTCTGATCCTCACCCCACCTCACCACCAAGGTGGCTGGGGATTCACAAAAAGATGGAGGGGGACACAGCCAGAACAGCTGCTGCCAACTGACCACGTGGATATTCCAATCCATATGGCATCAAGCCCGACATGGAAAGCTGGGGGAAGGAAGGGGAATGAGGGGATGTTCATAGTAATAGCATTTGTGTTCCCAGGTCACCATTATGTGTGACAGACGCTGGTTTCATGGAGGTGGTTGAACATACATGCTTGCCCACAGGAAGTGGTGAATGAATTCTTTTTTTCAGTTTTGCTTGTGTGCATAGCTTTTCTTTTTTGTTTTCTCCTATTAAATGGCCTCTATTTCAACCCACAATTTTTCTCACTTTTACTCTTCCAATTCTCTATCCCATTCCTGCGTGGGGGAGACCCAGTGAGTGGCTGTGTGGGGCTTAGTTGCCATCTGGAGTTAAATCATGACAGCTCTGAACCCACTTCTGAAGATCCTGAAGTCTCTCAGCCTTTGGTCTTCAGACTAACGTGACATCCAAGAAGTATATGTGCAATCTGCCAATGTGCACAGCTGTGCAGATGTCTCAGTGCAGCTTTCACATGTTCCAGTTTTAAAACTGTCTGACATTTCTGGTTGAGTATGCAGTGGTTAAACATGTGCAGGATCAATTTTTCCAAAATGATGCATTTAGTTATTTTTAAATGTTTGTTTCCCTGAGTAGCCAAAAGTACCAGTCCACAACCACTACAGGGTGGATTGGAAAGGCTTGCAAAATTACATTTAAAAAAACAATGCAATGCTTGAGTTAGAGAAGTGTGGAAGAACATCTGAAAGTAGTAACTTCATTTTTTTTCTTTTTAGTTTTATTTCTGTTTATCCATTTGCACTACTGTAATTTGAAAAAGAACCAAACAGGTCTTCCAAATACTATGAAAACAAATATGCTGCTGGATTGAATACCTAAGTGTCAGGCTGGGAAAACATTTTTACAACCACATTATAGTTCCTTGAAAGATATCAAATGTCTTATTACTGAGTGGGCAATAACTCAGGTTTTAAAGCAATTCTGTTCTGCTTTGCATTGTTGCTTTTATGCCCAGAGCTTCTGCACTGTTTGAGTGTGCAAAAGGGCAAATATATTAGAATGCCATCAATGTTTGTGGAACTCTTGTGACCTGAATGGAAAAGTCTCTTTGACTTTTGGGCAATTTTCTTTAATACTCCTATCATGTTTTAAATCAGTTTTGTTCAGGACTTTGAGAATAGAATGTTCAGGGGTTTTTTTGTCATATTTTTTTCTTGCCCTACCTTTTCCATTTTTTCCCACTCATTTAGGCCTCTCCTATTCAAAGGCTCTCTTTCTATTAGAAACAAACCAGAACTGATTGACAATCAATAATAATCCTTCAAAATATCTCTGCATCTATTTCTCAGTAGCTTACAATACTCTTGAGGTACTTTATATAGGATAATTAAAAATGGATGTATATTATTTTGAATAAAAGTATAAAATCAGTGTACATTTTATTTTTTAAAATACAGGAAACTGAAAATATATTTAACAGAATGAATGTAAATATGAACCACAATCCATCACATTAAAATCTATTACTTATTTTCATCTGGGCTTACTTTCTCATAAAATTGCTTTGCCAAATACAGTTGCCCTGTATCATCAGGAACTATAGACTAAATTGCAAGGAGAAAAATCTTGAAGACTGGTATGCTGTAGGTCCACCAAAAACTGCATGGCAGATAGTCTGCAAAATATCTACCTAAGGCAAATGCTACTGAAACAAAAGATGATATTATTGCTCTTGGAAGGACAAGTCAGGTTTTTGCTTAAGTTATATTGCTGGATGACTCACTGCTGGTCTTACATGACACAGAATAATTTCATCCCTCAGGTTTGGCAAAATTAAAAGCTACATGTCATGAAGTGACTTTAACGGCTCTTTCACTTTCATAGAAATTTTACATTAAAGGATTAAGTTATTTCAGTTTCCTAAGAATCAACACACAACATTTAATATTTAGCTAATAATAAATTACTAATGTAATAGATTATGGAAGGATGAGATCATTATTTCCACGACTCTTTTTCTTATACTGAAAACATCATTAGCTTTAATGCATAAGTAACTATCACTCTATATCCCACCTCCCACTGTAGGAGAAAATACACGGACCAAGAATGAAAAAAAATGCTTTGTGGAAGATTTAATCCCCAAATAATGGAGTCTGAATGGGAATGGAAAAGGTTATGATGCAAACAAGTTAAGTTCATAACCATTACTGCATCTGCAGACAGGCAGTGCTCAGTACTCACCAGCAAGTCTGAATGTTTCAGACAACATGACCAAAATTAGTGAGTCCAGGACTTTCTGTTTTGTGAAAGGATGGAAGGAATCTTTTTTAAAGATGACCCCACTCAAACATTGTGGTTATCTTGTTTGTTTTCATGCTAGGGGAATGAGAGAGGAAGACAATCCTGATACAAAAGTGAATTCAAAATGACTCACAGAAAATTACATGCAGAACGAGAAAAGAAATATAAAAAGACACAGACCAAAAAAAAAAACAAATAAAATTCAGATGGAAAACCAACAGGTGGAATTAAAACAATTAGTAACAAGCATCTGCTTTTGCTCTCTCTTGAATGTCACTCACACCTTATAACAAGCACAGGATTATTTTGATTTTAGCTAAAAAATGCTCACATGTTTTAAACAGTAAGTTTTTTATGCACCTTCTAAAGGGCGTCAGTTTTCAGTCCTTACCATATCAACAGATCTAAGATAGAAGCAATACAAGTGTAGCTCTTCCTGTCATTTAACAATGTCATTTGAACAGTGGAGCCATAAAACTCAAGTAATTTTGCAGCTTGATTTGGTAACCCTTTTTTTGTTTGGGCTTGTGATCAAGAAGCTGAAGTTACATGCTGATGTCAGGTTGTGCCTGAGCCAGTGTTTGTTGTTTTATAAAAAAATGGAAAGTGTGTTTCAGAGTCAAATTGAAGAACAACACCAAGTTTCAAAACACTTTCACAAATCATGATTCAAGACAGCTTGTGCTTGTAGAGATGATGTCGTAATACACAAAATACCCAAAGCAAATTGCTCAGTTTTAAGTGAGGTGTTAAAGGAATAAGAGTTGCTGAAAACCTACACTGCACTTCTCACACCTGGAAAACAGCCACGGTCCAAGCTGACAAATACCAGAAAATGGTCTGCACAAACCTAGCAGTGCTGAATGTAAGCATCTTTTAGCCATGCATTTAGAAACTCAATTGATGGTCTCACATTGTCATCATCAAGGTTCTCCCGTCATGATGTAGCTAAACTGTAAATGCGGTGGATTCTGTTGGTATCATCCTATACTGCATAAGCATATACATCTGGCTCAACACCAGAAAACTCGAGGTCAAAGAAAGGTGTCTTATATTTAAATTAGAAGCCTATGAGTTTTGTAATAGTTGTTTGTGATAAAAAACACAGTTTTGATCTGTCACAGACATGTTTCCTGCACAAAAGAGACCTGGCAGAAAGGAATCTCATAGAATCACAGAATGGTTTAGTTTGGAAGGGACCTTAAAGATCATCTAGTTCCAACCTCCTTGCCATGGGCAGGGACACCTTCCACGAGAACAGGTTGCTCAAAGGCCCATCCAGCCTGGCCTTGAATACTTCCAGGGATACATCCACGACTTCTCTAGGCAACCTGTTCTTGTGCCTCACTACCCTTGTAAAAAATGTCTTCCTAATATCTAATCTAAACCTAGCCTGTTTCAATTTAAAGCCATTCCCTCCTGTCATACATGCTGTTGTAAATAGTCTTCCTCCATTTTTCTTGTAGGCTCCCTTCAGAATGATTTTGGAATTATTAATAATTCTGATTATTTCAGAATTATTTAAGACTTGTTTCTCATAATTATGCTCAAATATGGCAATGAGGATCTTCATCCTGGGGTTTTGGAGGTCATCAACAAACGCAGCCCAGACAAGCACGATCTGACCACTAGAAAAGCATAGAGACCACTACCACATGTCATATTGTAGGACACTGCCTTGTTTTTTAGAGTCAGTATAGACAGGGTTCACAAAACGCTGTGTGGAAAGTCTCAAAGCCTGGAAACATTACATTAATTGACAGGGAGGAAAAATTCTTTCTAATTGTGGTTACATATCTCTGAAAAAATATTACAGTAACATAAAATATACAAATATATACATATGTATATCTATACCTACATATATCTATAGCAATATAAATGTAATACATTCACTCCCCTGGAAATAACAGCTCCAGCAGTAAATCCGAACTGCCACCTACTTTTTCAAAGTTTCAGAGATTCGCGTGACGAGCTTGCAAATGTGTTCCCTATTGTTGTATATTTCTAAAATTCATTTCCTTCTTAGGTCTCATGCTAAAAATCATATGAAGACAGGCATTCTCCAAAAGTTTTGCATGTCTTTGACTCTGGACAGACAGACAAAAATAACTCATTTTCTTGTGATCTATTAGCACATCTGATTTTAATAATTTTCCGGTTCAGTTATAGCTTAACACAGAAAATAAAAATATTTCAGCGTGCACAAGCCCTTTTGCTATTTTGCGTATTCATTCTCTGCTAATCATTACGGTACCCTAAGTCCTTTAATGTTAAATATATCTCTTGAATATTCTAAAATGTGAAATTGTCTATCTTTTGCCCTTTACAAGATAAAAAGCGGAAAGAAGTAGATACACTTCATAAGAGGTAAGGTGAAATGCAAGTGAACAAAGTACCTTTGTTCTCATTCAAATAGTGTCATATGTCAATAACTACCTGCAATATTCTAGCTTTCTTTCTCATTCTGTCATAAGTCTGGCCAATAGTCTGAGATCTTCGACTCCCAGACCAGTGCTATAATTGTGCCTGTAACAACTTACTCTCGGATAGTGTGCAAATACATGTGCAAATACATGTGATGTCTCTCTGCATATACCATACAAATCCATCTCAAAAAAACACTGATATACCACTTGTAGCTCACTTCTCAGATACTTAAAAAATTAACAGTTCAGAAAAAGAGTTATAAAATACACATGTTAATGACCTTAGACATCAACGGGGATAAGTCTACATTTCACTGATAAGTCAGAATTTCATGGACTTATAATGGCCAAAGTCAACTCTAAATGGTTGTAAATATATATGTGTATATATATATATATATATATATATATATATATATATATACACATACACACACACACACACACACATACAGTGTATAGAAGCACAGAATCATAGAATCATTATGGTTGGAAAAGACCATGTTCACAGGTACCATATATGTATTTTTTTAACACTTCCAGGGATGCTAATTCAGCCACTTTCCAAGGCAGCCTGTTCCAAAGCTGGACCACACTTTCCATGAAAAATATTTCCTACTCCCCTGGAGTAACTTGAGGCCATTTCCTCCTGTCCCATCTCTGGTTGCCTGGAAAAGAGGCCAACCTCCATCTCACTACACCTCCTTTCAGGTAGTTTTAGATAGCAATAAAGTCTCCCCTGAGCCTCCTCTTCTCCAGGCTAAACACCACCAACTCCCTCCTTATCAGATTTCTGCTCCAGACCCTTCCCCACCTCTGTTGTCTTCTGGACGCACTCCAGCACCACAATGCCTTTCTTTGAGTGAGTAGCTCAAAACTGAACAGCTCAAAACTGAACTTAAGACTTGAGGTGTGACCTCACCAGTGCCCAGTACAGGTGGACAATCACTTCCCTGGTCCTTCTAGCCACAACATTGCTGATCCAAGCCAGGATACCATTGGCATTCTTGGTCACCTGGGCACACTGCTGGCTCATGTTCAGCCACTGCTGACCAGCACCCCCAGGCCCTTTTCCACTGGGCAGCTGTCATAAAGGGAAACTAGGCTTGAAAAGCAAGACTTTTCACTCCTGAAGCCATGCTAGTTTCAACATGAGATGACTGCATTGTACTTCAGGTGGTTTTCAATACCTCCCAGATTAATCTTCTCCGTAATTTTTATCAGTCACTAAATTGAGACTGACAGACCCATAATTTCTGGGTCTTCCTTTCTTGAAAACTGGGACAACATTAGCCAGCTTCCAGTCAAGCGGGACCTCTCCAGATTCCCAAGACCATCCAAAAATCATCAAGAGAGCCTTGTGATGACATCAGCCAGCTCCCCGAGTGTTCTTAAATGAATCCCTTCAGGTCCAATAAATGTACAGGGATCTAGCTTGAACAGCCTTCGACAAATAACAAAACTGAAAAAAATAAAACAATAGGGAGGATTATTTCCTTGGCACTTGTGTGACCTGAACGTAATTCTCTCACAACACTCTGCCTCAATTTTTGCAAAAAATATGAGGCAATACCTTCAAATTTAATACAAGCTTCTGAGAAGAAAATTCATTCACATGAAACATACTATTGTTACAAAATGGACAGCTGTGTACCTTGTTTGCCATCACAGTGAAAGGATGCAAAGGTCATTTTTTTGCAAGGGGCTGAAACAGTGTTTATCAATAGTACATTGGCATGTCATGATGACAGCCCATTTTTCTTTACTGCTCTTCTAAAACCAAAGTGACTAAAAGAAGTGTCTCTAAAGTGATTTCTATGACTTTTGTTCTAAAAAAAAAAATCCATAAGCAGTATGACCCTGTTAGAGGACAGCAGAGTCTCTTAAGAGCTTAGATCCTCTCAGAGCTGCAAATCAGACCACCTTTTTTAGGTACTCCAGTAAGAAAGATCTGATCTTTTTGGAAAGCTTAGAGAAGGATCATAATACTTTCTTTTCATTTTTTACATCATCTTCTTTGGAATATCTTGATATAATTATTTAGTACAAATAAAGTTTTGCCTTTCTAAGATACTAGGCAATTGCCAAAATGTACATCCTATTCTAAATCAAAATGAAATTGGTTAAAACAGCACAGTGTTAAGGCTATTCATTATTTGGTTGTTTAGGTCACTTGCTCTGCCTTGCTCCTACTCTGTATCAGCCTTCAAGACTGCTGTGCAACTTTCAAGACTGCTTCATGTGTCAGAGAGTCTCCAAAACGAACAGAAATCTGCCCTATGTCTGTGTTAGCAGGCATGGGATTGGAAAGACAAATGTTGTCATAACCTCCACCCACTGGAATCTGGTTGTTGGTTTAGTTAACACATCCTCTGGCTATTTGAACTGGTCACCCAAGAAGTCAACAGTAAGTCAAGTTGTCATGCATTCCTTATTACTCATTTCCTCCCACAGCTGGATCTTCTGCATTCATGTTTACAAATCAGCTGAAATCTTGTTTGTGCTTTGAGAGTGAACTGAAGACATTAGAGGAATATCTACTGTTGAACTCTGCAAACTAAGTAGATTTAGGTTGCCCCATGAAAGCAAACTCCACCAATTTGCTCTTTGCCAGCTGTCTTGCTACTGCTGAATTGCATGGGGTATCTGGGATTTTTTTTTTTGTTGGGTTTTTTTTTTTTTGTGGGCTTGTGTGGTTTTTTGTTTGTTTGCCTGTTTTTCTTTTTTGGAGGGGGAAAGGGCATGGGGAGATACAGACGACACATTCTCTGAGCCCATTCTACATTAAGTTCCCAAGCAGGAATTTCAACTATTTTCAGTGAAGGAAATGCTTGAGTTATTTGATGTAGTTTTCACTTGGCATGGTAGCACTGAGCAGTTACGTTTGTTCATAGAAAGAAAGATATGCATGTAACTACTTTCTTTTTGCTTAATGAAACAGCTGGTTTTGGACAATATTTCGAGCTAACTGGGCAACTGTTGAGGCTGTGTGTCAACATAACTGCTTACTCCTGTTTAGTTTCACAGAAGAAAATAAAAATTCTACCTTTACAAATTTCTTCAGTTTACTGAACGTAGAACAGGCAGGGTATGAAAGCAAGAAAGGGGTATGAAAGCAAGAAAGAGTAGGCATGATACAAAGAAGTAGTCTGGAAAATTTCTAGCCAAAGCCAGCTCACTGCCAATGATATTCCTCTTGACCTACTGCATTTCTTGTCAAAATTACTCTTTCTCTTCCCTCTAAAGAGTTACCTAAAACATACCCTAATCCCACCATATCTGACTAGCGTGTCAGTCCTTTCTGGGAAGATTAAACACAGAAGACTTTGTCTTTTCTTTTTTTTTCCCTCAAATATTCTCACTGGACTTCTCTGGTTTTTGACATTGAAAAAAAATTAGCTGTATTAAGAGTTGCCTGGATAGAATGTAGAATTGAGTGGAGAAAAGTAGAAAGATTTGCATTAAAACAAAAGCAGAAACAATTAAAAATGTCCATTTGTCCAGGTGACTTGTTAGTCTATTCTGAAACTCACACTACTTACACATTAGTCAGAACATTTTTGTAAGTATGTCCTTTACATATTTAAAGTCATTCTTTAGAATTAACTACTACCTAATCATCATCTTTTTGGAGAAGTGTTTGCATTCTACATTCATTTTTTATGACATCTAATTCCGTAGAAATTAATAGACTCCATGAGCTGTAAAGGTCAAACATATCTACTGAGATGGAACAGCTCAATCTAAGACTCAGAGCCTTCTCCCTCCAGGCCCCCCACCCCAATCCCATCATTCACTGATAATAGATTTACCATTAAAAGCTTCTATAAGCAAATTAAGAGATGCACACAAGCATGTGTCACTGCCCAGCCACTATGTATCGCCATGGTCAGGACCCAACCACCAATAAACTGAAGATCAGGTTTCTCTAACTATCATTGGGAAATTTCATTGGTTACCTGTCATTTAACATGAGAAGTGATATTTCATATTATTACTTTATGCTAAAGCCCCAGAAAAGAGTCTTCCACAAGACACTAAAACACTTTGAAATTTACAGGAGAGGCAATTCACTGTTATGAGCCATAGAGATGAAAAATCTTTCATGGAAGTTTTCTAAAGTGCTGAAGAACCTTATACAATACTACCAAGCCTCTTAAATCTTTTTTAATGAGTAAGAAGTTAGATGCAAAATAATTCCCTTGCATTTATTGACAAAGCTGCAGCAAAATAGATGCCAGTTTCATTTGTGAATATTATGAAGATGTAAGTACATCTTGCAAATGCATCTGAGTTGTCAGGACAACAACTTTTTTCTCAGATTTTATATCACAACAGCTATTTTCTTAGTCCAAATAAGACTCGTCTTAAACCAATCAAATATACATTACACAGCTATTACTCCACTTATATGAGGGCAGATCAACTGCTTCACACTGAATGTTTTCTTGTGTGCTTGTTGACAGTAACTAAATGTCACAGCAGAAAAATATGTCTATTGGCACTAGGAAATTATTTTATGTTGGGGACACTCACACACAGGGGAATGATTTCATGCAAATTCACACTTGTGTTAATATTTCACAACCACCACTGTTGTTTCTCCTGCTCTGCTTAAGCAGTTACCTTTCTTGTGGTCCACTCTACTAAGGGGCTTATTTTCAGAAACTGATGCAAACTGAGTCATGGGATCATCTACTTGGCCAGCAGATGAAAACAAGCAGAAAGAGAAGGGATATATGGATTCCAGTGCTTTGTTTATGAGAACATCCTTCCTGTCATCAATATCTACATTCCATTAACGTATGGTTTCAATTCTGCCTTTGCGTTGTGGTTCAAGCACTGTAGTCAAAGCATTTATGCTCCAGTCAAGCACATTTCACTTTATATTAAATCAAGTAAGAAAGGATACTACAGCAGTTCCTGTGAAAGCTCTAGCTGTTTAGTAACCTGCTGCTCCTAATCATTTTCAATGGTACTGCAAAGCTTTTCCATTACGTAAGAGCAAACTCAATATCTGATAAAATATTATGGGTAACATCCATGAAAGGTAAAATGTCCTCCAAAATGGTTAGGGTCTTAATTATTTATCCCTTTTATAATGTTTAAAATATACATTATTTAAACTACTGCTGTGTCAAAAACTGGTTTGAAAGAGCAATTAATGAGAAAAGGAGCCTGAAAGAAAACTAATCATTAATAAATAAAAACCTCTATCTATGTTCCTTCACTTTCATAGCACGTACAGAGTATCCACGTTCATGGCCTGAGAACAGCCTTAGTAAAATATTTGGAATGTGAACTGATATTGCGAAGAACCAAAGAATCTATTAAGAAGGTATTTGAAGGTATATAAGCTATAATGTGGCTTGAATTCCTAGGGTTAGCGAGGGTATGCTCTGTGTTAGTTTGAGCCCCACTGGCTGTGCTACAAGTGTAAGTACAGTTTACATGCAGACACCATGTAACTACATAAATGTAGATATCTCAATCTGAAAGATGAATTTCACATTAAAGCTCTTAAGATCCAGCTTTAATTCACTTGGAGATACATCAAATAGATGTCTTTATTTATGCCAGCAAAACACTGCGTCTATAATCCTAGATACATTTACATAGACCATCAGGAATATTGGCAAAGTCTACTACTTATATTGATTTTCCAACACTAAAAAGTCATAGATATTTTTGCAGGGCTTTGCACCACCACATGCTTATATAACTCTGAGACCAAATGTACACTGAATCAGATCCAAGGACTGGATCTGTTACATTTTTTCTGTTCCTTGAGTTTTGACATTGGCACAACCTGTGGCTAAGGAAGTAAGATGACCTTGATCTGCAGCTCTAGTATCTTTTCTAAGAACTAGACGTTCTTGACTAATATACAACATTTCAGTGGACAATTGATCACAATTGGTATTCTAACTTCATGAGTGATTCCTGAACATAGCACCAAACCTGTAACTATCTGCGAAATATTAGGCTGCCACAAACCAGCCCCTAGCAACAGATAATGTAGATTCCTCTGTGGAAAAAGGTTTGATTTGGTTTTGAATAACACACAATTTCTCTTATGATGTTGGGAAGTACTGAAGACAGAACAATTTAAATGTCGGGAAAGAATAGAAGTATGATGTCCATCTCCAATTTCTGTTATCTTTTCTGAAGCTTCCTGTAACTTCTGGAAAATTTGTTTCTTGCTAGAGGTATATAAAACAGGATCAAAGTATTGGTACTGCAGAACCAGCATTTATAAGACTGTGCCTGGATTCCACATTGGAATTTTTCTTGTTTAGAGCTGGTGCTGTGTCTAACTTAAATCTGCTCGTGAAAAACATAGTGTCATAGAATGTCTTATATGTTGCTTAAAATGCCTTCTCTAGTCAATATATGTGTTAGATCCATTTCTTCTTCTTTAGAAATTAATAGAACAAAGATAAAATCATTGGCTTCAGTAAAGACAAGCCTAGGAGGGATAAAATCACTGGCTTTATCACAGTAAAGAAATGCTTCATAATTCCAGTCTAAACCTCCCCCAGTGCAGCTGTGAACAATTAGCACACATATGTCACTGTAGGGAGAAGAGCTCAGCACCTCCCTCTCCATTTCCCCTCCTCATGAAGACGCAGGGAGCAAGGAGGTCACCCTTCAGCCTCCTTTTCTCCAAACTGAAAAGTCAAAACTCCTCAGCCACTCTCCAGGACGTTTCTTCCAGATTTCACACCAGCTTTGTTGCTTCTCACCTTTGCCTGCTGTGGGACACATTCAAAGATCTTCATATCCTTCTCCACCTGTGGGGCCCCCAAAAGGAGGGTTCTTAAAGAGGGACCAGCACTGATGGACTCCTTAGGCCTCAAAAGCAGATTCCCAAGGCAGTCTGCTAAATGATTCCTTGAATAGCTTAAGTTTGCTCTCCTGAAGTCCAGGGTGGCAGCTCTACAATAATCCTTTTTTGTCATTACACTGAACATGTTATACTCAATCATTTCATGATCACTGTGGCCAAGACAGACACCTACCATCACAGCCCCCACAAGTTTCTTCTCTATTCACAAATAGCAAGTCTAGGAGGACAATCTTTCTAGTTTGCTCACTTAGCATCTATGACCAGAAGCTGTCTCCTACAACCTTCAAGAATTTGAATAAACAGACATAAAAAGAAGGGGGGAAATTATGTTTCCATTTACTAAGTTAATTTGTTGAAGAGAATCAAGCATTCTGGAATATAAACAAAATTGTTTTAAATAAGCATGTCATCTGAAAGTTTCTTGTGGGCAAAATAGATATCATTTCCTGGAGTGGAGCCTAACTTCACTCTAATAAAGGTGACTCCAATACTATGAGAAAGAACTGGAGACTGGAAATTACAAACAAACAAACAACAAAAACACAACAAACAAACAAAGCAAAACAAAACAAAAATCACAAAACAAACAAACAAACAAAGCCTGAACTTGTGACCACATTTCAGTCTTGCGGTTCAGAAAGTGACGGGGAGACATAAAATTGCCTGAAATCCTGCCAAAGATTGCAGAGGAGCTGTCAGTTCCTAAAGAACAGGGTGTGCCTCAAAACCACTGCACGGTTCTTAAAGTCACTAGACAATGAACTTCATTTATATGAACAAGGTATTCAGGACCATGAGGTGCTATTTCCACAGTTCAGCTTCCCGGGATTACAGTATCCGACCCCTAAACAAAATGTTCCAGCAACTTGCATCACAAGTAAGAATTTTTAGTTGATACAATATTTATGGATGCATCACTTTCTATTAATTTTTAGGCTTCTCTCTACATGCAGCTGAAAACACTTGTTTTCCTGCAGGAATTTAGATGTTGTGATTCAAATACCAAAGATAAAAAAAAGGAACCACATTCCCAAGTTTTTTCTATTACTTTGAATACTGATTATGTTCCTAGTGGTAGCAGCAGTTACAGTGCCTCAAAATAGGTCTTAGTTTGTATTCATAAGTAAAAGAAAAAGTGAGTTTCAATAAACTCATATTACTTTTACTGGAACAAATCTTTCTTTTGACACTGTGAAATCTCCCTGACAGCACTTGAGTTGATGTAAGTTCATTTCATGGGAGCAGGGGGTTACAGGCACTGGGATACAGATGTCAGGACACAGAAATTAGGATTGCATGGACCAGAGTTTGTGGAGGACTGGGCAGTGAATCACAGGGTTATGCATAATACCCATCATTAAAACCAGGGCAGGAAAAACAGCTGTTGGAATGTCTACAGCTTCAGGGTTTCTTTTCACAGAGCCTATTAGTTGGAAAGAATTAATTTGTGGTAATAGAGTACAACTGGCCTCTGAGGGATTTTATAAGTTTGTAAATTATTGCTGTTTCATATCCATAACTAAAGCATTTATTGCTTGTAATACAGCAGGCTAGTTGAGAAAATCATACAGTAAGCAAGGCAAATTAAAATAGACATGACCTTTGCTCCATTTCTCCACTATGAGAGAACTGTGGAATGAAAGGCCGAACCTGAATAAATGCTCATTCCCACAGAAGTTTTTCTATTGTTCTGGAATTGTAAGTCATGAAGAAAAGATATGAACACTGAAGGTACTGGTATAAGCAAGATAGCAAAAACACTACTAGGAGAAAAATGCAACCATTCTCAAGTAACTCCTGGACAGCAACATGAAACCAAAGTAGTCAAACGGGGTCAATGTACCCATTACAGCTAGCCCAAAGAATCCACAGTTGGATGGTGCATGGATAGGACTTTGACTAAAGAAAACCATATTAAGTTTTCTACAACTGATAGTGAAAATATCAAAGGAATTAACTAACAAACTACTCCTGAGTAATCCTTTCAGTCCTCCTACTGAAAAAAAGAAGCCTACTTCAGTTCAAATGATACAGATGACACAACAGCTCTATCCAAAAATTTATAAATAAATGATACAGCAAAAGAACATTATGTATTCAAGGAGAGACTCAACCCAAAACTTAGAATTATAAAATATCTCTTTGCTAGTACTAAGTGATTGACAAGTCATTACTAATATTGAGCAGTGAACTGTCAGTCTCCACTCAAAATTTCTTTCATTTGCAGAGACATGGATATTACCTGAAGTCACACAGGTCTGTCAACACTGGTCAGCAAAAAGAATTTCATTGATGACTTTGTTAACAGTAATATTCTTCTCTGCTATTTTACCTTGGTGATGATTCTTACTCTTCACACTACTTTCTGCCCTTCTTTGGGGGTATACTGATAGACAGAGTATCTTTCAGATAGACTCAGAGGGGTATTCTGAAAGCTGATCATCCATTAAGTCATCCTCCATCACTTATGAAAAAAGCAGCAACTGGACAAATGGCTTGATCAGGAAGATACTGAAATTCTGAATGGAACTCACAAGTCAATATGGGAATTATGAGGAGATTAATTAATTGTATACTGTGGTTTCTATCCTAAATAGGTGCTTATTTTTCCAAGAGGCAACAGTTAAAGTCATGATTTGGAACTCCTATAATGCCAGTGTAGGACAAATGCACCATGGAGTCCTCACTAGGTATCTTTCAATTTTGTTTATTTTTTTTCCAAAAATATTACTTAATCGCTCTATACTTATAAGAAGAGAAATCTAAAAATCATGTAATTGCATTTGGACAGTCGAGAATGTCTATATTCTCAAAGGTTTTGAGGAACTTCCATTCAATTGATTTCCATGAGAAGTTTACCTTCTTGCAGAAACTACCTCTTAGTCAAGCAGAAACTGTTATTCAAAAGTGTAGCTAAACTACTCAGGTGAAGTAACATGCTCATTGTTTTCACCTTGTCAGATGTAGCCAAAAGGACAATGTGCAGCAGTGTTATGGTTATGGTTACTCATTATACATACCATAAATTTAAAAAGTTTCTGTAAAGCATATATTGTTTCTAATTTCTGATGAAAGGAACCCAAGGGGATCACTTTATCTGAAAACCACAGCTGCAACTGAAAGCCAGGTGAAATCAGTAAGGGGTTAGAAAAGGAAAATTCATCTGTATAACAAAAACTTTAGTCTTACAAAGAACAATGCTTACTGAAAATTACTCATCTTTTTTCTAGTATCCCTAGATGCATAATATGTAGAGAAGTACATCTCCAGGCTTTTACCACGGGTCAGAATCCTCTTACATATACTGATTATATTAGGCAATCCCTAATTATTGATTTCTAAGTCACAGAGAGTCAAGATTTAGGTTCTTGCTCTGGTCAACAAAAAATTATAAAGTATCCATAATGATGTGCATTAACAGACATGTGAGCTTGAGTTGCATTCAATTACTTGAGTGCTATTGTATTCTTCTGAGAGTGTTCAAAAATCACCCTCTCTGGAAAAAGCCATGGTACTTCATGACCCTGAAGGTAGCCTTGGTATGTCTATCTATTAGATACCATTAAACTGGACACATTAATCCATCCCTAAATTCCACTAATACTTAAAAGCCAATTAGATATTTATATATTTTTATGCTTAATTTTATTTAAACTAGAACTCTTAAAACCTGGGTTTCATACTACTTGCTTACTGCAAGTACAAGATTCTACCCACTGTGCAGTCTTCTGCAATCTTACATCTAGTCCCTAATGCTCTGAAGGAAAACTGGGCTCCTCTGAGAAAAGGTGATTAACCTCATACATTTAATTTTGAACTTGTTTTTATCTTTAACAGATGGTGACCTTCTCTAACTGCCAGGAATCCTCATGCACGTGTTGACCTGAAACTAGTCATTTATTCCAAGGAAAGTGTGCGATCCTTTGACTCTCTGCTTTATACTGGCTGACCTACAAGGTTTTTCCTAATGTTTCAACTCACAGCAAACTGGACTTTTCTGGACATATGACAGTGACCTCAGAAGCCAACTGCATACTCTCTTAGATAAACAATATGTTTTCATTAGATAAACATAATGGTGGATCAAAGCATTAGTTCTTCCAAAAAGGGGCATGTTAACTTTATTATTTGTTATGCAATCATCCTGAGTTTGTTGTATCGCTGATTTTCTTTCCCTTGCGTATTACTTTTCATCTGCATTTTATATATTCATTAAAACCCACCATATATTTACTCCAGGAGAGGTTAAATGTTTAAAAGATGGGTTTAAGTGCACAATCTCTCCTATTTCCATGTAATTACATTGCCTTCCATGTTGTGGTACAGGTCTCAAAACAACTCCTCAGTTCCCCACAATCAAAACTCTCAAGCTAGTTCAGGCTCTAGGAATTTAGCCTACAGAGAGCTCAAACCAAACAGACTCTGGCCCAATGAAAATCAGGCACTTTCCCAAAAGGTGGTAATGGATAGACACCAGATGGCCGACGGAGGCAAAAACAAAGCTCCCGGTGTGAGCCAAAAAGAAAAAAAAAAAAAAAAAAGGAGAAAACAACAAAAACAAAAAAGTAAAAGAAGATTAAAAGATTGGCATCAAAGGAAAATAGATAGAACAAGCCAGAGACAGAGGTGGAGGACAGCGGGATGCAGTTCTGAAGGACAGGGTTGCGTTTCAGTGGCAGTGTGCAGCCCAGCACACAGCTGAGAAGAGAAGCAGAAAATGTCCCAGTGGCTGTGCCCTGATGGCAGAGGCTCCAGGTTTCTGGAATGTTCCAGAAGGAGTAGACAAGTTAGGGCTGCTGGGC
Organism: Lophotriccus pileatus; assembly: GCA_035583135.1. NCBI lineage: Eukaryota > Metazoa > Chordata > Aves > Passeriformes > Tyrannidae > Lophotriccus > Lophotriccus pileatus. The sequence goes on from JAWWES010000094.1 coordinate 56,859,392, forward strand.
AGCCTGGCCAGGCGACACTGCAGGACACTGTAGGGTGGCCAGGTAGGAGCAGGAATGGGGGCAAAGCCAGCCCTGAGCAGAAAAGGGCCTTTCCCAGGGGCACAGGGCCGGCTGGGTGGCAGCACTGCAGGTGTCTAAACACAGAACAAGATGGCAGCAAGCCATTCTTCCCCCCTTACCCTGCTACACTGCCTCAGCACCTGTGGGAAAGCATTATCCCACCTTTCCTTGCACAGCTGTGATTTTAAAAGTTCGCTGTTCTGCATTTTTTAAATTGAATGGTTTCAGTTTAAAACATAGCTTTGGAGTTTAGAAGGTTCCATTACTCACTTTCAGGGAAATGTGACATGAGCTACTCGAGAGCTCTACTTGACAGTGATTTCCCTGGGGAAGAGAGGCAGCATCACCTGGGGACTACATAATAACACTATTTCAATAAACCAGATTGTTGGAAACATTACCCTTAGATTCACTCTAAAATACTCTGCCAATATAATTAAAAAAAAAAGCATAAAAAATATGGGCTGAGCTCACTCCCAATGCAACTACAGGGAGATTTACTGGATTCTGTGGTATCTCTGCAAAGGCAAATTATGTCCATTCCCACTTTAAGTGTTCAAGAAAGTACCTGGAGTATCTAAAGAGTTGAGGGAAATCATTATCCCACAAAATAACTGACTTGACCATACTTAGAAACAGCTACAGATAGCTGTATTGATTTGAATCAAATTTTGCAAATAAATAGAAGATTAAGAAAAGGCTGCAGAGACCACAAGCCGCTTCAAATTTCACAGAGGATCCTCCTACTTTCATTAAGTTTAAAGAATTTTAACAGAGTTAGTGGATTTTTAAAAGGAAAAGTAGTATGTCCAGCATTCTTTTTGCCATTAGAAGTTCTTAAATTTTGAGCTTAGAAACTGTACCCTCCATGTACATTGGGTACCACCTTAAACAAAGAAAACTGTACGTTTTCAAGACTTCCAAGGTACCCTAAAAATTCGTATGTATAACAGGCCTATTCATTTAAATCAGTCAGTTTAAAATCTAAATATGATTAGACTTCATAATTGAAAGGTGCCAAAGTACAAAATTTCCATAGCTGTAAACAGTAAATACCTGAAGTGGGGAGAGCAAGAATGCACGAAATTTCCAGCTGAGTGTGTTTTGCATTAATGTATACAAATCAGATGTTTTGTGAACGATTTAAGTAAGTGGATGAAACATCAGGAATGAAGCAATATAATCCAGTAAAGTAAAGCATGCATACCCTGAGGCAGAAGTGGTTTTAGTTTTCTTGTCATAGCACAGCATTTTGTTGTGTGTTTGTAATGAGGTAGGGGACACTCGAAACAAGGAGCTGAGCAAAATTCTAAAAGGTCTTTGCCGATATTTCTGGTCCAAAGAGCAGGTCTCATTTTAGAGTCAAAACCTATACACTTTGAAAAAGCTTCACGTTCACTCACACAGGTTTTCCCTTTCCTCTCTGTTCTAACCAGTAGATTATTTCCTGTAGTCAAATATAATGCAGATTGCAGGCAGCGTATGCTTGTAGCATAACTTGTTTATTTTTTACTGCCACTCAAGAATCTATTTGCATCTGCAACCACATTTTTCTTCATTCTCTTTTTCTCTAGCTCTGAGCTAAAGTACTTAGAAATGCGGTTGTAGTGTTCCCAGAGCTGGGAGTTATCCACAGGTCCTTCCCTAATAGGTAGTCCAGTGAGAATCCAAACACCCTGAAGATTTTTTTAACCCCCATTGCATGACCATACTTCATTAAACAAAGGCAAAAATTCCTCTATAGACAATCTGCCACCCACTAACTGAGCTTTGCAGAGTTCAGGCATTTGCTGTAAACTGTTATCTTCAAAAGAACAGAAAGTAACTAAATGTTTAATTCCTACCTTTGTCCTTTGGATTACACATCCATGTATTTGTTTTTTTCACAAATCTCTGTGTTTCATTTCAGGTTCACACATTGTCAATTACTTAATTACCAGTAGTAAAATAAGCAGTTGAGTTATGTCTTTCTGAAGGAATTTTTTAGGGAATTCAAAGTCCATAGAAGTAGAGTAATGCTGACCCTTTCCAAAACCTGGATTGGAAAGATCCACTCTGCATTAAAAGCTTGCACTTCAGCTGTTGTGTATTAGTGCAAAACAGTCTCCCATTTAATTCGAGAAGCAAAAACCAGTGTGTTCATTAGGTTTCTTGTAACTTTTTTTCAGTTGTTCTGAGAATATATATAAGGAATCAGCAGTTGTATAAAGATCAAGACCTCAAATACATTTTTTCACACTTTAGTTTCATTAATTTAAATATGACTTGTTCTTCATTAGCAGCACATTGGGAGAAGAAGTAAGAATCTATTGTGAGCCTGGAAACAATTTTTTCACATTTTGCAGGGAGCTGGATAGGAGCCTATGCAAATCCTGCAGTATTGCTTTCAGCTGTACTACTGAGCATTGGGACACTAGAAGGTAACCCAGGTGTTATGGCATGTGCTTTGCTGGTCAGTGTGCAGCACTTTGCATGCCACTGGGGTGCTTTTCACACTTCAGTGTGACTCCACGGAAAGCCTATTTTCTTTGATCTCTCATAGCTCTGCCTTTCAATGATGTGTATTTTTAGACCCAGTGGAAGTAAGCCATTGCCTTTTTTTCTCCTTTTTTGACAAGGCCTTCTCACATGTTGTTTACTCTCTCTCTGAGCTTTAGTGGAGTGTTTCTTCTCCACTGAGAGGAACATACTGTTCACGTGCACTCTTTCTCCTGCTCATGTTTGTGTCGCCTGGAAAAGACCAATTTTCCCTAAGTGCATCATGCCATGCACTATAAATCACATTTGTGTCCCATTCAAAATATAAACCACAACAGACACAGAAGAACAAAAGGAACCACACGCCCAGCTTTTTTTGACAAAACTCCCACACATTGATAATTAGAAGCACATAAAACCATACACAGGCTAGGAGAGCTTGAGCGGCTGTCATGCCTCATGCTGTCTGTCTCAGCCTCCTCCACTTTCAATTCTGCCACAAAATTGCCTGGAACAGTAAAAAGGGCAGGAGAAGATTAACATAAACAATCTGTGAAACAATGGAGATTAGAATAATAGTAAAATTGCCTGACAAGCGTGCTTTCATGAGACTCTGGGAAATCTTTGCTTTAATTAATTATCTGAACTTGTCTAAGGGGTATCTGAAGCACTTAAACACTAAAAGGAGAACAATGTGTTTTAAAAGCCATCTGTAACACAAATAATTGTTGAAAATGTTTTAAGTAACCTAATGCATAGGCAATGTGTATAGAGGATTCTGGATGCACGTTTGTTTTGTATTTTGCAATCAGACTTACTTGCCCTACAGACTTGAGCTGTAGTCCTGTAAGGTCACATGTGTACACATTCCCACTAGACTGAACAGAACTATTCGAAGGACTGGATTGTCCAGTTTGTTGCATATGCTTCCAAATGTAATTAACAGCACTCAACACATTCACTAACATTGTTGCTGCTGTTGCGAGGCTCCATACACCTGTGCCTAAGCTATTTACGTCATGGTGAATCTGCATGCCTCATGCATCCCATTGTCCTTTTAACAGCTTAAACTCCTAAGAAGGAACCAAGCAGGTTAGCAAGGTGTGGAAAGAGAAATAATGGTTTGAAGGGCTAAAGGATTTTACCCAAGGATGTTCAACAGATCAAATGCAAAGTTCAGTAGGAAAAGTAGAACTCCTTGCTCCCAACACAATATCACATGCTAGTTGCCAGTGCCTACCTCACATTTGGGTTTTTCACAGTATGTATGCAACAGCAAGTGTTACACATGGCAAAGAGGGGAAGCAGAACCTCTCCAATCTCAGCAAAATAATGATGAATATTATATTGATCTAAAAACTTATAAGCATTGAGCAGTTTCATTTATTACCTTAGATAATTTTGGCACCAACTTTTTCCCCGAAATATATTTATCTTCCACTAATTTCACCCTCTGATTCAGGTGAATAATGATTGGTAGAATATAACCATCCTTAAAATAGAAGGTGACATTTTGTAAAAACTTTATTCATATTCTTTTACTTATTTTTTTATTTGCCATTAAGTCTCTCCCATACATGTGCTTGCTACTAATCGTCTGTGTCTGTGTTATAGGTGTTTCACACAAAGGAGTGAGGATGCATTCAGGAAACTTACACTGAGTTTCATAAACTTCACATCTCCAGATCACCTTATTTTTTCACATTTTTTCACATTCTATCACACTTGCTCACTCTGAGCGGCACCAAATTTAAGTAGACCATAATTTCCTCAAGAGTACACCAAGAATACCTACTGAATGTGAATTAATGACCCTGAATCTAGTGAGAAGAATACACCCAGACAAAGTTACTTCTCTTATATGTTTAGTCAGAAGCAATCAAAAGAAGAATTCTTTAGTTTAAGAGTCTGAGTTAGTACCTAGGTTCAAGTAGATTGACAGTAAGAGAAATTGACAGCAAGACAGATTGACAGCAGGATGAAAGTTAATTAGCTGTATTTGCTAGTTTTTCAAATACTAGTGAAAAGGACTTTCTTGTCTTGAGGTAATTAGTTGCCTTTTGGCCATTGAAGCCAAAATGATTGCAAGCCTAAAAGGGTTTGTTATGTCCCAAGAAAACAAACCAGCCTTATAAAACCCTAAAACATCCTACCAGTAAGCCATGAGAAAATTCAGGCAGCTCTTTGTTTGTAAATCAAAGAAACAACTGAAAACATTGAGATGAAAAAAGCAAAAAAAACCACCCCTTTGAACATGGAGTTTTATGAAAGAAGTATTTGAAATATCTGTTATCAAATATAAAGGACGGGAAATTATTTTTCTCTTCAGTTGTCTAAAACTCAAACAATGGGTTATAGTTTAGCTCCAGTACAACTGAAGTCATCATGAGGTTTGCCACTTTTTTCAATTAAACATTTTCTTCTCCAATCATTATGTCTTATTCCTCCTGTCTTTACTCACAGATCTTAACAAAATTGAAGTTTATGAAGATATTATATAAAGTGTCACTCAACATTTTAAATATTTTTAAAGCATAAATAAAATATTTGTTTTCTTATTCTGTTTGTCTAGGCATTGATCACAAAATGATGGCATATTAAAATCAGTCTATGACTTTTCCATTAAACTTATTCAAAACTGAGACAGGATATATCCTCTTATTAAAAAAAGAAATCTTTTTAAAATAGAAAGAATTTTCTAAACAGAAAAGAAAAAGTGAAAATAATTGTTCTGGTTTTGATCTGGAAAAGGGGATGAAAGCTGTAGCTCAGGATCTTCAGCATTTCATAGTGGTCTCTGGAATTTCAACAGCTGAGCATAGTACCAAAAGCTATTTTCAACCACATTTTTTTTAAAAACAAAAAGGGACATATATATGTGCATACACCAATTTTATGTAGTTTTTAATAGCAAGTTTTCATGTTGTTGTTGCTCACTGTTTTATTTCAGTCTTCCTATGAGCAGCACTTTTTAATGGATTTAACTGTAAGCTTATTTTATTCATTTTCCAATTTATTGTTACAATCTAAAAGACATTAAACACAGTATTTACTTTGACTTCTCCCAGTGCTTCGTACTTTCTACCACATTTCAAGGTGGTATCCAGCAGAGAATCTTGGGTGGCAAATTCAAGTCACTTCACATAAGCCATACTTGAAATTCAGCTGTGCTTTCATATTTAATTCTACATTTGTTTGAAAAAATTCCCTTTAGATAAGTAGATGCTGATGAAGGGAGCTGACTTCAAAATCACCGCAAATGACACAAGTTTTCTCAGTTTCTTGAACACATAATGTCACTTGCAACTGATAAAAAAAACCAAACACTTCCTCAGATCATTACAATTCTTGCATATTCTCAACTCAGAAAATCATAAACGGTTTTTCTGTGGGGACTTAATCAGAACTCTCAGAGCTTATATTTTGGATCTTCCCATATGCCAAAAAGGAAACTTAAAGTAGCCTTTCAGTAATTACTCAGTCTCTTAGTAATTCCTTTTCATAAAACTTTATGGGAACAAATTTTTTCATAGAATTTTTTCCTTAATAGTAAACTGAACTGGCTCTTTATGTGTTTTGCTTAACACAGAATGAGACACAAAGTGCTGGTCCAAGAAATGGAGTTATAAGGTCCTCAATTTGTGGCTAATCATTGGTTTACGGAAATAGAATTGAAGCACCATCTGAATTACCTGTAAAGTAGACACTCATACCCACTAAAACTGTTCACTGAGACATACACATGCACATGAAATTTTACCAATTTGCTGCATTCAGCCTAGAATCTTGTATGGAAATAATGATGCTATATTGATTGTTTACAGCTTTCCATTTAAATTTAATAGGAAGCTATACTGTGATATTTAGAACTGTATTTTTTGTAATTGTCTCTGGACAGAATGGAGAGGATGATTTTATTTTATTTTATTTTATTTAAAAATGTTGGGAAAGGGGGGAATGATAAAGCCTAAGGAAGTGGAGGTTATTTACACTTAAAAACCAGCACCACTCATATAGTTCAGCTTACATCCAGGAAGAAAAATGTAGTGAGACATCCTGAAGCCTTTAAAATCATAATTTTTAACTCTGAAGAATTCTTATATTATCCATGCTAAAAAAAAAAAAAAAAAAAAAAGCATAGATCCTTTTTCTCCATATTTTTCTTCATGTATTATACATACTGTAGGTGTTATTTTTAGATCGGATTGCCTGGTACTGTATTCTCAGTAACTTATGTGCAGGTCATGAAGAGTTCAGTAATATACACACAGTGCTGCTCTGCTGCTTGGGTAGAAAGTGTCTTTCCCAAGGCCTTTTATTCACAGAAACAGCATTTGAAATTATAAGATATTTTAAAGTGTTGCTGGTTTGGTTTGGTTTTGGTTAGTTTTTTTTTTAATTTGTAACACTTCCTTTACGAAGCTTTTTTGTTGTTCCTGCTTTGTTTGCTCTCTTTTGTAAGTCCAGAAGCCATGTTGGCTAGGAATTGATTAGCAAAACTTT
>JAWWES010000094.1:56887218-56908234 GCA_035583135.1 Lophotriccus pileatus
CCTTTCAATTCCTTTCTTTCTCTTCTGTCACATACCTTCCTACTCAGCTGACTTTAGATTCTGACAACTGCTTCATTCCATATGTCCTTTCTTTCCCTCCACCAGGATTCATATTTACCAAAAGCCATATTTTTTTCCCCTCCCAGCAATTTGTTGGTCCACTTTTCTCACTTAACACTGGTTCTCTTCCTTGTTATGCACTTACTTGTTTCCATGTTCCCCTATGCTTCTTATTTTTTAAATTTAATATGGGGTTTACGAAATCACCAACACCACGTCTTAGCACTTTCTTAATGTTCTCTGCTGAGAACAAGAATCATGATATGTTTTTACAAAATATAACAATGATTAGTATGTTTAAAATTGACCACTTTCTTCCTTTCAAAAATATTTTCTAAATGCCCATGTCCCTTACTCTCCAGATGCAAAATAAGCTACATAACATTAAAAAAAAAAAAAAAAAGAAGGTGACATTAGCTCTAAGATACTGGTTAGTTTTCATTTACAACTTTAGATAAATTCACTGAACAAATCTATTTCTAATTTCTTTTGGTTATTGAAGAAATTTACTGTAATAAGCAAGTACTGTCTGCCCTCTGCATCTATGAGCATAAATGCTGTTTATGAAGTTGCTCTCCACTCTTTTGGAAGAGTAGACAAAAAGCAGTATATTCTAATGCTACTGTTGGAGTGCCCTTGCCACAGAAATTCACTGTTCATCCACCTTCCACAGGTAGAACAAATTAATTTTTTTTATGGTTACTCATATGAGCAATGGCAAGTGCTTAGTTTGTCCCGTTCAACATGCAGAAATACTGCCAATGTACTTGATCCAACACAGGACTCTTTGACAATCCACTGGAATGAAACCTTGTCTTGTGCAGATAAGATTAGAATAAAGTATGCAGAATTTAATCTGATTACAATGTACAAATAAAAATTAATCGGAAAAGCAAACAGGAGAGGAAGATATAGCCAGGTTATAGATATATGAATTTCGACCTCAAAAAAAAAAAAATGATTTTGGCTTCTTCAGTTCAGACATGAAGCCCACCAGGCATTCATTTTAATAAAGGTCCTTAGCTCTCTCCATGAATTAATGGTCTTCTCTAGTCAAAGGTCATAATTCAGCCAGAAATCTATCATCTCTCCTGGATATCTGCTCATCCAAACGTGATATCTTGCAAATAGTGGCGCCAGAGAAACAGTCTTATTCAAAAGGTGCTCACCAGCTACAGTTTTTAAAATGCTTTGAGTCATTCCCTGTAACTTCAGCTCTAGTAAGACTAGTATGAAGCTGATTTCTCCTCCCCAACTCATGGACGAAAAGAAGCAGAAGAAAGAGAAGTACAAACACCCCAAACTGAAGTTATGTTAACTCACTGCCAGACACCGGCCGGGGCTTCTCTGATGTAAGAATTTGTTGGATTATGACAAAAACATGTGCAGATCTCAGTCATAGAATCATAGAATCATTTCTGTTGGAAAAGGCCCTTAATATCACGGAATCATAAAATCAACTGGGTTGGAAAAACCCCTGAGATTATCAAAGTCCAACTCTTGATCCACTATCACTGCAGTTACTAAACCATGGCACTGGATGTGGTCTCATCTTAAAAACCTCTAGTTTTTATATATCTTTGAGTCCCTACATCTACATCAATCTTATGTAAATCTACACATCTTTTACATACCTTCAAGGTTAATGATTCAACCCTGAGCAGTCTGTTCCAGTGCTTGTCAACCCTTTACCTAAAGAAATTTTCCTAATATCTAACCTAAACTGCTCCGCATGCAGTTTGCCCAGTGATATTGCCTAAAAGTTAATGAGCAATTACTTACATACAACCATAGACATCTGTGCAAAACTCTTCTTTTAAAAGTACTAGTCTGACTCTTGAATCTCTTAACAGCATGTCCTCTTGCATGGCACCTTGACACAGGCCACAGGGAAGGCCATTCTGAGTGGTAACCACAGAACTGGCTAGCTCAGCTGTCCCAACAGTAAACTGTTATCAGAATAGTCACATGCAGCCAAGCTAACCCTCTCCAGAAGCAGGAATAAATAGTCCATGGGGTTACTGAGATGCCAGAGGCAGCTCTGCAGGTATCTATTAAACTCTACTGCCCAGTGAAACTTTGACAAAGCCTAAACTTGAGTCTAAACTTCAGCTAAGAGGAGTGTAAAACTGCAGAAGGGAAGAGCTTTCTTAATACACATTGTTTCATATGCTCTTTTTAAACATGAAGTACTGACCACTACTGGAGAAGAATGTTTGTTAGAGTTTTTGCTCTGATCCACTGCAACAGTTCTTGTGTTAAAGTGTAAGCAATAAGAAAAAATTTGGCCTAGTGAGACCATAGCTTTTGGCCTTCTGACTTTAAACAGGATTACAGAGCAATGATACTGTTTTCATTAACTCCAGCAATAAGCTGACCTTATGGGTCCAATCTAAAGCTGCTATGAAAAGAATTAATTATTTTACCAAGCTCTCAGTTTTGAGGAATGAAGATTACATAATTCCAGCCTGGCCTTCTTAATTAATTTAATATGGGAATGTTACTTGCCCACAGTCTGTCTTCCATTGTCCAGTAATGTTACACAAACTAAAAGCTAATCCTCGAAAATAAAAGCTTATGTTTATTATCTAATTACCAAGAAAAGTGAAGTTTGGACTTTTCCGATGCTAAGCCATATTGGCCCTCAAAAGTTAATTTAGATATTTATTTAGTCTAGTGAATTATTTGGTACTTCCCCTCACTGGTGCCAGAAGGCAGAAAACAGGAGGGCACTGTTCTTCCCAACTGCAGAACCTGACAGCTACAGGAGAATCCTCCAGGCTGTCAGAAAGACTCACGGGAAGCTCTTGCTACTGCTCCAGTGAAAACCTTTGCTAGTGTGAGACCAGAGCACTGGCATGACTTGGTCAGCAGGGACATGGCCACTCTCCACACCAAACAGCAGGCAGATGGACAGGCATGCCCAGCACATTTGTGACAAAACCAGCAAGCTGCTTAAATGCACGCTGACTTCCCCACCTGCACTGCCACATACAGGTAATGCCTGCTGATCTAGTGGATCCTTTCCCCCCGCAGCAGGATTTAAATGAGATTCCTTAGTCCAGTAGCAGCCCTTGAGTCTCAGGACATTGCCCTTTGCTAAGGGGAGACAAGACTAAACTCAGGCATAAAGCTAAGCACTGTGGGGTGGGTCTGATCCTGCACTTAGGAGACACCTCTTGCCTGCTGCATGGGCTTTTGCATGGGGCTCTCTGTCACAAGCTGCTCAAGAGCTGCTGGAAGAAACGCGCCAGCACAGCTGACCCACCCACCAGGCAGAAACAACAGCACAGCCTCAAGCAAACATTCTTTCCTCCAAACAAGGTTATCAGAAAATACAGACATTTCTGAGCAGTGTGTTTTCTTGATTTGCAGATTTCTCAATACGAAAACATTTCTGATCCTACACAATCCACATTCCAAAAAATCTGAGGAGGGAAAAAAAGTATGGAAATAATGGCATAAAAACTTTTATGTTACTAAGCCTCCAAAACAAATTTAAAACACATGTATTTTTTTTTAAGTAACTTTTTTCTACAAATTGGACTATATTCAAGTTATTGCTTAATTTTTGTCAAACCAGCCAAATACAGAGCTTTGATGAATGCGCAGGTGATGTCATTTCAAAAAGTCCAGGGACATTTAGAGGGGGAAAACAATTTATGATTTCACCTCTGAATGAGAACAGTCTGCTGTTTATTCAGACTCAGTGCTTGAAAACAATACCAATCTGGCCTACAGAAAATGAGATAATTGCATTTACTTCAACAGAAGAACTGTTTATACCTAAACAAAGATGTAACAGTTTTTCTTTTCATATTGAATATGAAATATGAAAATATCCTTGTAGTAACGCCCCAAAATGATCCTTCTTGAGCCATTGCAACATTCTGCTCTTTGTTGTACTTGTAGATTACTCTTCTGTACATGACTTCCATATTTACTGTAATATTCCCATATATACACAGAGAGCAGAATGTCAAAATGGAGACAGGATCATCAGATCCAAGAGCATACGACACAGCATGTGAAAACTAAGCTAAGCCTTTTCTGTGTTCCTAAAAGACCATAATTTGTATGAACAGTGACAAAACTCTGCCACTGTTTTGTCTACAGAGTAGGCAGAACACTCGTGAGTATTTGGAAGGATCACACAGCCACACCATGCCTAACTTCCAGGCACGACCCCTTGCAGATGAACAGGGTAGTTTGTAGTCATGTCCTTCTGAGGTATTCCCTTTAACAGCTACCACCCAGTGTTGAAAGAGAAGTCTAAAGCTATCAGATAGTTCGTGTCATTTAGTGAAAATAGCATAGCCACAAACTGACTCCTGATTATTTCTTCAAACTTAAGCGGTCTTACCTGCCCACTCATCCAAGCACAATATATTTCCTCTCACTGACCTCATATAGCTCTAGATTTAATGATCCCTATATTTTCATATTTAATATTGAAATAGACTTTGTTTCACCATGGGATGTTGAAGCTTGTCCTTCTTCCACCATCCCTAGTGTGCCTCCACTATTGTCACCACCACAGCTCCACCTTTGTGGGTCATCTGCCAGATTCCCCTCACACACACTTGCAAGGCAACCATAAATGTAGCCTGCCTGCTGATTCCAAGACTATTCTTGGAAGTGCATGATATCTTGGGAAGCATGCAATATTCTTCGCACTTTTTTCGTCTTCTTAACTGTTTCTGTTCATACAAAATTAAATTCAAGTGTATCCCCCATGGGTTTCTCTATACAATGAATGCACATGTTTACTTCTTTCTGCTCATATTGTCACATTTGGCTCTATATCAGTTATCTAAAAATAATAACACTATGAAGACATCCCAGGTCAGCAAATCTTGGCCTCTGAGATTACTATCAGTATATTTATGTCTTTACATTCTTCAATGTAATTGCATAAGAGGAAAAGGAAGAAAAAAATAAGAATGGCCATACTCCAGCCAAAGCTAAGTCAATAATATAACCTCAAAGTGCTGGAATTTAAGTGAACTCAAGAATGTACAAGGTAATTGAGAAAGCAGATACCAAGAGAGTACTTCAAGAATACTCTCCTACCAGCTTTCCAGGGATAATTTCTTTGAACAGCAGAATGGAATCCTAGGTAATATGACTTAAAAAAGAAGTAACTTAGTCTGTTGCTATAGGAGCATCAGCTATACCAAAATTGTACTTAAACCAAGAAGGAAGTGAAAGATTCTGTAAGCTCATGGAAAACAGTACCTCTGATATATTTCTGTCTGAACTTTCACCCAAGATCTCACCTGTTGATGAGCCCAAAGTGAACCCTAAATCCAAGATTTAGGAGCCCAGTGCTTGTTTGGTCTAACACTGATTGACTACACTGATCTCTTGGATCTGTACTTTAAATATCATTTCATCCAGGCCTGATGAAAGAGGGTGAAATTTTCATCTTCATTTTGAGAGGAAGGAGGAGTTTGAAGAGGCTGGTGATAGGGAGACGAAAGGAGGTTTGGGTTTGTACTACAAAAAAGCTGATGACCAGATGCATAGCTCTCTGTTTGCAACTGTGCATCTAGCAATTAAGAAGAAATTTAATTTTCATGGCACCCAGCAAGCAATTAAGAAGAAATTTAATTTTCATGGCACCCAGCACCAGAGCAGCTTGGATCTTGTTTAGAAAATTAACCACCCTGAAAGATGACATCAGGCAGCTGTTTCTGCCTGAAGAAACACTCGCTACCATCTTGTCATTTTGTCAGACAAAATGACTAAGTAAAACAAATCAAGAAAACATCCAGCTTTGAACTAAACAAACAGCCTAGCATTGCATCCCAGACACTGGCCCCAGCAGACTGTCAAGACAAAAAACATATACAACAGAGCCACTTGGCTAAGAAAGTCGTGCAGATAGGCTTGAAGATTCAGCTCTGCAAAAGTTACGTGGTGGGATGAAGTAAAAGAGAGGGATCTTTGGAAAATTAGGTTGTGGAGACCAGTTAAGAGTGCAAAAATAGACACTATACTGCTGTAAATTTTAGCTAAAATTTGAGACTGTTGTTACAGTAACTCACTCCATTTGCTAATAACAAAGACCTTGCCTTACACGTGCCTCCTCAGAAACAGGAGGTGCTAGCAGAACAGAGTGCAGCAGATAAAAGATTGAGATGGCTGCAGTGAAGTTGCTGTTAAAAAAACAGTTTAGCACATAGGGAGGCACAAAAAGTTAGAGGCTGCAGTGCAGTCCAGAAGGAGGCATTTTTCCTGCACGATATAGGGGGCGGGGAGGAAACAAAAAAGACTAGCCATTTTTCCATTATTAATTGATGTCAATTATTTAATTTTTAAACATATGGGAATTGTTTATGCCATGTCTTCTTTTTATTAGGTAATGGCCATTCTCAATGTCTTGAAGTTACACTGCACAGAATTTAGTGGGCTTGGTTCTATGATCTATATAATTTAACCATCGTCATTTCTTTCATTGCATGATTGCCAAACAAGTAAATAGTTTTCAAAATGGCATATACTTCCTATGTGACTGCACAGGTAAATCCACCACACAATGATTGATTCCTTCTCCAAGGATAGTTCTGCAAATAAAGTTTTACTCGTAAAATTCTCCTAATAAAGACAGAAAAGGGTGTGAGTCAGAGTGAAGTTTGCATCTGTAAGTCAAATAAATATTTATAAGCAATGTTCATCCATCTCTGTCCAGCCGTATTCCCATTTCAGCAAAAGGCTTCCATGCTCTCCCAGAGCCAACAAGTCGTTTTCACAGTTCTTGAACTTCTTCTCCTGTAGTAGTAAACCTGCAGTAAATGAAAAACTATTGTTTTAAACATGTTTCAACATGGCCTTTTGCAGTTTTTGCTAACTCATGGTCCTTCTTCCCAAAACCCCACAGGACATCTGCCTTTCATATGCAAGAATGTCCTGGGAAGGTTTCCTGGGTCTCATTGGCCTGTTAACCCCTTCCTGTGGGTGTTAACCTTTACCTGTGATTGGTTTAATTCTGTAACTACCTGAGACTTGTAATTGGTTACTTTGTAATCCATCTAAAACCTATTTAAACCTTTACACCAACAATAAACTCTCTCTTCCCTCCCCTTCTCATGACCCAGCTGTGCTGTCTGTTGGGCGGCTACGGGAACACGTGGCTGAGGGGGATGGGGGAGCATCCCTCCCCTCTGGGGTCCGGGACTAATCCCTGGGCCTGGAGTCCCGCTCTCCCATGCAATCCCACCGCCGGATTCTCTTATTTATTTCACACACAGTTTCTGTCTCAGATCAAATACAACCTGTTCAGTTTTATCCTCTTGGACAGTCCCACTCACTAGAGCTTGTTTATATCCTAGATGGTGTATTACTGTGATGGAAGATTCTACTGTTCTCCTTCGGAAGAATCTCTGCAGACATTAGACATTTCAGATTAGATTTTCAAAGAATCACAGAACAACTTAGGTTGGAGAAGTCCTTTAAGATTGAGTCCAATTGTAAATATGACCCACTGTTAAGTCCTGTGCCCTTCAAAGTTTGCTTGAGCCAAAGGGCCATAAACTTGACAATGGTCATCTAATTCTGGAGACTGGGCAAATAGCTTGGGTGAAGCCATCTCTCTGTATCCACGGCTTGAGAAACATGAGTGGAGACATTCCCACCCATTCTGCTCTGCCAGACAGATACAAAGTAGATGAGTCACGCACAGAAAGTTTGTTCCCTCAACTTCTGCTCTATGAGATAAAAAGATAAGCAATCCTTCCCTTAATCTTGCCATAGCTCAGTTGCCTCTGATACCGTCCGCCTTGGGGGCTGGGGCTGTCACCCAGAGCTAGTGCAGTCCTTCCTCCCCTGTGTAATAAGTAACCTCTGTGTGAAAACCAGTTTTATTAAAGCTGTTAAAATGAAGCTTTAATGAATAGAGGTAGAAATTACATGTAAACACGTGAGTAAATAAAATCCTTTTCTAGATCATTTTGTTCAAAAATCACAACACGAATCTTCTCTCAAGACAGGAGGACAAACTGTCCTTTAAAAGTTTTTTAATGTAAATGATGGAGAACTTTATGGTAACGTCTGCAGCTCTATTGTTCCAGTGTAGCTACAAAGAGATGCTGTAATATGGTTAAATGTAAAGAGCTGACAAAGTCACAAAAGCCTGCCATGTGCAGTGGTAGCTGTTGTGGGGGAAAGATAAAAGGAATCTCTACCTCTGTGCAACTTCTGTGTTGCAACACTCCTCAGTCTCTGAGCTTAATCAGTGTGAAGCCAAGAAAAAATGCTTTCCTGATTTGTTACTTTTGTTGTATTTGTCTTTCCTACTTTATTTAAAATTCTTGTTTTCAGAAACAAACTTGTAAATATTTACAAAATGAATCATACTAAACAGCAAAGGAGTTTAGTGAAATGCTTTGGTACTAAAATGATGTGTTTCACGTAGCCTGATTGTATAATTCAATTTTATATTAGAGGAGAGATATGTAAATACAAATGGTGAAATGTCACCCAGTTTTATGAGATCATATTTCAAATATACAGATGAAATTCAAATTAAGTTCTAGTTGCTATGTTTATTGTGGAAAAACTAAATTTCATAAATATATTAGCACCTGGAGATATTTGGTGATTTCTGAATAACAATGTTAAAACATTCATAAATCAAAATGTTTGAGTATGAACAAAAAGCATACTTTTGGCTTTTGTGTGCTTTTGCTACTGTGATTTATTTGAACATTCATAACACATAATTCTTTTCACATAAAGATGTGTAAAATTTGTGTTAACTACTAAGAATAAAACAGTGGTCCTTTTTGTTTCTTAATGGTTTATCAGCACTGCAGTAATAATGAAACCCATAAGAAAAAAGGACGCATTTGTAGGTAATTAGTCTGTGGTTTATTTATTATTAAATTCAGTATATACTGCATTTGCAACTCATTGAAAAGCAATGTGGTTTATTAAAAAAATTGCTCAAATTGTATGCCATCATAAAAAGACAATGGTAACACTAGAACAAAGGTATGTAGACAAATTTTCTCACTAAAAACACATAGATATTGAAAGTATATGATCACCAGAGAGAATTGAAAGATAAGTAGAAAACAAGAAAAGTTTCTTCTGTACAAAGCACGTAGTACAGATAAAGAAGAAATATTTTAAGCTGACAGAATGCAATGTTTCTTGTGCTAAATCACATCAGATGTTATCACAGATAAATGAGGAGGACAATAAAAGTACAGAGGAGACTAATGAAATTGTAATTTGTAGAACATCCAGCTCAGTGTAATAGGAACTGTAAACAGTTCCCTGCCCATGGAAGTAGTGATAAAATGGGGGATGGGTACAGGACACCTGACTCTAGAGGAAGTCCGGCAGATGCCCAACAAAGATAACAGCAAAAGCAGTACAGAAAAATTGAGATGAAACCTCTCAAGTCTGATATAACAACCAGTCCAGACTTCAGATCCTGAACTTTTCTAGAAATTCAGTCTACTTACTACTTTGTATTTCTCAGACAAAAATTATCCCTGTCTCACCTCATTCATCCTAAAAATTAGTTATTTCCTAGAGTTAGGCTCTTATCTCGGGTGAGCTATTTCAAATCAAATAAAATTGTGACAACAAGATTCAGATTGACTTGAAAGTTTCCAAGCTTATGCTACCAGTTGAGGCACAACACTACCCTGACACTGGTATTGCTGCCCCTGTTGTTGTTATTGTTATAGAACCAGATGAAATGATACTTCATCACCATTCACAAGGCTGTGCTCTGATCCAGTGCCATTAGTGCTATTATGCTATAGCGACCATGTAAGCAAAGCTCAAAAGGAAATAAAAATCAAATTGCAAATAAATGCTAATTCCAAGGAAAGCAGTCCCAATAGAAAATGGAATTGAACTGACATTAGAGAAGTAGTGTCGTCTCAAGGACAGACTCAGATTTTCTTTCCTGGCCTCAGGCCTTCTTGGCTGAATGAGAGCACTACATTTGAGTCATGTCAGTACCTTCCAATAGTCTCTTTACTAAAAAACTCCTTGCTCATCTGATACTGAATTCTAAGTACAAGTCTAGGCACCTGAACAAGTGCTAAAATCCCATCTCTGAGGTGTTTTGAATACAAATCCAAGATACTTGGTTCAGACCACAGTTTTCTTAAAAGTCAGTGGGGGTGCTACTCTTTGGAGAAGTGTGTAGTTCGGCACCTAAACAAGTGACAAAGTTCCTGGAAGACTCTAGCTGTCCCTGCAAAGTGAGAGGGAAATTGTGGTGACAAGACTCCAGGCTTAGTCACGTCTCCATGTTATGAAAATCTACATCTTTTTCCTCAGCTGCAACATGGGAGTAGTCACATATTTATTGTATTTCATCTGACTCTTGGAGGGAATTGGTTTAGGTCACTTTGCAGAACACTCAGTGTTTATTAAGTCTGCTCCCACCATCAGGTATTAATTATTATTTTATTTTGTAAATAATTTGTGGAGTTCTCTTTCAGCTGCACTTAAGGTTTTCCAAAGAAAGGGGCTTGTTAGTAGCTTCAGAAATGTCTCACTAAGCCTCCAGTTATTTTTCTCTGACAACTTCTCCAAGTTGGAAATGGAAGAGTTGCATTAAATATCCCTATTAACTTTCCAACATGTGACTCAAAGCAATTGCTCTGTCTTTGATTAGTTAGAAGTACATCTGCAAAGCTGAGTTTACAATACACCACATAATCTCAAATGCAGATCTTATTCTGCCATCTGGACCATATGTGTTAGTGTCAACAACAGCAATAAACAGTACAAGACACAGTTCACATAAACATTTCAGAAATCATAAGCTTAATCATTGTTCAGAAGTTGGACCAAGCTATGACTAACCTCTTCAGGACTATAAGCCCTCGGCTTACTGACTTTGAAAGGTATCCAGAAGAAAGTGTATCCAAAACCTGAACCTAGAGATAAAAGGGAATTCATGTGGCATAACAACAATATGAACAGCAATAAACAACTTTTAAAGCTGGTCAACTGTGAAATTGAAATTGTGTTGAACTGCAAGCCTTGCTGAATGGTGATCTCCACTAGCATTGCAAATACTGTTCCTGTTACAGGATAAGACTATGTCTTAATTCATTTTATTAGCTACTTCTTTTCCAGTCCATTGAAGTCTGCTGGACTGTCTATGATGCTGTCCCTTTAACCTTTGCCTTTCCAAAGGGATTCTGGCAACAGCATCAGTGGGTAAAATTGATCAAAAGTTGAACTTGGGGGGAGGGAGGGCGGGGGGAAGGGGCACGAAACCTGAGGCAATAATCAGGGGAAAACATTTCAGAAACCAGAAACTAGAATATAACTATTAAGCTGATCTGTATACACAAATGAAAGGTTTTCACAAACAAATGTCCATGGGACTCATCACAGCATGAGTCAGAGTCAGAGCAATAACAGCTCCCAAGGCCAGTGGCATCCTCAGTGCATTTCTGCTTTGCCACTTCCCTCCAGTCTACGATTTTCAATCATGAAAACCTGACTGCATTGAAAAGAGAAGAACGACATTTTGCCCAGTCTGACAGTAGTCTAGACACGCCCTCGACTATTCTTAGGTTTTTGGTACAAGACAGGAAGAGGATGTTCCAGTGTTTCAGATAAAAAATTGAACTAATGAAAGTTGCTTGCACCTTATTTCCATACATAGAAATTAGGTCAGAAATAACTAAATTCTAATATTTCAGGTACAGTCTATATGAAAGTGAAAAGACTCTTTTATGATATTTTAGACAAAGCCCATGCCAAGCAGGTATTTTTGTAGCCTCATTCCTCAATCAGAAGTGACAGCGAAGATCTATACCCTGTTAGCACTGTAACTAACACAGTATTTACTCTAAAAAATAATCTACCAGAAATAGCCATCAGTATTTAGAAAGACAGGGATAAAACAACTCTTACAAAAGAGAGAAAGAAAAACTACCTTTTTAGAATACTGGATATTAGTAAACTTTTCCATTTCCTCCTTTGGAAGTAATATAAAGACCAATGATTCAAGAAAGCTGGGAATTAATGCTAGTAGACAAAACTCTGCCTAGTTTTTCTTATGAAAGTTTTTCTTAAGTAGCAAGTAAGAATTATTTAAAACAGCTCCCAGAAGAATATCTGTTTGGCTATAGTCTGAGTCCTAAAATTCAGTCCTATACAACCTTTTTAGAATAAGAAAGGTAAGATAGCCCTCACTTATTTTATTGTCTGATCCCCAAACCAGTGAGGGTCAAACTGTTCTCCAAAATCCTTTACACGGGCTGCTATTTTGCATTGATATCCAGATATCAGTATATGAGCGCTGTTTCCCCAGATAACTTGTTAATGCACATCTCTCACTGGATTGAGAGACACTAAACAGAAAAGCCAAAAAACAAGAACTAAACAAGAGCATGTTATATGTTGACTTCGATTTCAGCTATCATGGTGTGATAGCTAACAGAAAGTCACTTGTTATGTCCCTGTCTAAAGCTGCAGGTAGACTTATGGTTAACAAAGATTTAATAGCATATGGAGTTAAGCAGTAATGCATATAAACTGCCAGAAGCAACAAAGTGCCTTTAGTGGCTGAAGTCAGAAAAGCAAACTGCAGGGCTTCATCCAGCCCAAGATAAGTCATACAGCACAGCTGAAGCTGAACTCCTACGTACTTCTAGTTATAAAACTACTGTTTAAAGCATTTAAGATACTGAGAATACTGGAAATTTATTAAAATAATTGATACATGTGCCCAGTCATCAAACTGATGATTGTATGTGTTTGATGCAAAGGGAAAAAAGTGTCAGTTATCTATTCTGTTGCCTTATCATGAAGAACAACTCCTGGTTTTTTTTGTTTTTAATGGATTTCTGAAACTTCCATTACTTCATATTGTTAGTATAGAAGTTTGCAAGACCAGAAGCGTTCTTGACATATTTTTGTATCTTCCCTCAAACAAGAAACCCGGGGAAGCTGGAACACTCAATGCAGTAGAATGCCTTTGACCCCTGCTGCAAAACACAGACATGACAGTGAAAGACACCAACCAAGAAAACAAAAAACAACTGTTGCATTTGACTTTGCTGAATGTCTTTCCTGTGAAATGTGACAGATTCTTAAAAAAATCATATGTCACTTTTTTTTCCTGAATAAAATTAGGAGGTATCAATTGCTCTTGAAATTTTGCGTCAAATTAATTCAGCCAAGACAGTTTCTTTGGTATGTATATGCAGGATTAAGTGTCCTTTTCTTTGTTCACCAAAAGTTGCAAGGCTCCAGAATCTGGATGTCTGGGACAATCAGATGGTTATGATAAAGGTAAGAAATTAAAATAATTCCTCCAAAACTGTTGTCTATTTTGAGATTAAAGCCAAAAATCAATAACCTGTGAAGTCAACCATAGAAAACAATCATCATTAATCAACACAAAATCATTGTCCACATGTTTTTTGAAGCAAGATGGCTCATCACAACTATTTTACCATGAGATTTTAATCAAAAATGATAGCTGGCATGTTTCTATGTCAGGCAAAGGAGACCAGAGAGACTGATTACTCTAAACAATACATGTTAGTGGAACAATTTGCTAATTCTTCCAAACTGAGCTTATTTACAGCATTTGATCTAATTTAAAATTTGGGGTTTTTTTCATAATTTTTTTTGTGAAAAAGGTGCTATAGTATTTTAGTTGAACACCAAAGAAGGAATATGTAAATAGGATATTTAAACATAAATCAATGGATATGAATGGGATAACTCTTTATATATACAGTAGACTTCAACGGAATTAATATTTATTTATATGTACCACTTGTTTGGAACAAAGACACAAATTTCTGCATGTAATCCAAACACATTTGTCTCAAAAACTACACTGTTTCTCTAATTACAAACATCTATTGAATTGCTATTACCTTAACATTTAGGAGACCCTGTCCTGGACCAAAACCCTGGTTTTTTGGGAACTGAAAGGTCCCCAAAAAAGAAAATAATCCCTATCCCTGCAGCATGAGACAAGAGGAGAAAAAAAAAAAAAAAAAAAGAGAAATGTTAAAGGCATACAAATGGAAGATTCATGTGTAATTTCAGTGTATTAGCAGTCTGGCCATCCAGAAGGCTATATCCCAGTGCTTGTTTGGCTTTTTCCTTTTCCTTGGTATCATAACAAAGCAGAATTTTAAGGTGTATATATACACTACCCAACAGAAAAAAGATGTAATTTAAGGCAACAGGTAGTTGCCATTACTAAGCTGTCTAGATTTGTATAGTATCAATTCCAAAATTTCATGTCAAAAAAGTACCAACGGTAAATAATACCATTTCCAGAACTGCAATATATATGGCTGATGATGGAGTGCAGTTTGAACTCAGTGATTTAGCATCATGAACAAAAAAACAGAGACTGAACTTATTTTCCATACCATTAGCACATGAAGATTTCAATAAGAAGATTGTATTTTTAAGGAATACATGTGAAATTGTAAGACTAATATAAGAAAATAAGAAGATGATAGAGAAATAATATTGTCTCAAACTTTTAAAGGGAATTTCAGAAAATTTTAAGACATTAAAAATATCTAGAAAGAAATGGTCCTTTAGGTAATTTCTGTTTGATTTATTTAGATTATAAAGTATTTTAGGTTTTCTATGACATGATGAGTTTCATGCAGATTATGTGACTCATGCTGATGGCATGAAAGGTTTTAGTATTAATTTCAGTGTGCATTACTTTCCAGTTGTGACAGTTCAGCACTGAATGGAATCAAAACTGCAATCCAGAATTATTGATTCATTGACTTATTTAAATCTTAAGCAGCTCTGACATCTCTGCAGCTGAATACAGATTTGTCTTAGCAATCTGTTCTCGGTTACAACTACCCATCACCAGATTGTCTGTGTGCTGCAGGCTTTATATAACTCCTTTGGACAAATATTTTCTTGAAGAAGGTTTATAATTTTGTCAAGTACTTGAAAATATTTATGCATGGACGCTACTGCTCATTTCCACAAATCATTCATTACTGTCATTGTCAGGTCCCCAAGTAAATAGCCAAATCCTTACTTTAACAGGGAAAAAAATTTCAGATCAAAGCAACTAAATCCCTGCAGATCTGATATGAAAGCCTATGATGCATGTCTCTTGTTGACTCTTCAGTCATCAAAGATTCATCCCTTATAACCCAGTAGCTAACATGGGGAAGGGGATTTCAACCTCATGAGTTGGAACTATGACAGCTCATAAGGAGAGATCATTTCCAAACATTATGATTTTTTACAAGATAATTTGCAATAAGTGCTATGTCATCGACTGTAGTTTGAGTCCTTTGTTATATATCTTTGCAGAAAGTCCTGAACGCAGAAGGAAAGCAGATGGCTGCAACCTTAATCTAATCACCACAACTACTTGTTTCATGAACAGCATTTACAGCTTGCTCATAACTAGTTCTGGAAAAAATACTAAAGATGTCTTGCTGGGCCTAACATTCCTTCAGCTGACAATATCCACAAAAAGAGATGTTGTGAATTAATGTTATTGATATTTCAGATAAGATAGTAGGTGCTAAATACCAAAGTATTAAAAAAACACACTAAAATTCTGTAAAAATTATTCAAAGTAAGACAAATTACTTTTTCTCAATCCCCAGGGTTCAAAGCTAGGAGAGCATTTTCAAATGATTCATTCATTTAAATGCACAGACTATTTAAATCATGATCTGATATTAAAAAAGCAAAGTAGAACAAGAATCTGCCAATAAATAGAACTCCCGTTAGTTTTCAATCGCTTCCACTGTGTGACAAAGTGAAGTTATTACTCAGCATGACCAGTGGGCTAACAAGTTTAGGCTTCAGCAAAGCAAGGGCAAGAGGAAGTTTGCCAACACAACACGTGGCACAAAGATCTTTTACCTAACTCAAAGAATCTTTCCTTTGGACTGACCTAATACTATCCTGAACTTCTCCCTTAATTTTGCATGAGGTAAAGGGTGAATGCAATTGACAAAGTAGAGGTGGTTAGTTATACTTCAAAAAAATATTTTGTCTTTCACAACACAAAGCCTTTGAAAACAGGAGATGACGCTCACCAAAAAAAAAAAAAAAAAAAAAAAAAAAAAAAAAGGTAGGGAAAAATAATAACTGTTGAAAAATCTTCTTTTGATATTTTCTTTTAAAATTGTAGTTTCTCTGTTCAAGACACAGAACAATTTCTCTGTTCTGAAACCTGTGAGCAGGAAAGTCATAGAATCACAGGCACGTCAAAAAGAACATCAGGAGGTCCCCAGTGCAACAACCAGGTCACAGCAGCATCACAGAGGAGGCCTGGTCTTAAAAAAACTTGAAGGATACAAGGCATACAACCTCTCTGGGCAATCTGGTCTGTTTCAATGTAAAAAAAAACATTTTCTCTCTATATATGTATCTATAGTCTAAATTTCTCTTGTTTCAACTTATGCCTGTTGTCTCCTCTCCTGCTGCTACACACTGCTGCAGACATCCTGGCCTCCTGTCCCCAAAAACCTGACTAAAAGTAGGAGAAGGCTGCTCTGAGCTTTCTTCAGGGTGAAGTGGCCCTACATCTCATGCTTCCCTTACAGGCCAGTCTCTGAGGATCCTGCTGGCCCTCTGCTGGGTTCACTCCCATTTGGCAATGTCTACCTTGGACTGGAGAAATCAAACCAGAGGACTCAGTGTCAGTGATGGTGTAGGTCCAAGACATACCAAGTTGAGAAGAATAATCATTTCCCTCTGTCTTCTGGCACATACAGCACTGAATGATGCCACTCCCACAGGCTGCCAACTCCTGTGGAGCCCTCCATCTCTCCCAAAGCCTTCGGGACTCACACAGTATACTGCTACCCCAGCCTGGACTGTTGTTGCTAATGGTAAGTAGACCTTCCCAGGTATGACTAATAATGCATGACTTTGCATTTTGCTCCTGGCTTTTTCCCCCAGGTATAAGAAAAAATACGATTGGATGACTTTGTCCTTAAAGATTTGCAAGATATCCTTATCTTCTTTGCCCTTCAGAGCTGTTTCATGGGACTCCACCTACAAGTGTTAATGAATTTAAGTCTACTACTTACTTTCCTTACTCCCCTCAGGTTCTTTACCTCCAGTAGTTGTTGGTTGCTACAGCAAAGGCTGACACTGATTATCACGTTCCCAGCCACTTCCCTATTGTTAAATAGGAGATCTAATTGTGCCTCTCCCTTGGTTGGCCAATCCATTATCTTTATCAAGAAGTTTCTGTTTATACCCTTCAGAAGTCTTCTTAACTGGTTGCAAGTAGTCATGTCCTTTCAGAGGATGTCACAGAACCTAAATTCTCCCCAGTAAGCTAGGTTTGTGATATAAAGACTTCTTCCAGTTGTTTAAAAAGATTTGGTTGGCTTTGATCGTGGTTGGATGGAAAGACAAATGCAACAAAATACTCTAAAAACTACAGAAATATTTTGATTGATAACAGTAATTTTTTTATGGCTGACTTCATAAGCTTTTTAGATTTCATCCTTGCATTTTAATTCAGAGAAAAAGTTTATTTTAAAATTTTTACTTACATCCTGGACCAAAAAAACCCAAACAAACAAACAAAAAAAACCTGAATAAACAGAAGCCCAACAGCCAAACTACTTTGTTTTCTGAACGCATATTAAAGAGAAGACTCCAGAGCAGTTCCCTGAAGAGAACAGAAATAAGCCATGAAAAGAGCCAGAGAAGAAAAAAATGGAGCTGTGTCTTGAAGAAAAATTCCCTCAGGGTTAATTACCTTTTCTGCATCACACTGTTCTTCACTACATAAATAGTAGACTGACACTCTTTCTAACCTTAACTGGTTTTTTCCTTTCTAAAGGCCAATGAAACATTAGGAAATGTCTCCTACGTATTTTCCTTGCCTGGATTTGTTTGCCAGTTGGTATGTAGGGAAACATAAATAGCCTAAAAGAGGACTGTGAGAGGACTAGCAAGAGAAATTTGGCCACAAGAGAGGAAACAACCAAACAGGCCAGGTCTCTTCTACTTATTGGACTGTGCTCTGCAGCTGGCAAAAGATTAGAAAATAAAATTGCTTCCTGATATTTTAATTTCCCATTGGAGTATACTATGGTAAACTTTTTTGGGGGGTAAGAAATGTTTTGTATATCTATTTTCTTTGAATAACTAGAACAAAAAAAACTTTAGGAAAAAACCCTCACATATTCTGATTAGTAAAGTTTCCCTTTCTTTGTGTTCAGATGGCCTGGGAAGTCTTGTCATCACTGTTGGGAAGAAATTGCATCCCTGAATAGAAAGATGTATTTACTGGATACATTATCATCAACCCTCGTACTGAACTTTGGAGAACCAAATCAACTGTCACATACTGATAGGAACATTGATATGAATTGAAATGAAGTCTGTATGAATAATATAAGACAGATGTTTCCTCACTGTTACCCAACTAATCCCAACCATCACAACAGCATGTGGCAAACACCTGTTAAGGCTTGCCTGCGTTTGGATGTGCTCCTAGTCACTGAAGGAAATTTCTTGTTGCATCCTGTCTAAACTAAAAAGCAGAAAAAGTTTCAAATGGCAAGATATTTGTCTCCAATTACATAGAGAACTTGTCTGTTCCAGTCATAAGCTCCCTGTTTATTTGATTTTTTTCTTAAATACCACTGAAAAATCAAGAAGTGTTCAACACTTTTCAAAACCAGACTTCCTTCATACACAAAAGCTCTGAACATCACATGAGAGTGCCAAGGAATGATGTGTTACCCATTCATAGGGTAAGACCTCAATCATAGCACAGACCAGAAGCAGGATAATAAAAAAGGACAGAGCTTTAGAATCCAGCAGAAGTGATAATAACCTTCCTTCCTCTCATCCCCTCTACTTCAACAGTAGCACTTCAGTTTTTTCTTCTCATTGTCCTTTCTGACACTTCTGCAAGTACAGGTAAAAGTCATCATTCTGAATTTATGCATTCCAGACCCATTTTGCCCACTGAGGACAGCTGAGCAGCCATTACTTCATCAAAATATGGGTGGGGAAAGAAAATTTTTGGATTAACTGCGCAGTGCCCAAAATGGAAACAATCCTATCCCCAAGAAGCACATTTTGTGCAATAAATTAACTGTAATTAGATATCTTGACAGCATAGAAAAAAATATCAAAGCAAGACAGAGTATGTGAGAGAAAACACCAGACTGTTCCACACTGAGATGTGATGGGAGTTACCTCTGTTAAGAGGCCTGTGATTTCTCTGCAAGACTTTCCAAGGAGTGACTAAGAATGTTTCATAAATATTCACCCATTTCACTGGCAAGTCCTTCCATTTTTGTATTCAAACCTTTCTAATGGCACTCAGCTTCATGTACAGTTAATCTTGTGATCAGATAATTTTCTGCATTTCCATTCTAATCCTACAAAAGAAGAAATAAACAAAAGAAGAAATAAACTAGCATGTGGAAGGAATAATTTCTGTTCTACATTTGGAAGGAAACAGGTTTAAATATTTACATCACATCACAAGGACAACGCACTTTCCACAAGTAATAAGAAGTGTCAAACACAATGCTTGTTAGAATTACATATTTTAAAGTCCACAGGCCTAGATAATTTGTAGGAGCACAGGCTGAGATGTTCAGAGTCAGAAAAAGATGCTGTCAATAATAGAAAGGATATGCTCCCATAATCCAAAGGCAAATAGTCAGCAACCTGCTACACCACTTAGGCGTACACAAGTCTCTGAGACTGGTTGGGATCCCTTCAAAGGCACTGATGGAGTTGGTGGAAATGCTCACCAAGACACTTTCTGTCATTTTCCAATAGTCCTGGCTAAACAGGGAGGTTCCAGTTGACTGGAGGTTGATAAATGTGATGCCTACCGGCAAGAGGGTCAGGAAGGAGGATTTAGAGAACTACAGGCCTGTCAGCCTGATCTCAGTGCCAGAGAAGTCATGGAACAGTTAATCTTGATTGTCACCATGCAGCACACACAGCACAGGGTTCAGGCCCAGCCAGCATGTGTTTAGGAAAGGCAGGTCCTCCTTGACCAACCTCATCTTCTGTGACAGGTGACACACCCAGTGGATGAGGGAAAGGCTGTTAGTGTTGTCTACCTAGACTTCAGTAAAGCTTTTGACACCATTTCCCACAGCAGTCCACTGGAGAAATTGTCTATTCATGGCTTGGACAGATGTGTTCTTTGTTAGACAAAAAACTGGCTGGATACTGTGGCCCAGAGAGTGGTGGTGAATGGAGTTACAGCCCCAGGGTTCAATACTGGGGCCAATCCTGTTTTTTTATCAATTATCTGAATGAGGGGATCAAATGCACTCTCAGTCAGTTTGCACACGACACCAAGTTGGGCAGGAATGTTGATGTGCTGCAAAACAGAAAGGCTCTGCAGAGGGATCTGGACAGGCTGAGCACAACAGGATGAGGTTCAACAAGGCCAAATGCTGAGTATTGCACTTACGTCACAACAACCCCAGGCAACACTACAGGTAGAGGGGAGAGTGGCTGGAAAGCAGCCCAGCAGAAAAGGAGATGGTTGACAGCAGCTGAACGTGAGCCAGCAGTGTGCCCAGGTGGCCAAGAAGGCTGATGGCAACTTGATCTGTGTCGGCAACAGTGCGGCCAGCAGGACTGTCCTGCTGTACTGGGAACAGGTCAGGGTGCATCTTGAACACTATGTTCAGTTTTGGGCTCCTCACCACACAAAGGACATTGAGGTGCAGAAACAAGTCCAGAGAAGGGCAATGGAGCTGGTGAAGGGTCTGGAGCACGAGTCTGATGAGGAGAACTGAGGGAGCTGGGGTGCTTAGCATGGAGAAAAGGAGGCTCAGATGAGACCTTATTGCTCTCTATAGCTACCTGAAAGAAGGGTGTAGCCAGGCAGGGGTCCATCTCTTCTCCC
Source organism: Lophotriccus pileatus (assembly GCA_035583135.1). Classification (NCBI taxonomy): domain Eukaryota; kingdom Metazoa; phylum Chordata; class Aves; order Passeriformes; family Tyrannidae; genus Lophotriccus; species Lophotriccus pileatus. The sequence goes on from JAWWES010000094.1 coordinate 56,908,148, forward strand.
AAGTAACAGGTAATAGGAGGAGAGGAAAGGGCCTCAAGTTGTTGTAGCACGGGAGGTTCAGATTGGATATTAGGTGTAATTTCTTCA
>JAWWES010000094.1:56908244-56939055 GCA_035583135.1 Lophotriccus pileatus
CAAGCACTGGAGCACACTGTCCAATGAAGTGGTGGAGTCAGCACCCCTAGAAATATTTAAAAAATGTGTCCAAGCGGTGCTTAGGGACAGCGTTTAGTGGTGGGCTTGGCAGTGCTACGTTAACCGTCGTACTTCATAACCTTAAAGGTACTTTCCATCATCAATGATTATGCGATTCTGCTATTTTAGGTCACATGTAAGTCAGTATTTTAGACAATCTTGAGAGAGAAAAATATTACATAGTCAATACTGTTGTAGAAAAATGCAACTTGAAAAACAAACGCAATTTCAATCTTACAGGAGACCAAAAATATAAATATGGTAAGATTGAACATTAAAAATTCTGGCTATTATTCTCTGACAGTATGACATTCTTGTTAAAAAACAGCAAAAAAAAAAAAAATTAAAATAAATATGCTGTCTGGAATAATAAATACCATTATTTTAAATGAAATCGATACTTCACCTGACATAAATCTTGGATGTAAATGCTGAATTTCACTAAAATCAGTTGAAAAAAAAGATTAGTCATAGTTTATGTCAATTAATTCATTTAACATGAATTCAGAGAAAGCTGCCCACAGACCAAGAAAACAGACAAGGCCACTGGTTGTCATCAGTAATCCAGTGTCTAATACTGAAGGAAAACTTTTGCATGCTGACCTATAAGTAGCCCTTTAGTCTACCATTTTGCACATCCTTTAAAGTAAATAAAATGGAAGAAAAACCAAGAATGAACCTCACCATTGTTTGTGACTTAGAATATTTAAGAATATGTTAGAATACCTAGAGTATTTTGCTATATTCCGTCCACATTAAAAACAGTACCTTTTTGGAAACTTTCTATAGTTTTCTGATCCCAACACTTTACCTTCTGTTTTGTCAGAATAAAATTCATGTTACTCTTGGCCCCAGGTTTTTCTGGTGCCAGAGGAATATCTATATAAATGGGACACATAAATTCTCCTTACACCATGTGTTCAAAGCAAATACTGCATACTCATAGTTCCAGCCCAGTTGCACCCAGTGACGTCTGAGGAACCCAGACACAAGGGTGTGGTCCCCATGCTCTCACAAAGCTTTCTGGTAGATTGACAATGTCTAAAGTCCTGGATTATGGGGACAAGCTTCTCTGGTAAACACAGAGAAAAGCCTTTTTTTTAAGGAGAAGAAAGCAGAGGAAGATGACACAGCACTAAAGACGCTTCTTACAAAGTCTGAAAATACGAATAACGAGTGAGCCGGTATATAATTTGGTAGACAATGGAAAGAAATGTGTCAGTCATATTTTCAGAAGGATGAGCAAAAGCTGTTAGATCTGAGCAACAGAAACATTTATCATGAGCAGAGAGGAACGTTTAGTTGCCTTGAAGCAAGAGACATACTGAAAAGGAGCAGGGACTTGACTGCTGTGTCTAAGTGTCATCATGAGGGGAGGACACTGAGTATTAAAGCTGTAATGCTCATGGAAAAGTGTTATACTGGGAAAGGAGTCGTGATTCCCAACCTTCAGGCTCAAATTTAGACTAGAAATACTGCTAACACATCTAGGGTTACTACTCATTTTAAAAACAATGTTTGACAGTTCAGACACCTTCTAAATTTGTGGAGAACATTTTGCCTGCACACAAGCTATTGACTGCAAGATCAGAGTGCAATTCAATGGCTACCAGCATACTGAAGACTGAGAAAACATCATGATTTCCATGTTGCCATCCTCCAGCAGAGGGAATAAGTTTCTCTGTCAGTGCACAAGATGAGACAGCCACCAAGGTAGAGAGCTACGAAGACTTCTGTTGCCCACTTTGGTCAACAATCAAAAGGTGAAAACCCAGGTCGGTCAGCCAGTGCCTCCTGAACTTTCTTGCAGGTGTGGCATGGCAAGCCCACCCAAGCCCACCATCCCTATTCCTTCCCCACACACTGCAGGGGAGGCTGAATTATAAATGTGAAGAAATAGTTCTGTAAACCGTTTTGGAGAAAATCCTTTGTATTTCCCATAAATGGCAGTTTTATTTCAGGGCAACACATTTCTCTCAAGACCTTTCTCAAGTGAAATAATTCAGTTTATTTTGGGGGATTTTTTGTTTGAGTTTTTTTTTAAAAGACATGATAAAGGGTTTAAGTCCCCATATAATGTGTCCTTTAAGGCAGAGTTTTTCCAAGCTTTTCCGCAGTTTCTTTTAACGTGGGAGTTAAAGTCCAAAAACAACTCTGTAGAAATGTCACATTCTTTCAAAATCTCTCTGCTTCTTGTGTGTCTTTGAGAAGTAGCTCCTGCTTTTTCTGACAAAAGGAATGTTTCACTTCTGTTAGCACTGCAAAGCCAAATACATTGTAGGCCAGCACTGCAAAGCCAAATACATTGTAGAACAGGGAGCTGGATTCAGGCCATCCTTGTTCATCAGCAACAGCACTGTCACCTAATTTGCAAGCACAGAACAGTTATGACTGTCAAGAATAGAAGAGTCAGCCTGGCTTTTAGATTTCAGCTTGGACATGAATGATTGTCAGTAGGAAAAAAAAATTTTTTGATTCTGAGCAAATGTGATCTGAAAGTAGTTCAGAAAAAAACACACCTATATCTATTTTTATAGTAATAATATGTACCGAGCTAATAATCAGCCGCAAATAAGACAGATTTTCTTTAAGAAAAAGAATTTCAGCTTGGAATAATCAATTAGTTCTATAACTTTGACTAACTGACCCCCTGACTGCAATTGACAGTGTACACTTATACATTTACACTTACACTTACTTACACTTACACTTATGTTCATAAATACAAAGACTATTAACACTCGGGAAAAAACAACAACGGTAGCGAAAAAAAAACAAACAGCAAAGAGACAAAGATATTAGGAAATGACAGTTGTAAAAAGGGGGTAAAAGAAACAGGAGAGTGGAAGGTGAAATGTATATTTGAGAGGGTTTATAATGGTCACAGAAAAGGAATATAAAAATGAATATTTATGAATATTATACTTCAAATCCAGGAATTATATCTATGCTTCGTTTCCATATCTATTCAGTGCCTATGTTTGACAATTTTAGATGGAAGATACACATATGGACTCAAAATCTGTGTCTGCACAGACTTCATTGCTGGATTTATTTTTTTCTTACTCTGTCGATGTTATCTTTGTGAACTACTATGTTTGCAAGGGGGAATATCTTTTCTTATTAACAGAGACAACTAACAGAGAGCAATAACATAAATCAGACCTTTTGAACTGCATTTTGCTCTGCTGATTACTACAGATGAGTGGAACAGTAATTCACTAACTTGAAGGAAAATTTTTCCTTTGAGGACAGACATAACCTGTAGCCAGTTATTATCACAAAGGGAAAGACAACAGGATGGGCAGCTGGGCCATCACATCAAAGACACTATTATGACTTCCTGAATTCTAAAGTGGCTCAGTTCAAAATTAATGTAGAAATAGTGTTACACAAGAGGCCAGACTGGCCTTCATACAAGTCTTCACCTGGTCCTCCACACTGTAAAACATCACTGTCTAGTTTGAGACAAAAATTTGACAGTATAGTCTGTTATTGGAGAGAGACAGGAACACAGTCCACGGTCATTAGCAAAGTGTCACTGAAGTGAGCTCATGTCACAAGTGTATGAGCAGACACAGTTTTTGGTTCTGCAACCTGTAACTTAAAGGTCTGTAATTTTTATTCCTGCCCATTTCCAAACAAAAAGTATCTTCATTTGCTAGTAAATACATAAGCAAAGTGCCAAATTTGTCTATTATTTTTTCTTTTTATTTGCCTTGGGGTTTCTTTGAGTTTAAGGCAGAAATAAGAATCTAGTCAAGCCCAGAAAACGCTACAACTCAGAATGAAGTTCTTGTTCTAAATATAAATTATAGTTGTTGCATTTCAACTTTATTTTATAGTTAAGGGAAAAACAACTGAAGAAAGGACTGAAGAAACAAAGGAAATTTTACTCTACATAGGACAAAAGACTTTGCTGCAATGATTTTTATAAATAAAACCTATTTAGCACTGAAAAACCTTCTATTGGTTCATAAGTATGGCCTTTGTTTTACTTTCACATCTTACAGACATTTTTCTGCAATCCTCCCTAAAATCTACAAGCATGTGCTCAGAAAGAATCAGGACCTACAAAATCCTTTAAGGACAAAAAGAAGGTTCTTTGCTTCACATCTGCAAAGAGCCTGGTCCATATTTGCAAGTTTTGAATCACCTTTTCTTGTGGTTATGGGAAAAGGAAAGAAAGAACAGAAAATGTTGGTAAGGATATATACATATGGTGATTTTTACTTACTAGAAAAGGAACATATTTCTGGGTATCTTTTGCTTTTGCAAATACTTCCTCAATATTTCATCTTTTCCCACTTTTTTTCCCACTAAAATCATTGGATTTGTCTTTGTAGCAGTCTTCCCTCACACCTTAGTTTTGGATTTTCTGGCTTTCTCTCTGTACACCCCTATAAAAGTTAGATTTCCTGGAAAGTTAGATTTCCTTCACTTTTTCCAAGCTGCTACTTTGAGTCCTTTTGATTAGTTTTATACTTTTATAAGATCCATACCTTGCCTGGGAAGGTTGGCAGGTGACATTCACACTGGAATTGACAAACTCTGAAGCATTTAGCTCACACCAATTTGATACCCATCCCAGCCTGCCCAGTTTCAAAACATTACTGCTTCTAAGATCTCTGGGTCACAAAATACAGACATGGAGCCAACACTGTCTGGATCAGTGAGACTGAGACTGCGCACTTGTGTCTATCACAATGTGGTTCCTGTCCACATGCTCATGGAAACCTGGTCCCCTTCCCCCTCTACTGCTGCCCTCAGCTGTCCTTACATGCACAAGATTCATGTTCCCAGACTTCCTACAAGCAGCTTTCTGGTTTTCTCCCCAGACACTTCCCAATGGTCAAAAATCTCCTAAATACTCAATATTCCTCCCTCTCCAGGACACTCATGTGTATGCAGCTTGATTTTTTGAGGGGGTTTTTTGAAGTTGTTGGGGCTTGCATTGCTTTCACAGTTCTTTGTGAATTTGTTTTTATTCACTAAACACACTGATTACATGAAATTTAATAAATTATAGCTAAGATGTCTACACTCTCAAGGGTCACATCTCTGACAGTTGTCTGGTCAAAGCAGCTTCTTTTGTTCTGAAATGCTTATGAGGCTTTAATTCAGGACACGGGGGATTCAGCAATCCCTGGAAGTACCCTGTACAGCCACAAATCTTCCTGTTGCTAATTGGTAGTACGTCACATTCAATAATGTATCAGGCACTGGAGCAGGACAGAGAGAGTTCTGACCAAATTCAGTTCAAAAAGGAGTAAAAGGAACAACCTTTCTGGCAGCCTGCAACACGGAGCATCTTCCTCATTTTTAATCCTTGCAGTATGTATTTCCCTTCTCACCAAAATGTTCCTCCTTTCATCCCTAGCAACTCTCACACCCTGAAAACAAAAGGGTGAAAGCACACAGTGCTGACAGGCACATTCTGTGTTTGGATTCTGTGACTTAGCCTGCAGCATTCTTGCTAATTTTATTCTTTTGGCATCCCATTGATCGTGTTCAGCTGTAGGTCTCCAAAACCTTTTTTCTCTCCAGTGTTCATTTCCATTAGACAACAGAAGGAAAAAAAATTGAATCATGAAGATTCCTCAAAACAGGTATGAAAAGTATATTTAACTGGCTTTTTGTACATGGAAAGATTGCAACCTAGGCCTTGCAATTTTCCCTTTGTTTCCTGTCTTAAAATTCTATTCATCTAGACAAAGAGTGGGGAATTCCCAATTATGTTAGGATAAAAGGATGGTTTCATTCTCTTTTTTTTTTAATGCATTTTTTTAAGATAATGGGCAATTATTTCTATTCTCCCAAATGACAGAGAAAGTATTTCCCTTCATTCTTCTTCTTTCTTCAGTTATTCCTGAACTGGAAGGATCCTACTCTGCCTACTAGCATAATATTGCAGAAGCTGAGGACGGGAGAGTTCTCTTTGTGTACAATGGAGAAACAATGGTGATAATTTGAGCCATTCCAAAGTAATTCATTCTAAGACATATATAGCAATAAGGTGGGGATCAGGAGATACCCATTTGTTGCAGCATGCAAATGCATTTCAATCACTTGTTATACACTCTGAAAATACCATGCATTTTCCAATCTCATTTTCAGTGGAAGTGAGCCTAAAAGAGCTCTCTCAATCGAGAGTCATGCTAAAAGTGAATCTGTGAAGAGAATTTACTCTTCCCACGGGTAAAATGTGCTGAAAATGCATGTGAGTTTTCCAACAGAAATTTTCTGACCCAGTAAGGGTAGATTTACCAGGATGCAAGTGTTGCCTTATTCCCACCCTATATATAGGCATAGTTACTGGGTTCTTATACTAGCTAAAATTCTGCTTATTGAAAAAAACCATGCACTTGGTTACACATCCAACAAGTTCCGTTTTCATAGACTTGCACCTCTCTAAAGAATAAAGAATATACTGAACAGCCATGCATCTGAAATCATAAAATGAAGAAGAGACAAGGCTTTATTGAATTTCTCATCTGGGTCATTGAATTTCAACATTGCATATATATTTGTTAGCAATTTTTACAAAATTGGATAATGTTAATTGTCCACGTTTCAAATCAAGTGAGATGCTCCATTTATTGTAATTTTTTTCCCCTGCAGTCTCAAAGCATTTTGACAAGTTCTGCCCTGATTTATAAACACTCAGTTCTCAGAATGGCACAATTAGAACAGGAATTTATTGAATTATTTGAGGACAGACAGATTTTTCTCTGAAAATATTACAGATGTAGTCGAAACTTTGAGAGTCTGAATAGAAGTGCCAGGCTGTAAACGTCTGGAATGTACAGCTTGTCTAGTTAGGCTGGAGTAGATGGTGTAGCAGAAGGAAAACCCTGCCTTCAGGCTTAAAACCCAGAAAAATTCCACCACCAACAAAAATACAGTTGGGCATTAATCCAGGTGGAATGACGGCATACACATATCTGAGCCTCCCTCCTGTGCAGAAAGGATCAGTTTTATCCTGCTGTCCAAAAGGAGCAGCAGGATGCCATTTTGTGGGGGTAGAGGAGAACTATCAATCCTTTCAGTAATCATAGGATCTGCAAATAATAACCTACAGTCTCTTCTGTTCTAACCGCCTTTAAATGCAGGAGTACAACCCCTTTTGTGTTTCTAGCAGCACTTTATCCGGTCTGGCTTTTCATGTTCCATGGGACAGAGTATATGCTCCTCCCCGGGGGAATTATTCCATCGCTAATAGCTCTCATGGCCAGGAGGTTTCCTCCTCTAAAATGTCTCCTACTGTTCTTAGCTAACTCTCCTATTGCTAAGTCACTGGAAATAATTCCTCTGTGTTGTTGATGTATCCATCTCTACATATGTTCATGCAAAAAGTTGTCACAATTTATCCTCCTTCAACAGTTTAGCTATATTTTAAATAGATTAAAAAAAAAAAAGAAAAAAAAAAACCTAGCTGTCTGTTAGGTTCTTCATTTACACAGCAGCCCTCCCTCATGCTGAATTCCCCCTTCTGTCAGTACCAGGTGGTGCAGAGCATTGCCCAGAAGTTATTTCAAGTACCATCATATCACGTTATTGACAGGGGGGCTACTACCAACCCACTTTCTTGACATGAGTCTGTACACAGCCCTATTTCACCACAGTATTTTGGTGCATAGGTTTATATATGATAACCACAAACCGAGCAGTAAAACAATATGTGAACGTTGAAAGGGAGTTTGATGTTGTTTGTCTCTTACATGCTGTTGTAAGCCTCAATAGAGAGCAGTAGGCACCAGACTCTTCCATGTCTGTAACCAATTCTTTGAGACTTGGAAGAGTGGCATTTTGTCATTTAGGCAGCAAAAGACATGACAAACCTTCAGGGGAAAAGTCTAATTTACATTATACAACTAGGTAACTCTGGGTCATCACCCACTCTAGCTCCCTCCCTCTTACCAGATAACAGTTTCAGGTTATCTTCCCGCACTTTAAGTGGTTTACATTTTTTCTTAACTAAAGAATTTATTTCAATCTCTCCACCTTCTACTGTAGTAGTTCTGTGGTCTCACAATGTGCTCAGTTCCTTCCAGGCATTTAGATGTTACTCATAAATGTTGATACCAAGCTCATTACTTCATCTTTTCAGTCACCAATTAAAGTACCAATTTAGACCCACAATAAACCTTGTCGCTAGTAAAGATCATTAAAGACAATGCTAATGTGTTTAATGATCTTCCTACTAACAGAAATTTCCAGAAGCCGTAACTGTTGGCTTTGCCTCTCCACAGGGAGGACATGCAAGTTTTCCTAGACTGCCCTTTTCCAAAAGATGAAAGAATAGGTTTTGTTTCGTATGAGCTCAAGACTTCATGAGGCAAATGTCTCTGAAAGTCTTTCAGTAGCTATGAAAATATTCCTGTGAATCCTAGACAGAATAAGACCCCTGCAGTTCTAAGCAGTGATTTCAGAAAGAACTAGAAACAGATCTTGATTCATACAAAATAGGAGGCTACTATTTCTGTAAGAGAAGACCTCTGAAGGAAGAGATATGCAAAGACTCAGATAGAAAGAGAATACACTCATTATACTCTAATTTATAGCCAAATACAGAGAAAGAATTTAGTACAAAACCAAAGAATCTCTGTTTGTATTACACTTGTCCTTACATAAGCTGTCCAAACTTGGGTTGCTATAACCTGGTCTGATTTTTCCCTGCAAGCAGCCGAATGATGAATCAGAAATTCTGCTTGATGCCAATATGGATCATACCAGGCTTGCTGAGTGCTCACATATATACTTTTCATGGGTACCACAAGGATAGAAGCCATAGCAGAACAGCTTCTTATAAAGAAATTACACACTGGCTTATACAGAACTGCTGACCACCTTACCATGGTTTCTTTGCAAACTGAGGCATGTGTGAGTGATCAGAAGCTCATTTCACTCAGGCAAGTTAAAAACGAAGGGTAAGTTGTTATTTTAAAGGAAGGGAGGCAATGAAATTGCAAAGTAAAAAATGAAATTGCAAAAGTAAAAGAAAGGACAGTAATACATGATGTGGCAAAGAAGACAACTGAAAAAAAAAGGGAGGTTGAGGTAAAGAAACTGTAAAACTCATCTCTTAGACTACCTTAGATTCTAATATTTTTTGCTAAAGTCTGGCAGCTACATCTTATCATATAATTGATCTTTTTTAGGACTAAGGATATATCATTTCTTCGAGTGTATCTTTGCTTAGTTATTTGTTTGCCAGCTTTACAGGGCTGTACTGAGAACAGACGCACATTGAAGTTGTAAAGAGATCAGGTTCTATACTAGTTCCCTGGGCAGTGATTACTGTAGAACATAAAATGCATAATTTTTAGGTATTTACCCCTGACGGACAGGATACTTTTTAATTCTTAAGTTATATTCCTCTGTTGCTTTGCTAAATGTACAGACTCACTCTTGGAAACTGCTAGTCATAACTAGCTCTGACAAACCACCCAGTATCTTACTAGCATTGTCTTTTTATTATCAAAGTAAAATTATCCCGATCAGGACTGCTTCTTACTACACTCCTCTTGTTTCAGGTCTAAATGCAACTTTCACTTGTTCTCACAGTCCTATGCTGACTTTGCAGCACCATGGTTATTTCTTGGAATGAAGACTATGATTTCCACAAGATACTAGGAGAATCAGGTGGCCAAGAAAAAAAAGCTCAAAAGCTATGAAATCTCCATTGCTGATACTGGATAATACAGTGTATAAAAACGTCTTTAAATCATATGAGCTAGCTGTAACTGCCATAGTAAGGTCTTTACATACTCTATCTGAGTTACTTCTCATTTCTGGACTGGCATATAAACATCCACCTTTGTCGCTTATGGTAAGTTTTGAGTAATAGCATTATGGGCCAACAAGTACTCATCTCACCGTATCACTGGCCAACAACTTTCTGATTCAATCTGTAAGGTTGCCTCCAAGTTTGCATGAAGAGAAGCCCCATGCATGAATCCAGATGAAAATAATAAAGCTTTGGTTGGTTCTTTCAATTTCATTGTAACAAAACCAGAGGCATCATTTTACCTATGACAAGCACCTCAGACACGGTGTTTACCAGTGTCTGTTTCTTCAAAATTTGAGTTTACTTTTATTGCTCAAGAAAGTACAGTGGTTTCAGGGTCAGATGTATCCTGTCTTCATGTACTAGGATTTACTTCTCTCTGCATTTAGGATTATGACTAGGAGCTGGAGGAGGCTTGTGTTCTTTTTAGGCCACTAGGCAGGTAGGCAGTCAGCCTGTGTCTCCCCACCACAGGGAAAGGGTTTCATCGCCACTCTGTAAAATGTCTTTGAGTTATTAGGAGTACTCTTACTGGAATAGTACTTGGAAACATCGTAAGTGTGGAAAATATTGTCTGCCATTTGAAGGAAGGAAAACATGTGAAAAGGATTGGGTTTGTTGCCTCACAGTTAAACACATTTTGGAAATCTCTCATCAACATAATGAAGCAATGTGGGAATTTGATACTGAGGCAAGTGGGAAGGATTCTGTGTAACAAAAGTGCTACGTGGTATCCTGATCCACAACAGTTCTGTTAATGTGCCCACAGTCAAAAATTATGAAAATACTTCTTAGTATTAACTCATGCTTGAATTCTAGTAACACATAAGAAGTAATGTATCTCATAACCTTCACAGATATTTCCTCAAGTCAAGAAATTTTGAGAAATTTTAACATGAACCAATCTTGACTATTGTAAAGCTGAAAATGGCTTGGGCTTCAGTGGTTTTTTACATTGAGGTTATATATGAATGCCTGACAACCTTCTTCAAATCAAAATATGCTGGTGCTGTCCAGGATGCAAATTGTGCGAGGGCAAATCTGACATGTAAATTTCTTGCAATTTTCAAAGACTCTTGCCTACAAGTGCCACCAAATTGCAACCCACAGTGTATAAATACCATGCTACTGAAATAAATGGTTCAAACTTCTTCTGCCTGGATTCTTTATTTGTGCATTGCATAGGCTTTTTCAGAACGGAGAGGATTTGCAAAAGCTTTGTACTTGGAAGACAAAACAACACATCAACAACCTTCTCCATGTTTTTAGCTATGCACATCCAGGTATTACTGAAAATGCAGGCACTTAGGAAACATCTAGGCTGTGGACTCAGACTGAAAACACAGAAGGTACTAACGGAGCAAATGCAACAGTGTCATGCACGTGTGCACACAGACACCCTCTCACATGAGAGCACTAACATCTTGCAACCATTACTCGTGCTGTGATACAGGCATAATCTAGTTAAAATGGAAATGTATTAGGAAAGTCAAACAATTAATTGATCCAAGAAAGGTTGTTTCATGTTTTGTGTAAATCAAAGCTAAAAATTCATTTGAGGGACACTGCTGTATTGTAGACTAAACAGAGTTTGGCATGAGCACAGGGCTTGGTGTGGGTGTTAAAGTTGTTCTGCACTACACATGGTCAGTAATCCTCAGCAGAAATGTTAACTCAATTTGTCAGCATTATCTTTATGTCAACAGTAATTCTTAAATATTTACAATAGACATAGTACTCTGAGGTTTTGTAACGCAAGATAAATTGGAAAAATGTTAACAAAATGGATGGTACTAATACAAGCCCTTGGCACTTTCTACTCTTCAATTTTATATACAAGAGGGTTTGTCTGAAAGTTGGATTTTATTACGCTTTATGGTTTATTTGCTACGTGCAAACTTTTGCTAAAATGAAGCAGAAATTTGTACAACCATTGTAAGAACAGAAATGTATTAGGTTAATGATGCATGAGAACTGGGTTCAAAAGAAAGAGGCATGGATTTTGACATATATTTTCTGGACCAATTTCAGTCTTGATATAAATGAGTAAGAATAATATAGAACTCTAATTGAGTTGCACCTGTTTGTATACTAGAAGAATTCAGTCCCGTGTCATCAAGGAAATTATAAATATGCAGTGTATTTTTTTAGATAAGATGTTCAATATATAATTTCATTCCAAATGCGTTACATGAAAAATTTAAAACCTGTAAATTTTACAAATAGCTAAGAACAAAAGGAAACAAAAAATAAGTAGAGAATATAGTTTTACTGCAGCTCTGAAATTATAGGAACAGTATAATAATGAAACAAGACAGCCTTCCTAGACACTTCATCTTCACTGCTCTCCCTTCATTGCCACATATTCTTTTCATGAACGGTGGCTGTGAAAACCAAGCTTTTGTTTCAACAATGAGTGAATTTTTTATCACCCTTAAGCTTGAATCTTTTCCCTCTTTGCGTTTCTAATTCTAAATTGTCCCTCAGAATTTGCTCACTCCTATGCCTATATCCCCCCCCGCCGTTTAAAAAATCAAAGTCCTCCCAGTGTTTCCATCAGTAAGAGTTCACCAAATAGCTGTACATGAGGAATATTACTGCCTACTTTGCCATGCTGGTTTTAACCAAAAAAAAAAGTTGTAACCATGTCTTCCCTTGCACCAGACAATTCCACTTTTCCTTTAGCACCATTTACAGAAGCTTTCCTACACCTTTTCGTTGACCTACATGTCATTATTCCTCCATACTGTTTTCTCCACCACTTTCTACAGCTAGTTTATTATCTGTTGTCTTGAAACTACTCATATCAGAACCTGTCATGTTGAAAACTTTGTTTCTACTTGCCTCATTTTCTGCTCTTGCTCTTGTTTTGGGATGTAATTTTTTACGTATTCTGAGTGTTGTAAGAGGAAATATGTGACATTGCACAATACAAGGGATTTCATCTATTCTGATACTTTTCTCCATTATGGTTGCATACCATTTTATTGGGTACAAATCCTCTATGTTTTCCTCGTCTAGTTCTTTTCTCCATGTTTCCTCAACTTTCATAACCTGCCAGTCATCTCTTGACTGTGATATTGTGTAAATATGAATAAATACTCCAAAATACTAATAATTAAAAGATCAACAGAAAGATTATTTAAAAAAAGACCAAACGTGTCCTGTGCAAAACATATTAGTCTTTCAGAGGTAACTGACATAGAAGGTTTTGTCAAATGTATAGCAATTCAGTGTTGAACTCCCTCAAAACATTTCCACTCCTGCTGCAACAGAGTGCTGCTTCAAGGGACTAATTGCTGAGAGGAATCAACAGAGGAAAGCATATTTTAAACCATTTATTAAAGATTATGGTGTCAGACAAGAGACGTTAGCTTGCAAGACCTCCACCTTATTTCCACACATATTTGCTGTTTTTCCTTCACCTTGGTCCCTTTTTCACCCTCAAAAATCTGCTCTGCTTAACATTAAACTATTCAGTTTTAAGTTGATACACATTTAGCTAACATCTCCAAATGTTCACATAGCTTTAAGTAAAAAAGATCATAGTGAGAAAAGCATAAATACGATCCAGCCCCTTCCTGCTCTCAAACACACGCACACAGACTTCCTATCAATAGAAGACTCACTGTTCTTTAATTAGGAAAGCCAGCTGGGATTTGAATATTTCTTTGAAGGAAGCACAGAAGCAATGTTTAGAAAATGTATGAAATACCATCTTGTCTTTGAGCTGTCACTCAGGCTTTGAGTCTTTTGCCCCATATTCTGTTCTCCATTCTTATTCTGGACCTGTGATATCCGATTCCTGTTTCTGTAATTTCCATCTTTTGTTCTCAAGTCTATTCTCTCACAATAACACTATTCAGATAAGGTATGTCTTTGAGTAGTCAGCTACTACCTTTTTTTTTCCCCCCTCCTTGTAGAGATCCCATTAGTGCTTTGGGACCCTGTGATAAAAATGTACAAAGCAAGACCCTTCTGCTGAAATATTGCAGCTCGCTTTTCAGTACTGCGTCAGATAGCAATAGCAGGGAGTTTTTATAGTTTACCTTGCAAATGATGGAAACCACTCTTTGTTAAACAGAAAGAATTAAGGGAGCCCAGCAAAAGATATACTTGTAGTACACAGCTGATGTGTTATAGTGTCTTGGCATTGGAAGAAAAATGTAAGAGGATTTTTCTAGATAAGGCACCTTGGAAATGCAACATATGCATGTTGTGACACATTGCCCATATATTCACTATTCAATTCAAAACAGTATGCTTTCAAGATTTAAAAAGTAAAAATATCCAAGTAATGACCTTGAACTGTACAGCAAGACACAACATATTTTTAATTATGTCTCCTCTCAATACAAGGATTATAGTTTTTTCAGGTGCACAGTTACCAGCAAAATAGATCAGCACTTCTGCAATATAAGGAATGAATCTATAAGAAAACCTTTTCAAATAATTTTAATAAAGATAGGAGTCTGATGTTTAGTATTTTAGATGTTGCATAGAAATTTATGGTGCATATTTATATAGAGAAGCCCTGACTTGTACACCTAGACCTTTGTCACTCATGTGCTTGCAGCAGATGACTTATATCTACACATATGTCATCTTATATACTTGGAGCTTGGGAATGTTAGCATTTGCATCGAAAAGACTTGATTCAAAGGTGTACTTTCATTTAACAGTATTTGAGACTCTTGGGTGAAAAATGTTTTATCCATGTCCCACGTCTACACTTTAACTACTTATCAATGAAAAAACAAACTTCAATGAGGCATTTGGACTTGATCTCGGAGGTCTCTTCCAACCCAGTTAATTCTATGATTCTATGATTTATTGTTGGATCAAATTTACAATTATACAAAGTAAATGCTGTTATTAACACTAATTGTGTAGTTTTGAGGTTTTTCCAAAATTATTTAATTTTTATAGTATTTATAACAAAATAAAAGTGATTAAAAATTTGCTATTAGACTAAGTAATTGGTTTAGCACTTATTCAGTAGCTTAGGACATGAAGCAATTAAAGTACTCTTCACCAAACTGACAGTAATTTTGAAATATATTTGCTAAAGTGCAACACCAGGATCAGGCATTTTTCTTCTAATTTAGCGCATTTTAATGTGGGAAGAAAGGAAATATTAAAAAAAAAAAAAAAAAAAGAAAATTCCTTCTGTAAAAAGCTGGATTTGTATATTCTAACTGGGCCTCAGGAGTTTGTTTACCTTAAAACCTATTTCTTTTTTAGTTTTTAGAGTAACAAAATTTCAGGCACAACAAATTGCCAGAGCAATCAAGTGCTTTTAGGTCACTTTATGTAAATAGATGTGGCTGACATTTTGTGGCTATTCTAAAGTCTAAATACCTGAATTCTAAACATCTAAATTTATACTTCTAATGTCCACAAAAAACATATTTTGGGATGCACTGCATACATCATACAAAGACACACTTCAACATAGTCCTTACTGAATTTATTTAGGTATTAAACTGAACTGTGTTGAGAAATGAGGTTATGCTGTGCTTGAGAGCTCAGTTGAACCAGAGGCAATCATTGCTGCACTTGCTAATGTGGAAGTCTGGTGCTGCAGTCAGAGCTGAAAACATGATTCCAACACTTTGTTGGGGTTTTTTTTTAAGGAAAATAAGCACTAATAAGCGCTCTTCTAAGAAATGAAATATGAATTCTTTGGCCTTACTGAGCCATTTCTCTTGGTCCTCTCAAGCACTTCTGGTCTCAGCACTACAGAGAACACCAAGTAGAGGAAGCACATCTGCTCATCACGGTACCTACCCCCTGTCAGACTCCTAGCAGCAGTTGGCTGTAGTTTCAGCTTTATCTAACGATATGTCACATATTCAGGCTGTTATGTGATCTATCTTTGCTGCTTTGCCTTCCTAAATCTTTCTCTGTTCCCTGAAATTCTGCATTTTTTTCACATTTGTGAATTAGGTGCTGTATGACTTGCTCATGAAATTGCTACATAGGCTGTTTTGCAGCCTGGGGATGGGAGCCAGGGATCTCCCCACGTTTATGGGCCTTCTGCCTCCAAGCAAGCAAGATGGGAAAACTAATTAGCATATGGGCACATTTACATGGTGAAACCATGATTTCAGTGGAGGAAGGTCAGATGTGCAAGCAATAGACTCTTGATTGCTTCTTGAAAACATATTGCTGTTTGCCACAGAAGTAGGAAGCTTGTCACATGTAAGAATTGTAAAGTAAGGTTAGTTAGAAAACCATTTTCAAATGCTGATCTTTGACCTAGAGCCCCAGAGCCTGTCAGAGCCACAGAAGCTGCATTCGTGGCCTAAGTACATGTAAGCACAGTGTCTTTCACATTAGGGAGGATTCAGGAACATGTTTGATTTGTTATGTTCACAGCCATGGGGCATTTGCAGGTGCAAGCCAAAGCCACAAAGGCAAAGGAAAGCCTCACCAGTGCACACCGAAGAGGATCTCTTTGATCCCTGAAGGTGCACTAATGCACTGCTGTGGAGAAAACTGTCCTCCTGTGTATTTGGTAATGTGCTATAATCAACAACAGGCACAGCTGGATAAGCAGGAAAGAGCAGTTAGCTTCCTTGAAACCCAGCTTTATACTTGAAACTACACTAGCTGGATAAAAGAGTAAGCTTTCTAAAACATACTGAAATCAGAAAAAAAATAAAAAGCTCTTTCAGTGGAGACTCAAGCAGGCCTAACTTGATCATATGAATACCTGCACATAATTTTATATATGTGATAACTATAGTACTCATTTTTTTAAGGATTTTGGCCTTTTCATTCACCTGAAAAGACTTTTCCATAGGTGTTTTGAATTCATTCAGAGACTAATCCTGCTTCAATTAGACTTACTCCTACTCACAGATGCTATGACTAGCATTGAATTTAGTCTCCAGTTCAACCTTTGGGCTGCTCTAGCCCATAAATATAAACAGAGCTGTTATAATTAAGTCTTAAGGATTGCCATAAAGGTAGAGCAGTCATTTAGGGAATGGGGTTCTGTCTAAACTTACTTTGTCTTTTTATTTACCTTCAGTACACCTTGAAAGAGATCCTAAATTGGAAATTACTTTCCCATAAATTAAATAAGGGACTTTTTCTGGGTTTTAATATGTTCAGAGAGGATTTTATTTTTGTTCAAACAGAATGACCAGTGAAACACTCGTTCCAAACTTTACACTTATATAGTAATTATCTGTACATATTTACAAATAAAAGGAGAAAACAAACTTGAGAAATACAAGGGGGGGACGGGAGTGGCCTAAAATTTTACAGCAAGTTTTAGGAATTATCTCAGAAAGCAGGAGAGAGATGCAACAGTGGAACATGTGCAATTAATTACCTTGTCTTTACCAAAGACAGTGCTCTTTCTCATTGGAAGTGGACCACAGTTCATACTTAATTTGCTATGAAAGAGTAATTCCATGAGTTTTAAGCTCTGTTTCTATATATAAGACACCTGTGAACAGATCACTTTCACTGAACTTAATTGATATTCACTGAACTGGGATACTTGCTTAGTTCATCAAGTACTTTTGCATTTCTGAGATTTAAGTTATTCTACCGAGTTGTGATCAGCAGGATGAGTGACCAAGCATGTGATGCACTTGAAAGCACAAATCATGCCCACTCAAAACACATGTTGGCCTAATCTATTCTCTGCTTGGAAATGAACTCAAGTATTTCTACTACACGTTTTCTGTGTACACCTCTAAATGGTTTTCCTCATAAAAATCCCATGATTCAAATGCATACAGGTTCAGATAAGCTGCATAGAAAAGCCTTCATGTTACCTGGTTCTTAATCGTGATCAGTTCAAAGGCTGTTTTAAATGTTAAGATACATGATTTATAAAAGTGCCTCAGGTAGTTCAGTGCAGGAAGAAAATGAATGTGCCAGGATGGGAAGGGAGAACTTTTAAGTTACACAGTAGATTATGGTTATATACATTTATCAAACAGAAAGAAACTGCCAAGGCACAGTAGTCCAGTATCTCTTGGACATCCTAAATATCCTCTGAAAAGTTGACTCATTTCCCTTATTTTACACTGAATCAAGAAGATAAGGAAAGAAAACTGGAATTTCTCTCCTAGAATCTGATACAACTTGTGTGAGAGATGAAGTAGACATTTTTATTTATTTATAATATCACCCAGACATAGAAAAAGTTTAGGTCTTTTTTTCTGTTCTCATCTGGCTGATGATAAAAGCAATAATCAGGTTAAGTGCTGAAGATATGGCTGTTATGGTAATGCACTTGACCCAGTGTATGCAGTTTAGTGAATGAAAAAAAATCTTTCATGTGAAAAGACAGTAAACTATAGAAAGTGTCTGAAAACACGGTCATCCTTGACAGGACAAATGATTTTACGCAAGGCAGAAGTATTTTGGAAAGTGAGACTGGAATTCTGCCCTGATTATCACTCCCCAGAGAGACATAAGTAGAGCCCAAACAGTCTAAATTCGGTGTTCAGTGAGAAAAGACAATAACTGTAATGCTCTCACTGAGGAGAGCATGAATTTTTCAAGTGGCTCTCTGACAATGTTCTCTCCCTTCTTGCCTTAGATGTCCTAGGGGGCCTGACAGTCAGGATTATATACAAAATTGACTGGCTTAACTAATTGTTTCACAGTAAAGATCAGCTGGGTTTTTTTGTGCTGTTAACCATGATCCAAGTCTTTCAAGATGATTTCAAGTTTTCAAGTTAAATTTGCTTTGTGGAGGATTTCATACCACATCACAAATATGTGGTAAGAAATATGTGGCATTCATGCAGTTTCTGGCACCAAAATAAGTGATGTGCAAATATCCATGCCATGGTGTCCAGGCATCTGTCAAACATTTTCTTTAGACACATGAGTTTCAAATAGACACCAGCTTCCAAGTTACCCCTAGTAACCCACTTATTTAAAAAACAAAACCCAAAAAACCCAGAACTGGTATCCTTTTTATCTTTTATATTTGTATCTGCCCAGTCGTGTTTTTCTTGGTCTCTTCTGGAAGAACTCATTTGAAGTGGTGATTGGAGTGATGTAAGAAGGAGTGAGTAGGTGCCAAGAAATTCTGCTGTGACAAATTTGAAGATATTGAATCATTGTCAGTTACCTACTTTTCTTTGCTCTCAGAGGTACCACCCCAGAGCAGATTATTTCAAGCACTAGAAGGAAAGATCTGCTGTGCCATTTTCCTTCTCTGCATCCTGTGGAAACACAGAGAACAAATAAAGCTGGTCACAAGCCCTCAGAACTCAACACTAAGGAGCAGTACTTGCAAATGCAATGTACTCAGAAATAAATTATTAAAAAATAAATTACCAAATACCTTGTATTTGTAAGAATAGAAAAGAAAAAAAAAAAAAAAAAAAAAAGGAAAAAAACCCACACTATGAGGCTATGCTGTATTTTGTTCTTATTCCATAAAAATATTGCAGGTAGATGGTTTTTGAAAAAAGTGCAATAACCTACATATGGTCAGACAGGAAAGCCCAGAAGAAATAATGAAATCTGATAAAACCCCAAATAATTCCACTTACCATGCTGTACAACTGGGAGATAAATACATGTAAGCATTGCATCAGAGGCAGATAAAACCACAGTGTTCCACACTCACCAACAGGTTTAAAAGCACCAGTCTGCCAAAATTAACTTTTGTTGGTTTATAGGACTCCTTGAGACTACTCAGTTACTGACTGTATTGTCATTTCCAAGATAGAAAGTTCCTCTTTCCAGGACTATCCTTGAGTCTTTATCTGAGAGAATAGACAATTCTCTGCAATAATCTGGAATCAAAAACTTTCTACCCTACTTTATTGTCCCCTCTATCTTTTTATATATGTCTCCTCATTCCTCATGTAAGAGTATGCCACTCCTACATATTTAAGCTTCTTCACATCTATGCTACACAAAATAGAAGGGCTGTGACATACTTAGTGGTAAAGTAAAAGTGGCAATTTTATCCTCATGTATTTCTTAAACCATGTCCTTCAGTGGATCATCATTCAGAGCAACATGAATTAATCACCAACATAACAGCGGGAAAAAGAGTTCTCCTGCTGAAGTGAAATTGCAGCAGTTTCCATTGCTGGAATCACGACAACTGTATCATTCTCAGCTAGGAAGTACAGTGTGGGAAGATAGTGAGAACACTCTTTTAGGTAAGATCTTGGTGGTGCTGGAGTAAAGATGAGAACTACTTTCTATCTTGATAGATCCATGGTCTGGCCTTTCCAGAGTTAAAGAAGGTTACAATTTTGATTAGTCAGCACTCAAAATACAATATATAATCAGGTAATAAATTCTCTGTTCCAGTTTCAGTCACAATAAAACCTCAATTTTGTACACCCTGTTTAAAAAGAAATTAGTGTTTTCTATTTTCTTAGCATAAAAAATTAGGTATAAAGAATTTCTATAAACCAGAAATTCAGGGACGAAGTTTGTTATATGAAGACTGACTGTATATTTCCCACATCAGGGAAAACAAAGCCAACATTCACCATTACCATTCCTATGTACTAAAAGTGCAGGAGAGGGGGGGAGGAGTATATGGGACAAAGTATAAACAGTGATTTTCTATGGTTTTCCTATGTCTGATGTAATAAATCTAATAGAATTGATCTGGTTGCATATCACCATGTGATCAGGTCTAGTCCAAAAAAAAGTGACTAGAATGTGACAGCTATTAACAAAAATATGCACAGACAACTGAATAAAAAAGACAAAAATTAATAAGAAAGGCTATTGAGTCTGTCCTGGGGCTGATACTATGATGGTCAACCTGGAGGATGAAAGAAACTGATTTACAAATTTTTGATTAAGATCAAGCTTGAGACACGTAATAGATTCAATATGATCTTGCCAATTTGAAGAAATGGTATAAAAAAACAATGCAACAGACAAGGGAATGACAATGGTCTTTGAGAGGGATTAACTACTTTAAAAATACAGGACAGTGTGCAAGATTACAAGTTCCCCATCAGTAAAAAATTTCATGCCAAGAAAAGACCAATGCAAGTTTGGGGCATTTAAAGAGGAATTCAACCTTCAGAAGACAGAAAGTAGTCTTTCCATGGTGATAAGCCCTCAGGAGGAACATGTGCTCCGTCACCTGTAGAGGCACGTGGGCCAGATGAAGGAAAAATCCAGGGGAGTTCTGCAACAGTAAAATGACATCTGAAAAATCATGACTTGAAAGAAGTGATTGAAGGACCTTGGGACTGTTTAGTTTAGATAAGAGAAGATGTATGAAAAACAGGGTAACAGTCATCTGGCATCTAGGCTGCTGTAGAAAAAATGCCACAAGGGATATTTGAGATGGCAGTAGGATAAACCTTCTAGTACTAACCACTGTCAATCAGTTGCCTGGGGAAGTTGTGGTATTTGCATCAGGGGAGCACTTAAGAATAGTTTAGACAAATATCTTTATGAATTACACAAACTAGGAATGGACTGAATGATTTCTCTCCCTTTCTCTGCTCTGAGTGCAATCCCTGCACTTGCTTACAGCATAATCACTGTTAATACATATCCCCTCTCTAGAATTTTGGCAATAGGTCTCTGAATGAGACAGAATGAAAAATGGCTATAGCTCCGTGTCACAGGAGAGATCAAACTAAAAAAGACCCATAGCAAGACCCAGACCCAGGGCACCAAGAATCCAAAATTCTAGGATGTCATGAGCAATCCCGAACAGATGGCACATGGTAGTCACTGCTGTGGAACAGCCCTTGACAAATACTAATAGATATGAATGATACAAGCTGAGGAGCTGTCATAACATTATCTAGACAATCTATCACCAAAATTATGAAGTGGCTTCATAAAATGTCACTCCTTTGGAGACAAAGATTGAAAAGTTTAGATACTTTAAATTTTTCAACCACCTTTTCTACAAAGGCACTTGGGATTCTCTTACATGGGAAGTTCATCAATGAAAGGTTCCACCTGTTGCAGCAAATACAAGAAGCTGTACCAGTCTCTGGTGTTTTTGAAATACTAAGTACAGTTAAACACATATACAACTTATTAGAATAGTCTAATTACCAGGGGGAGAGACAGAAAGAAAGTGGTTAAGGATAGGATAAATGCATGTCAAATAAATACTTTATTGTTCCTTTTTTGCTTGTTTTATTTTGACTACTGTAGTTTACTGCTCCTTCTGAATGTGTCAGAAGTTATATCAAAATAAATATCTCTCCATAGAAAAGTGCAGCTGCAAGATAGTAGGCTCTTTTTATGTTAAAAGTTCCCTGACATGCTATAGGATTGTGAAGAAAAAGACTAACAATGTCAGAGTGAACACATAAACCACTGTCCTCACAGGCAGCCAAGATCTGATGCCAAGGATATAACTGATCAAGGAAGGGAAAAAAATGTAATTTTGTTTTTTTAAAGGATAATATAGCAACTAGGTTAGGCCTTTTTTTTTTTTTTTTCCTGAGAAAGAATTAGAACAGCAAGAGAAGTGTTGGGGAAAACGACTAGAGTGTCAGTTTAAAGGAGGTGACAGTACATAAAAATCAAGATCCTTGAGAGTAAAGTTTCTAATGGCATTTAAAATCTTGCATCAAATCAAACAGCAGTTGAAACTAGTCTTCACTAAACCCTCTATAACACAGAGTTACACATTTAGACGTTCCTGAGACACAGATTTTCCGTTTATATACAGAAATATTCCTGACTACACATTTAAGCAATGGAGTGGAAATCATTACAATGCTTTGCTTTGGATTCTGCATCAACAGGAACAGAAAATTTGCATCCAGTATATGTTTTCCTGCTTTTTGTTTTCACATTAGAAAGAAGTCAAGGGCCCTGCTTTGCACTGCCCAGCTACGAGTCAATAACAGCAGGAGTAAATCCTGAAAGCCCTAGAACACCAGCCACAGTTACATCACAACTAAATACACCACTTGGATTATCTGCTGTTTAAAATAAAACTCTTTAGTATGCTATCTATGTGAATAAAAGCATAAACATTTCAGCTATCAACTCATCAAAACCGCTTGAGCAAGCATAAAATATCTTCTTGGCACCAGGTAGTCACTCCGTCCTCTTAACACGATTTCTCTCCCTCGAACTTACTCTTCAGCTACATGCTAATGGGTTCATCTTAAGATAGCAAAGCCACGCATGCTTTTAATATCAGACTTCCTTGCATTGGCAAGAGCTACAAATTTTTTGCTGACAAGACATCTTTACGACTATATGAATGGTACTTCTTTGTTTAGGGGAAAAAAATGAGGTGAGTAAGAATTCTGAACCACAAATGATGCCATGTGAAAGACTAAACTGAGCACAAGAAGAGGTATAGACCACTTCACAAATGCAAATGAAGTAAAGTGAAAAGTAAAATGAAAGGCCGGCTCTCCCCAAAAAGTGGTTTGTTTGTTTGTTTTTTTTCTGCAAATAGCCCTTATTATTTGCAATTTGGTCTGCTTTTCCATGCTTATTCTCTCATTTTACTTTTGTCTTCCACTCTTATTACTGAGTGGGAGTATCTGAAGCAGATCACCTAAGTTCTTTAAATTAATCTGATTTTCTAATTTCCACCTATGCTGTTGAGTATTGTCATTTAATTATTTCAAAGGACCAATCATGACCTTTAAAGCCTCAGGTCTGCCTGACCGGTCACAGAGTCTGCCAGGCACAGACTGAATTCTCACATGACAAATACTGCTAGTGATCGAGTGCAGCATGAACTGGAGCACAAGACTTTTTCTGTTACAAGAGGTCTGTGATGACAGGCTTACAAGAAATCAAGGATGCCTTTCCTTTTCATCCCCAAGACAAATCAGCATGGGTTTCCTCTGCTCTGGCCATCCACCAGAAAGGCCTCACCCATTAATCTTTCCAGTTCCCTTTATAGGCAAGGCTATACAATTTTTGGTCCACTCTCTAATGCTAATGTCGCCCCCTCAGCTGCACCCGTATATACACACACCCTCTTCCCCTTCAACAGAAAACAGAAAAATTAAAGACAAGTAGGGAGAGTAGATTTCTCCCTAAATCTTTGTTGCTGAAGACAGCAAAAGAGCTTAATGAGTGCCTTGGCCAAGAGCCCCATGCTGGCTTTAGCAGGCTGCTCCTGCGATGACAGCATCATCGTGGTTTTATTCTGAGCTCAGTCAGCACCTCCCCAGAAAAGGACTTCAATTGCACCAGATGCTACATTCACACAGCGAGGGACCACTCTCTTCCTCTCTATTCCTGCGGGTGACATACCAGAGAAGATCAGGGAGAAATACAAGAGGTATCCACGCCTATCCTAGGCTACTCTGGTCAGATAACTCCTTTTGGATTTGTATCAAATTCCATTTAATGTCATCCATTTCTGTGGTCTCTTTTTTCCCTCCTGCCACCGAGGTCCTCTCAGCTGTCCCACTGACAAGTCGGCCTTTTTCTGATGTCCCCAAGTGCCTGTATGGACACAGTATCAGATAAGCACTGGGATGAGTGACTGGGTTAACTGATAAAGTTGCTAATTAAAGCTCCGTTTTCAGCACTGCTGAAAGATTAACTGAGGCAAAATTTAGAGCACAGGGGAAGTTTTACTTTTGACAATATACACTGTTGGGTAAATAAAAGGCTCTAACAATTTCAAAGAAAGTTGTGCCAAGAACCTTGCAAAAACATTTTCCTCCTCAGCAAATTATACAAATGGTGCAATTCACTTTAAAGCTTTGAAGGTTTAACTTTGCAAGTCTCTTGTAAACACTGAGGTTAATTCACTAAAAACACTACAGACTGAAAGCACAATCATTTTATAATCTTAACCGTTCGTTCCCAATAACATATTCCTAACATTTTGAACTGGCCAAAAATCAAAATTACTGGAAAATTTTGAAGTGGGTTTAAAAATAATTTATCTTCTCTGGTGTAAGGTTAGATGTCCAGTTGCTGGCAGGACTGTACAAATAAGACAATGAAGTCATGTTAGGATGGCAGTGACTAAGCTAATACCTATCCTAAACCACTAAATGCACCCAGTGTAAACTGTGTGGCTCTTGGGCTGAGCTGATTACGGCTGAACTGAGCCCCTGTGCAATCCACAGAAAGGATGCTGCTTTTCTTTCTGGCACTGGCACAACCACCAAACAGTTCATCATTACTGTTGCATAAAATATTATGGAAAGCCTAACTACCATAAGCAGACATACTCCTGAGGTTTAAAAATGCTTTCAGGTGCCCCAAGTACGTGCACAACTGTTTTGTTACTTGCTTGTAATATTCCCAGATGGAAAAAGATGAAGATCCATTTTGAAACAGTGTGATGAGATGAACTGAACTCTGATAATAAACACAGTTTTCTAATCATGTTTTTGATATAAATGCTGTAGCAGTTATTATTTACTGTGAGGATAATAGAACAGATGGTGAACGCTTAGTTGACCGATATTTACCGGTTGCACATGCAGTACATCAGGACTTTTATTAGCATTGAGGTAATGATTCTAAATCACAGCTTGTTTTCTTGCTTTTAGGAGAGAGCTGTTAATAAACAGAATGGAAAATGAAAGGTGTTTACCACTGAAGAATTACACTTATGCCTTGACTACCTTGTGTTTGATTTGTTCAGATTTCATAAGGTACACCAGGGCTGGCTAGTCACAATGAAAGCCTTAATTTATAATCTATATACTAAGTTTAATTAAACAATGGGTGATGCAAAAAACCTGATTGCATGTCCCGACCTGATCCAAAAATTAAGTTTAACTTGGAATTTTTTTGACAGATTATAAGGACCTCAGAGAGGTATCCAAACTGGCCCCACCACTACTGAAGAATTCTAAAGGTGGTTTGTTCTGGACTACTCATTTAACACCAAGCCTTAATTTGCTGAGACTGAGCTCTGTTAGCATTATCAGTACAGAGAAGTGCTAAAACCAAGGTCATCATAATATATTAACATGTATTTTTTTTATAATGTCAGAGTCGTCATTGATGGTGTTATTGCTGCTTTCTAATTAAATTTTGAAACAGGTGAACTCATTCCTTCCAGTTACCCTGCAGTAGTTAATTGACCTCTTTGTGTTATATTTTCAAACCCCACTGAGAGAAGCTTACATTGCAGTTGTGGTCTCTCTTTGTGATGACACTGTTTCACAGAAAAATGACAAAACACATTTCATGTTCTTGCTAAAGTGTCTGGATTATCTTAATGATCTAAAGCTGCTTTGCAACATAGATATCAAGTAATCATTTAAAGGCCTGTCTTGACAGCCATCAAGGATGGAATGTCTTCTCGCTCCATGGAGAAAGTACAGAACAGTATCACATAAACATTAAACTGACAACACAAGACCTATTCCCTAATTTTGCCTCTAAATAGAGAGTGCCAGGTGGGACTCCTGTGTCATGCCTCCTAATTTTCATTCACATTCATAGCAACAATTTTATATTTCAACAACCCAGGCTGAATTTTTACTGAGAACCTAGTAATTATTGCAGGAACAATTTATTTTTCCTTTCTTTAAACTTACCCTCTACAAATGTCATTCAGCTTGCATTGTTTCTGCTCTCTTTAGGTGCTCTGACTATGTTTAGGAGCAGGCTGCCTGTACTTAAGAATCATTAAAAATCATCATTACCCCTTTGCTTCTGCAGAAGTCAGGAGAAGCAGGAGCTCTAAAAGCAATATGCAGGGCAAAGAATGTTAGAGGACCCTTAATTAGAACAGGTACCTTAAACTTTGCGAAACTGCTACAAAAATTCTCTAGAAGATAACCAGAGCTTTAGCCCTACCCCACTACAGCTTTCATACACTGAAAACTGACAAGTAGCCTCAGGCCTCAGGTTATTCCTGAGGCATTTGCAAAAGTCCTTGATAGAATTTTAAAGAGGAAACATTTCTTTCAGTTCCTTTTACGTAGCTCTGATCTTACAGGTCAATTATTCACTTACCCAGTCCAGCTACAGCCAACACGAGAATGTACTTTGGTAAGAATAGCTCATGGAACACTTTGAAAGGAAAGCTATGAAGAGATGGTTATATACTTTGCTGGTTGTGACCCTGTGAAAGCTTTGGTTTTGGTCCCTAAACCTAATTCAGAATAGTGTCATAAGGTTTTGCCAGTCTTCCGCTTTATAAACCTTTATCTCCTCATAAAGCTCTGTACTCAGCTTTCAGCCTACTTTTAAAAACTATTTTAATTTCCTTCCTTTTCAAAATTAATTTATTCTTTAATTTAGATAATTTAAATTATTCTTCTTTCATTTCCAAACTAATTTGTTTAGTTTACAATTTTTTAGCCCCTCCTGTTCCACACTGATGTCCACATCTTTTCCACTTTTAATCCTTACATATTGTTTCCTACTTAAGAAAGCTATCAGTATTTAAAACACACTAAAATTGATTGAGAAGTATTTCCTTATGGATGTGGAAGCAAAAGGTCCCTAGAGAATTGTGTTAATCCTTTTTATACACAGAATATACAACATAACCATTTTGTGACCAAAAAAAAAAAAAAAAAAAAAAGAAAAAAAAGAACGAAATTAAATCAATGAAGCAGAAGAAATTATGGAAATTTACATGTGTGAAGAAAATCGGGTGTTAAGGCTTTTTAGATTCTCAAATTATGAAAGAAAAATTCCACAGT
Source organism: Lophotriccus pileatus (assembly GCA_035583135.1). Lineage (NCBI taxonomy): Eukaryota > Metazoa > Chordata > Aves > Passeriformes > Tyrannidae > Lophotriccus > Lophotriccus pileatus. The sequence goes on from JAWWES010000094.1 coordinate 56,935,692, forward strand.
AAGTACCTCTGCATTTTGCAGAGAATAACCCAATATGATGAAAGAAAGATGAAGAATGAAATGCACACAATGAGGAAGAACTCCCATCACCAGGAGGTGCGCCCTCAACCACAGAACCACAAAGAATGGCAAAACTCACTGGCTCCTATCCACCTACAGATTAATTGGCAACAATGACAGGGACTTGCAAATGGCAGAAAATAAACATACAAGATTCAGAGTTAATTTCTGTTGAGAGATATTCAAAAATTGAAGAATTCAATAAAATCTTTCATTTCCCTGTAACATTTTATTTCACACCTTATAGATTCTGTAAGGTTGAAGAGCATTTTCAGGGCTAGCAATAGTAGAGATATAGAGGAGGGATTGCTCTAGAAAACCTTTGACCTGTCAGACACATATTGGCACACGTGTCTGCACTCAAGTACTTAGCTTATACCTAGCTTATGCCTAACTTGTGGTATGAGTGCCTTTCAAGTAAAAATTGTACATGTGGTTTTCCTCATCCTTTACACTTCACCCTTAACCTAGCTGAAACTTTTATGGATACAGGAGGAAATAGAAAACAGTGTATACATTAATATTGGTAGAAGCCCTGAGGAAGAAATGCCCTGCTGAAATCAAAACAGAAAGCTTGGCCAAGCAGAGTACTTTGGAAGAAGAAAGCAAATCCTGACAACAAAGGAAAAAAAGGATGTGACAAAGCACTCTAACTTGAAGTCTGGATCTCACAAAGGCTTATGGATTACTTGAAGGCTTGTGGATTACTTTGCAAGAGCAACTGCTTTTCCTCTTAGCTTTGATTCTCATCTATGCAGGAGCTGTGCTATCAGTTTTCGTCATACTCCACCTCTTTCCCTCTAGCAGCATGTGGCTGCATCCAGCTCTACAATATAGCTCGAACCAAGACATAAACATGATTTCTGCACAACACATCACAAATTCACAAGGCTACTGTCAACGCTAGCAGCTACTACTATATTTGTGGTGATTTTATGACAACTGTGTACTTTTTTTCCTTCTTTTGTTTCACCTCTTGTCTGAATACGCAGTCAATTTCTAACATATGGGGGGGGGGGGGGGTGGTCCAGTGAGGAGCATGTTTAAAAATAAAATCACACAAGCCACAGAATTTTTCTTTAATTCTCCACTTTCTCTTGTAGCACTGCTCAAAGAAGCTGTGAATAAAAACAAACAAGCTTTCACTGCCTTCTCAAGTATCTTCCATGCTTTTTGACTGTGTCAGATCTGTTTCACAGATACCTTCCTCAGTAAAACATCTATATTATCTCCTTTCATTGATACAGTACTGCATGGTTGGATACCATCATTTATGCAATGCTCCTAACTCCTGTCTGGTTGATTGGAAGTACACGGTTCATCTCAGATTGAAACAATAACCTTACAAAAGGTTCTATAAGCCCAAATGCCAAGCCAGCTGGATATATTTTCCAATTACATAGTTCAGTTTTGCTTTCTAGTCACAAATTTGGGCCAACAGTGTATATCACAGAACTACTTCTTTTACGGTGTACCACATAAGCAGCCTGTGATCCTCTGCTATCTACATACCTCACACAACAAAGACTATACGTATGACAAAAAGAGTTCAACTTCCCAGGACAGCTCTGCTGCCTTCAGCAGGATTACACCAAGCATGCATTCATAACCTATAAAAATAGTGTAATGCAGTCCTGGATCAAACATCCCTTCAGATGCTCTGACAGAGAGACGCTTTGCCATGAGAGACTATCAGTGCCTTCAGGGAACACATTTGCCACATTACTTATAACAGCAATTAAATAGCCAGCCTTCATGCTTCGCCTCCAAAGGAAGGTCTTTTGCAGTCTTGTTTGTACTCACAGCTGCTATTTACACGCCTTTGAGAATGGCAATGAGTCAGACACTGTCTTGTTCTCCATATAAGCCAATTGGGCTGCAAGAGTTATAAATCAGGAAATAATATTTCTTGCAAATAAGCCCGGAGTATTTAAAATAATCCTAAATAAGACAGCATGATTATTTTTCAAAATAGCATTAGAGAGAACGGATTGACTGGAAAGCTGGATTTCAGTTCATCCAGATGTATGCAACAGAATTATTTTTGTTTTCTTACAGCTGTTAGAAAGTTATCCATCTTAGTTTTCACCATGGAAAATTACCAAACTCGGGGCTAGTCATGAATGGCACTAGAATCAATTCAATAGAGACAAAAATATGTCTGAGACAGAACTGATTTAGAGACAGAAATGATTTATAATGCTCTTTCCCTAGTATTGGCTGTTCTTTCCACTGCAGTCACTTTAATCTCAAATATCTCTAATGTGGCATGCAGCTAAAAGTAGCCTCCATGGCTTGTTGGAAAAGAAAGAAAAAAAATGATCAAGTATTAGAGCACAAAAATATGAATAGCTCTCCAAATATGAAATAAGATGGTGTTTTTCCTACCAGACATGACCAACCTTACTGGAGCCTTTTCCCAACTAGGCAGAAAAAAGGCAGGCTTTCCTGTGTGCTCATACAATTTCTGTGTCCCTTCTAAAAAACAACACTCCCCATAAAGCCAAAAAAAATGAAAGATGGATATATTGGGCTATTTTTTTCCCACTGGAATCACATATTTTACCACACATTCCTCTGTGAAAGCACAGCAGTATGTAACAAGTAAAATAACAATATAGGGGAAACATGTTCATCTGTCATCTTCTCCATTACCTTCATCTGCACCAGTCCATTCTATATTTCAAGGCTTAGTGCATTCATCCCAACTTAGAAAAGTTTAATTGTCTCTTTACGAATTCTGCAATCAAATTCTAAAATACTACTTCAAAACAGCATGCTTCATCACAGTAAATTAGTCCCATGGCAGCATTTACAAGTGAAAACTGAAAGAATATTTTAAGTGCATTTTTCCCCCTTTCTTTGATGCAAGTGTTATGCTGCTTGAACACAGTGACAGACTTAGCATTGGGTGGAGTCCTCCACTGAGCAGAGATCACATCATGGGAGAGGTAACAAAAGAATTCAGTCCCTTGATAAATTAAAGCCTTGGCCTCTCTTCTCAAACAGTTGACAAGGATCTCAGAAAAAGCTAAAAATAGTAGCAAGGTTTCTCTTTGATGCAAATTAATTTTCACCATGATCTGGACATAGAAAATCTAAGCTTTCAGTTAGCTACAAATGGAACATTTTGAAAGAAAATAAGTTAAACTAAGATGAAAAATATTAATAGAATAAAGAATTTCCATACAGACCCTGCAGGAAAAAGCCTGGTCTCTAGAGAACATGAGAGTTCATCAACCTCTCCAGTGATTTGTAGAACACCTGAACAGTGTGAAGTGGGTTAGTAGTTGACAAGTAACAT
>JAWWES010000094.1:56948271-56977151 GCA_035583135.1 Lophotriccus pileatus
AGGCCCAGGCAGTGTGGGTTTAGGAAAGAGAGGACCAACCTAAACTCCTTCTATGACCAAGTGACCCACCTAGTGGAGGAGCGAAAGGTTGTGGATTTTGTCTGCCTAGACTTCAGTAAAGCCTTGGACACCATTTCCCACAGCATTCTCCTGGAGAAGGTGGCAGCCCATGACTTGGATGAGTGCACTCTTCACTAGGTGAACGAACTGGATGGCCAGGCCTAAAGAGTAGTAGTGAGTGGAGTTATATCCAGTTGGCCACTAGTGTAGTTCCCCAGGGCTCACTCTTGGGTCCAGTCCTATTTAATGTCTTTATTGACAATGTGGGCAAAAGGATCAAGAAATTACTGCAGAATTTATGCAAACAGAATATCCCTCTGGAGGTCTCCAAAGACACTTATAGACGAGAAAGAGGTTGTTCCTCTTGTGGTTAAAATGAAGTCACAAGTTAGCTGGCCTGGGCACCAAATAAAGTTTCTCCTGCTGAGGTTTAAAGATATGCCTAAATGTGACTCATGTCTAAAAGTTCAAGGTCCAAAGGCAAAGTATGGTACATTTTATTGATGTGTAGAGTCATGATTTTTAAGTTACTCTCATTATTTTTGAAGTCTGCTTATTTGATATCTGGAAGCACTGCATAAGCTCTTGGATAAGTATTTTGGCTCTCAAGTATGGCCCATGACATGTCTTCCTCTTTAAATAAAGACCGAACTGTTCCTTCACTTGATGACATTAATGGCAAGTGTACAAAAGGATGTCTGAGAGTAGCAAGGGCTGGCCACTTGCATCCAGGCACCCTTCAAACCTAAAGGGAATTCAGTGTGTTTGGATGAGCTGCAATGGCTGATGTTTATGGCCTGTGCTGTGCAAAGAAACAAACTGTGATTTAAACTCAAAGGAATTTTCTTCTCTAACTTCAGTGTTGATGATAGGGATTTCAATGCTGCCATGTGGCTGAGCAAAGGTTCTGCTCATCATGAGCATGTGTAAACACAAAAACAAGCATGTGGTGGGTCACAAAAACCCTGAGAAAGGATTTTATTTTCTTTTTTAAAAGTCAGTGCAGTCACAGGTGCATCTCAAACTCTTCTGAGAGTGTCCCCTCCACTCAGTGTCTCTCCAATACCAAAAGCAGCTTTGTGTGTTTTGCTTGCCTTTGTCACAAAGTCCCATAATATAAGGGCCTAGATTCTCCCCATTTTATGATGTTAAAAATGGACTGTCATAAGGCCATCTGGTATATTCCTTGAAAGGAATTTGGAACATATTGTTTACTGGATGTTAGCAGCTACTTGAAATTGAACTTTTTCTGTGTGTATACATTACCATCCTCCAATCCCACAGGAATTATACACAAATATCCAGCTCTAATGATGGAAAACATGACAGGGTGCATTTGGCAAGGATTTTTCATTCAGAACTGACTTCTTTGCCAGGAGGTTTTGAGGCTCACACACAGCATTGTTCACATGGCACCTACCCTTCTGCAAACCATCAGTGTGGCTGAAAAAGCTTCCTGATTACATCACTTCTTCTCATTTTCTTACCATTTAGTAAAAATTTCCTCTGGTGGGAAAAAGGTAGGACTCAACCTCAGCCACATTAAACATTCTCACATAGCCTCCTGTCCCAATTCAAATAGATTTATTGGAAATACTAGATGTAATGTGAGCAAGAATGGCCCGAAACAGTGAGTTTTGACCTTTTTCATTTCTGGGTCTTCAAAGTTTGTGCAGGAAAGATGGGAGACATATAGCAAACACCAGTTACGCAAAGCCTTAATTTCATTAGATGTCTTTCACAGACTCCCCATAGAAAAACACTATCCTAAATCATTAAATCACAGAGCTTAGCTTGTGCAACATTTGTTTCTCTGAAGCCAGGAAGTCAGTCCTGTGCAGGATTACTGTCCATGATTTAGCCCGTAAGGCCTTTGCAGGTTGTTATTAACAAAAGCTTATCACAAAATCAATAAAAATAAAGATATATTCTCTTCAAAATGAGGCATGTTTTCTGTATGGCCTCACCTTCAGAGTACTTCACAATCTGTAGGTTGTGCACACTATATGTATATGTGGTGTAACCATTTTTAACAGTGGACAAATAAAGAGGGAAGGAATAGCTTTTCATATATATATATTCAGGAATCTAATTCCAGAGAAATTAGAAGCACACCAGAAATTTTAGCTTCATAGTGGAGAAAAACTTCACAAGGTATAATGCAGAGCAAGGCACTCACACAGATAGAACTATTAACCATAGAATGAATATGCTGAGTTGGAAGGGACCCATCAGGATCACTGAGTCCAACTGCTGGCTCTGTGTAAGACACGTGGAGAATCCAACCATGTGCCTAGGAGTATTGTCCAAACACTTCTTGAATGCAGACAGGCTTGGTGCTGTGACCATTTCCCTAGGGACCCTGTTCTAGTGCCTGGCCACCTTCTGGTTGAAAAAACTTTTCCTGATATCCAGCCTAAACCTCCCCTGACTCAGCTTCCTTGAGTCCTGGTCCTGGCCACAAGAGTGAAGAAATCAGTACCTGCCCCTCCACTTTCCCTCATGAGGAAATCGTAACTGCAATGTCTCTCCTCAGTCTCCTTTTCTCCAGGAGGAACAGACCAGGTGACCTCAGCCACTCCTCATGGCCCTTCACCATCTTTGTTGCCCTCCTTTGGATACTCTCTAATAGCTTAATATCTTTTTTATGTTGTGGTGCTCAAAGCTTCCACAACGTTCAAGGTGAGGCCATCCCAGTGCAGAGCAGAGCAGGACAATCCCCTCACTTGCCTGGCTGGCGATGGTTTGCCTGATGCCCCCCCAGGACACAGTTGGCCCTCCCGGCTGCCAGGGCAGTCCTGACTCATATTCAACTTGCCATCGACCAGGAACCCCAGGTCCCTTTCTACAGCACTGCTCTCCATCGTGTCATTCCCTAGTCTTTAAGTGCCACCAGGCTGTGTCCAAGGCACAGAATCCGGCACTTGAACTTGTAAAACTTCATGCAGCTGCGGATTGCTCATCTCTCTAACTTGTCGAGGTCTCTCCAGAGGGTCTTTCTGTCCTTGGGGAAATCGACAGCTCTTCCCACTTTAGTGTCATCGCTAAACTTAGTATTCTTTTGAGTCCTGCATCCAAGTCGTTTATGTTGAAGAGAACTGAGCTGAGGGTGGAGCCCTGTGGAGCCCTACTGGTGACTGGACACCAGCCTGATGTTACCCCATTCACTATATTTCTGTGAGTCAGTTCATATAACACAATTATCCAGCTGTGTGCTGGACATTTTGTCCAGAAGAATACTGATGGTATCAAAAGTTGAAGTTCAAAAAGATTACATCATACCGGTTTGCCTTAATCAATTTGTTGGTTTGCCTTGTCATAAAAGGAAATTAGGTTTGATCAGCAGGACTTTCCTCTCATGAAGCTGTGCTAGCTGTGACCAATGACTGCATTGTCCTCCAGGTGGTTTTCAGCACCTCCCAGATTAATCTTCTCCACAACTTTACCAGGCACTGAAGTGAGACTGACAGTCCTGTAGTCTCCAGGGTCCTCCTTTCTGCTCTTCTTGAAAATTGAGACAATGTTTGGTGGCGTCCAATCAGCAGGGACCTCTCCAGATTCCCAAGACTATTCAAAAACCATCAAGAGGGGTTCTGCAATGACATCAGCTAGCTTTTTGAGGATATTGTAAATACCTTCCAGTTCCCTGAGGGACAGTAGTCCACAGGTGACCAAGGCTGCAGCTGGGACACCTCCATGGGACTGCAGCCTGCAGGGGACCCACTCTCTGGGGCTGCAGCCCCCAGGTGTTTCACACAAAGACAGGGAGATACCTGAGTACTCTGACCACATCAGAGGAAAGACAGTAAGAAGCAGTGTATCAAAAAAAAAAAAAAAAAAAGGAAAAGAAAAAGAAAAAAAAAGAAACAAACAGCAGCAGAGGAAATGCCATAAAAAGCAAAGTGCAACAAAACAAAGTAAGTACATGAAGAGAGCAGCAGCAAATAACATGGGTCACACAACCCCAGATCTCCAGTGCCACCCATCACCTGACCGAACTAAATGGGATGGACTGAGTTTGACCTCAGCAAACACAAGTTGATCCCGGGAAAGAATGAGGGAAAAGTGCTTGGCTCAACTGATTTTTTTGATTGCAAATTTTCCCTTTGTTTTTTTTTTCTATAGGCATATTAGTGTTGACAAGGTGATATGAACTGAACATAAATTAAGTAAAATGCTCTGAGAAGAAATGTTTTGCTCATGACAGATGTTTGAATGCTCTGGACAATAAGGTGTGTGCTTCCACAGGGCAGCTCAGTCCAGGAAAATTCCCATTTCTCCCCATGGGAGCATGTATCACTCTCCATAAACACTAACCAGGACCCACAGGCTGACTCCCATCAGGTGTCCCAGCCAACAGTTCCTTTTAACTACTCCAATATAAAAAATCATAAAGAAGTTTTTAATCAGCCAAGCCTAAAGCTAAAGCAGTACTGCAAATTACTCATTATTAAATTTGGAGGAGAGGGGGAAGAAGGAGTTATATTTGGTAGTAAAGAACTGATGCCTAATATTAAAAAAAATAAATACATACATTAGCACAATATTATCAAACACAGAGTTAGGTGCTTGTCATATTACAAATGAGGTTTTAGTATTCATTTTTTCTTTCACTATGGTCAGTAATAAACATGCTTTTATTTCAATTAGAGATGAATGGAGCCATTAAGTGAAGTTGAATTGTTAGGCCATATGGTCTCTCTCCCTGTAGGTTTCTTCATGTTGCAGGTATTTGTTTCTGGTTTGTGTTTGTATTTGCATATTCTTGGCCCTTTTAGTGCCCTAAGGAGCCATTTATAAATGGTCATAACACATTAACCCACAAAATTATAGCCCTATAAATTATTCCCTTAGGCATTAAAGAGCCTGGGAAAACACAAAAACAGATGGACTAAAAACTTTCATTTAACAAAATTTACACCATGTTGATGGTGCTAAAAAAAAAAATCATCATTTCAGAAACTAAAAAACTACTTGTCTTATGGATATATGTCATTTGGTGTGTAACTTATAACACATATAAGAGCTAAGTAGGCCTTCCATGGTTTCTCTACTTGGTCCAAACTGGTGTTTCTGTTGACAGGGAAAATGAGGTTTATGGTAAGACATCATAAGGGTAGTGTGGATACAAAGCATTTTGACACAGCACTGCATGAACCAAACACCTGGTAGCTGATCTTGGACCTGTGACCAGACAGTCCTGCTCACACTTAGAAACAAGAAGCTGCATGAAAAACTAAGTGCAAGAACAGGAAAGCTATGACAAAAGTGATTTTTTGATTGTCCTTAGATTCAACTGCAGCCTCTCATCAGGAGTTTCCCAACACATCCTATCTGACTTAGCCTGCCAGATTTGGCAAGATACCAAAAGAAGGTGATGTGGCTACAAACAGTCCAAATTTTAAGGTCTAGTCAAGAGATACTGGTTTCTTCACAAGAAGATTTGGACTAGAGATGTAGTAGCAGAATGCTTTGAGCTAATATTTGCAGAAGACAAATGTCTCCACACTAATCCCAGAAGCAGTAACAACAAGCAAATGCCTTTGTCAGTTGTTTCCAAATGTTGTGGTTTTCTGACCTCTTAGTCCTGGACATGATGAATTTCAGATGGAGGTATTGGATGCCAAACATATTAACTAATATAATTGGCGCCCTGGGGACCCACCTCCCTGGGAGATTGAATTCGTCAGTAGACTGTGCTACAGGTCCTGATTTTTCCACACATTAATATGAAATTAAGCCCAAGGGAAAGAATCTTAGAATTCACCATAAATATTTTATGTACAAAATTTATGGTTATACATTATTTGCCTCAATACACTACTAGTGTCTTAAGGCTTGAGGACTGTTTTGTTCACTCTTTCTTCTGAAATGGGTGACAAATGGGTGAGAAACTATGTCTTTCACTGGGATGAGCTGCTAGGATAAAACGGTACATCTGTTGGAGAGATAAATGGAGCTGTCTGTCCACCTGCATTTATGGGGAGACTCTGCAGTGTAATATTCTGAGGTGTATTAACTCTCAATGATCTGCAAAGAAGCAGCACCAGCTCACATCAGGAGTGAAATAAGGCTCAGAATGGCAGTGGAAAGATACATCATAGTTTCTCAGAAAGCAGGCTTTGGGCAGAGAAGGAAGAAAATAAGCTGCTAAGAAGCAGATCCCTGCAAAACACACTTCCCTGCTAAAGCACTGTGCACAATTTTTTCTGGGGCATAACAACAACTTCTTATTCAGTGTTTTTCCAAAAGGTACTGATAAATTGTTCTTGCCCATTGGAGATTTCTACAGGCAAGAGGCAGAGCCCTCAGCTGAGCCCTGCTAGATGCTTTGGCTTTATTCACAGCAGAGCTGTTACTGCTTGCTGGTTCTGAGGTCAACAGGCCATGCACAAAGCACCACGTGTATCCCGTTCCTCACCCATGAAACCACAGCAGAAGCATACAAACCAGCTCCTGCAAATGATCCCTGGAAGGTTTCACAACCAGGTCTTCTCTCTGAATGTACCAGCTGTCTTGTGCCACAGCCAGGAACTGTGTGAGCAGTTTTGCTAGTACAGCCATATATAGTACTAATATATCTCTAGCCACTTAGAGGAAACTTGAACCAAATGAAGGTAAAACAGCTCTACTTAAGACCTTGATGCTAGTGGTCATAGCCCTGTTCTCCTTAGAGGAAGATTAAAAAAAAACACCTACCCATCCCATAAAACTTTTTTCTGAGTCTGAAGCAGAATTCCTTCTAGATCATTTTGTTTCTATCAATTTTAAAACTCAGGGGTTTACATTCACAGAAAAGAAAGGTTATGAGCACCATAAATTTTATGACATTACTACTTACAAACCTGTTTCCATATTGAGTGCAAGTCGTGGCCAAGTACTAAGTATACATTCTATTGGATATTTTTAGAAAAACAATTATTCCAGCAGATAGGAATTACCAACTATCATTTGATAGTTGTAAATTAAGCTTTGTTTTTAAGGGTATGCTGAGTAAAATTTACAGAAATGAGATATGATTTATTGTAGACTGCAGTTTGACTGCTTGTGTTAGCTATCATGTGCCATGACTTTAGACAAAACTGTTCCCAAAGACTGTCCCTAGAAAATGCTTTCTTTTCATTTGAAAGTTATTACATATCAAAGTAAATGATCAATTTTATGGAAAAAATTGGTTCCCGTGTCTAGGTATAATTTTAAAATGATACCATTTTTCATTCATGGCAAATGTTTCATTCATTTCCAGTTTTACTGGAAAACACAGCATTTATGTACAGGAATCTAATGCCAACTCTTACCTCAGCTTAGAAAATACACAGTTTAGTTGTTATTGGGATTTGTTCAGTCCCAAATACTATGGACAATACAAGAAAAACCTTCATCTTTTCAGAACCCACGGTTATTTGCATTCTTACATATTGCATATATGTTTACATCGTCTGTATTTTTTTCTTTTCGCTATGCCTTACCATCCTCTTCCTATACTTTCTCTGTTTTCTGCAGCTGAATAAATACTAAGTTGTTGGGGGTTATTTTTGTGCTGTGCTCTTTCTAGTAACAGTATAAACAGTCCTCCAGTTTAACAGAATGAAGTTAACAGACAACATCCAAAACATGAGTTTGTTGCCAGCAATCTTTATTTAATACCTGTGAGCTAAAGGCTTTAGTTTCAACCTCTTGATGTTTCAACCTCATACCACATTCAACCCCAAGACAAGTTCAATCTTTTGCATTGGTTGCAAGACAGCTATTGCTAATCATTGCATTTCAGTACAAAATTTACCCATTTTATTGCATTTTTTAAACTGGCCGTAAGGAGAAAAATCCTACCAAAAAAACCCACATTCTTTCCTGTGATGCATTCTGGTAGTACTTTCTTTGCAGAAGCTACATCCAAACCTTCTGTGTCAATATTTCAGGTTTCAACAGCAGTCATCAACCTTGATAATAATAAAATACACACAGTTCTTAGCAGACTGAAAAATGTTCCATAAGAGAAGATACAGCTCCACAGGCTCCTTACTCCAGCCAGTTCTGGTTTATATCTACCTGACATTCTTTATTTGCATACACTCTCTTTTATACATTGTTTAAATATACAGTAAGGTTTCTGCTTTTCTAGCAGTATAAATATACAATCTAGAGTAGGTAATCTCAGTCTCAGTTCATTATTCAGTTGCATACACTGCATTAGCATAGGGTTTCAGTTCAGCAGCTGAGGAGTCAAGCAGCATTTGACAAAGAACTTTTTATCCTAATTTTATGAAGATTTAGAAGTGGAAGAGGAAACATAATGTCTTTCTTAAGGCTTCATTTTAAGTAGCATTTTGAGACTTCAATTTAATACATAGTTTATTTCAAAAAGGTAAAATTTTACTCAAAGTATACTTTTACTTCTATTGCTCCACTTAGGTTTTAACAGGGTCTTGGCTTTCTTCCATTGTCAGAAAGTATTGTTTCCAAAAATCATCATTTATGAGACCAGTAAGTCTTTAAAAGGTACAGACACAGGCTATGAGGTGAACATCATACTGTTTTTTTGAAGTCTTCTATGGAATAAAGGAAAGGTAATTCAGCCTCCACCATCACGCCTGGATCTGCATTCCTTCCTTACAAACAACTTTATTGATCTCTGTGTCATTCCTCCCAGAAGAATTACTTAGGTGTCTCGGAAGCCCTCTCAATATGTAACATGCCATAACATTGAAAACGTGCAGGGGAATATCTGCACCATTATGCACTGTCAGCCTGTGAATCAGGGCTCCCTTGCATGGCCAGTGCTTCACAACAGTTTGGTTGTGTCTCCTGTAGTATCTCTCTTCTGGTAACTAAATATTTTAGAACAGTTTATATTGACTCCAGGGACAGCTGTTGAGGAGAAAATTCCTTATTTCAAGCCAAATATGGAGTTCATAGCTTAGCTCAGGAATTGGACAGTACCCAAGAATTTGTTAAGTTTTCTTCCCCTTTGCTCAGAATAATGCAATATCCCTCCTGCCTTCCCCTCCCCTTCAAAAAGCCCTCTAATAATAAAATTTAAAGCATATCCAGAGTGCTTACTACATGCTCAAATTTTCTTAAAGAGATGGTCCCAGGATAACTCATGCCTAAATTTTGAATTTGATGATAACATTTTAAACAAAAATATAAAGTTAATAAAAAATTTAACATGATTTTAAACTGGCCCAGCAAAAAGAACAGTTCAGATTTTAAGAGGCCCCTAATGTTGTTGCATTAAGATATTATGAAATATCTTACTTTATAAAAGCTAAGATATTAAGAATTATCTTACTTTATAAAAGCTAGTAATTGATACTGAATAGTTTTGGGGGGGTTTTTTGAAGTCCGACACACAGATCTGCTTTCACCTCCTAGGCAGAGAAAAATGCAAGGGGGGAAAAAAACCAAACAACAAAATAACTAAAATATTTTCAGATTTTTCATTCTTAATTCCACCATACCAATACTAGTTTTCATTACAGCATCTACAACCTGGTTTCTTTTAAAAGAAAATACATATTTTTGTCCTAACAGTGAAGCTACCATTGGTAATGAAAATAATAACATATCTTCCATTTCCACTAGCCCAATGTCTAGCTACTTTGCCTGTGACCAACCATGACAAGTACGTCAAGAGTATTAAAACACAGGAAATACTGATCAAATTCTTCTGCAGACAAAAAGGTAATATGTTTATAGAATTGCATATTTCTTACAGGAAACATCTCCATTTGAATTTACGGCATAAAACCTGCGTTTTATTTAATTTAATTTCTCATAATTTCTACCTTGGCTTTAAAATGTAGGATGACATAAGAAAGTTACGATTTCCACAAGTTGTTCAGAAAATTATCCAGATCATCTTATATATCACATAAATAATGTCACCAGTCTTTTGTGAATGACATGATCCATCAGTTCCAATAGAAAAGGAACTTGTTAGCAAGAAAAAACACCATTTTTTCAGTAAAGTAAGGCACTATCAAAAGTAAAAGCAAACCTGTTGTAACTGCTAACCTCTAAAGCACAGGTGACTCAAAGCAAATAATGCTTAATCCTACTGATATAAGAGGTATTTTTAAGATGTGCAATTGGGAATATCTGAGCAGTTATGAGTTTTATTGAGAATTTTTGGTGGAGCCAATTTCCCTGCAGGATGTTAGTCCAGCAAAGGCAACTTTATTTCGACCAATCATAGTGGCCAGAGATCTCTGCCCCACAAAGGGATGAGAAGCAGAGGCACCTTGAGGTGCTTTCCTTGGTCATGTGCTGCAGCCTCAGAAAATACCTTCAGCACCCACTGAAAACATCCCAAGATTGGTAGGAGGGCTCTGTTCCTCTGGGAGATGAGCACTGGCCCTTTAGACAACCAGCAGTGACACACAAGCCTCCTGCCTGGGGCTCTGTACAGCAAGTTATTAATGGAGAATGGTTGTAGAGTTATAGGGTCGTAATGCAAGGGCATAGTGCAAGGAAGCCCTCTCGACTGCTGCATCACACACAGAGTTACCTCGGGGAAGTGGACACTACTTGGGTCTTCAAGGAAGAATTTTATGACACTAAAAGCCAACCTACCTCAGGAGAGATTTATATTTACAAGCACGTGTACGTCTAGAAAGTACTTAAAAATTTGAAGTCCAGCATCCAGACTGGTCTTTCTCTGGTCCCTTTAAAGGCTTTATACTTTCTCAGTGTTATAGATGTTCATTTCTGCAGAATCAGATGTGGCCAGGAGGAGCAATAAATTTGATTACAGCACTATATTCACCAAAGGAGGAGATGATCCAACTCCTTCTCGAAGCTCAAACTTGTGCACAGCTTTTATAGAAGTCTTCACCTGGAACTGTTAAAAAGTCAAATATAAAAGGAAGGGAGGGGAGAGGATGGGAGAGGAGGGGAGGGGAGGGGAGGCGAGGCGAGGCGAGGCGAGGCGAGGCGAGGCGAGGGTTTTTAAATTCTACATTTTGACCTCAGTGGTTTTGGCACAAGTTTCAAATGTCAAACCAAAGAGTATTGCTCATGAAAAAAATTTGCTGACAAAGGTAATTCTCCTGTTGGGGTCACATTCTAGAGTTCAAAATGTGGAAAAATTGATAGTTTCCCCCCATTTTACTAAGAGATTATTCACATAAACATTTTTTAATTAGAGAAAACACTACACATTACTTTGCCTATTGAAATGCGTTTGCATGACTGTTTGCGCAGTTTCACTTACGTAGTTTCACGAGGAGGAATGTCTGCTTTTCACAGACTGTGTCCAAGCAGGTCCTTCCCCACTGTCTGACCTGGGGAGGAGTTTCTGTCTGGAACAGCTCTCCAGACAGAAATTCCCCTTGGGCTCAAACACAAGACTTGAGAGGTCTGTGCCTCTGGATGTGCAGAACGTGCTGCTCAGCCCTTCAGACTGTCCGGGTGTTGCAGCGTATTGCCCATGTTAACAACAGGCTGAAGCTTTCAGCTGGGCCTGCTCTCCTGAGCCCAGGGCCAAAAAGGTTTTCTGCTGGAAAGAGATCATTCATACAAATATAACAGAGTTGATGACAAAATCTGCCTCACTGGAGAGAGAAGGGCAGCAGAAAGGAATTCTGCTCAGCTTAGGCAAGAAGGTACCCTTTTCCTCTAAGCCATGCTCACCTAAATAACATGAGTCATTTTAAGATTCAGAAAGAGGATGTTCAACTCCATAAAAAGATTCTTTCTTTTTCCATTTTAATGGTGAGTCTATCAAGACATGGAGCTCAGGGCTCTCCTGGGTGTTAGCTCTCCTGGGTGGAGCCTAAATGTACCCACTGTTACACCATGAGTCGTTTTGACACTTGCCAGAACTCAACAAAATAGTGACATCTTCTTGCCTGTTTCCTTTGGACAAAATGGCTTCTGGCTACACTATTTTACCTGACTTTTTCTCCTCTCTACTTCTTTTGGGAGTTGTCAGTAGCAGAACTGTTTCATTATTTGCTGTACAAAAAAAAAAAAAAAAAAAAAAATGGATGGGGGAAGGGAAAAAAAGGGTTTTACTTAATAGCCTATCAGGAGTCTAAAGTACACTGGTACACAAGTTTTAAAAAGAATGAACACCACAAAGCCTAAATAAGTTTTTCTACCATTTTTAGGTAGTTTTTTGACATTCAGCAGGTTGGAACAACTTGGTCTCTTCTCATGATTCACAAGGAGGTCCACCATACACTGTAAAATATATAACACTGCGGAACACTAATGCATGCATTACTCATTTTGCCTCAGCTTGTTTGAAATGTTTGCATGAAAGCGAACTCAAGTAGGTACTGTTTCATTTCATCACTTACAGTGTCTGCAACATGACTGCAGTAAAATTTATAGCAGTGAGCTTTTGTATGAGTAAAATACTATTGCCCTGAGAATCTGCTGTACTTTTGGTATCATTATATGCATCTGTTTTGTTGGGATACTATCTATGACTTTACATAACCCAAATTTAAAGGTAGCAAATGTTTCCTTAGTTTGTGTTTTTAATATCGTATATCAAACATAGGAAATAATTCTATGAAATTTCTAGAAGAGCTCCTTTGGATGTAGCTGATAAAATTCAAGCCAAGCAAACAACTTAAGATTCATCTGCCTGTGTCTACTCATCTGTAATTTAGAACTGGATAACTTCCCAAAACAAGAGGACCTACAGGGCTCCTAGGTAAGTAAGTTAATAAAAATACTCAGCAAGGTCTCCCTCATTTATGAAGCAAAGCAAGGGAGAAGTAGAAGCTTCAGAACACACTAACCCTGTCAACTTCTCTTTGCCTCTCTTCCTGAAATTCCTCATCATATGAAGTAGAAACTTCCACCAAAAAAAACACAAACAAACAAACAAACAAAAAAAACCCAACAAACAAACAAAAAAACACCTTGCTTGTGGTAAAATCCACACTGCTTAGAGGAGAAAAGGCAAATGGTGAAACAGAATGTGAAGCCATAATACATTAGTCACTAACTACCTGCAGCAGACCTCTGCCCTC
The DNA here is from genome assembly GCA_035583135.1 of Lophotriccus pileatus. Taxonomy (NCBI): domain Eukaryota; kingdom Metazoa; phylum Chordata; class Aves; order Passeriformes; family Tyrannidae; genus Lophotriccus; species Lophotriccus pileatus. The sequence continues at coordinate 56,961,321 of JAWWES010000094.1, forward strand.
CCCCTCAAATGTGAAACGAGACACCAACTGAATACTAGTGACAAACTGTGGCAAACAGCTTCTTCTGAAAGCAGGGATGGACATCTAGCACATGAAAGCTACCTCCACGAACAGCTGTGGTGGAAACAGCTGTGTCTCTCCATATCTGAATTCCACTGGGAGTATTTGAAATAGGATGGCATACCTGTTAGAAGAAAAAAAATAAGTTGAAGTGCACAACAGTAAGTTAAAGCTTAACTTAAAGTCCTCACATGTGTGTGATTACAAAAGGTCTCCTCATATTTTTAATTAAAGTATTCAGTGCCAGAAAGCAGCTTACAAACTCCTACAGCTCTTGTAATCTGTAGCACAGTCCTTTAGGGCATCATTTACCAAATTTGACCAATATGTTTAACTGTTAAAACAAAATTAGCAAAGGTTTGTATTACACACTGCTTGAATTGTATGTAGTTAAGAGTAAAAAAGTTCTGTTGCTCCCACTGGTATCTAATATGGTATTGTAACAACCAGACAGAGGCAATCTTTGCTGTTGGGAAATTAATATTACATGGAGAAATGAAAAACTGAGACTTCAAACTTCACTGTAGAGTTTTAAGACACAACTGAGTACACAAGACTGCTTTCTAAAAGATGTGATCAAAAACCAGATATAAAAACACACAGGTTGACTAAAAGACTCTTGGAAAGAGACTATTCTTTAACAAAATAGCCTGTAGAGTTGGTAACCAGCAGCTACCTGAGATTCTCCACCAAGCAGTGATCCTTGAGTTATAACAGGAGATGACATCAGGCATGGAAAACATAAATAGAAGGGGAAAAAATACTGTTTCAGTTTTAAACACATGAGATATTTGATATATTACTGTATTTCCAAAGCACTAAATTAAACTTCAAGATAGCAATTTACCATAAATAGGTGAAAACACAATAAAAATCTTAAAATGCAATCATATTAAAAATGTATTAATGTACTCTTCAAAGACACTATCACCTCAGTGTTTGTGTCATAAATTTCAGTAGGAACTGGTTAACAGTAATTGTGAGGTTTTAGATTGGATCCACCCTGGAACTTCAATTCTTCAAGTCAAATGCGCAGAATTTTGTAAGATGCAACCACACGTAGTTTCATTTTGAATAAAAAGTTGTGGTTAGAAATAAAAATCAGAATTGATTTTTCACTGGATGATTTTTTAAATGTTGTTTCCCAGATGACAGGGAATAGTTCTGTTTGGGTGTTTGCTTTTTATTTGCAAGAATGCAATAACACTTCAGATCAACTCGGCTCATATGAGGAAAACATGTTCAACCTGAAGTAATTTGAAGAAGTAGACCTCGCTTCACTGAGGACAAGTGTTATTCTACATCCTAAATATCAGTAAAATGTTAAGAGCTGACATCTAGACAGGAAGCATTTCAGTAGAAAATAACATTCTGACACTACAGAAAATCCGTATTGGTATAACTCACTCGCTATGAGATATTATACATACACACATACACACATATATATATACAGCTTATATTATGCAATCTATATCTTTTATATTTATTTTACATGTGTTTCTATTGCATTTGGCTAGTATATTTAGAACATTATTTATATTTTCTTATTTTACGTACTTACTGGAAAGATGAAAATTTAGCCAGGAAAAGAAGTGAAGGGACATTGTGCTCTGGCTGAGAGCTACCTGCATGTACATTGACACCTAAGTGACAAAGACTTACCACAGTTCTCTGTGGATTAGTCAGAAGGCCCTTCACCCTTTTATTGCAGTCTTTTGATAATGCCGCCAGAGAGATGCTGCTGTTAGGACTGGTGAAATAGACAGACTGTGCATACAGGCACAATTCTGTTTGCATAGCACATGACCAGATCAAGTGTAACTACATAAGCCAATACACAGCAGAATAGTTAATATTTGACTGGTTGACTTTGCCCACACATTTTTTTCCAAGATGTGAATTTCCTTAGCTAGATATTCTGCAGCAAATGGTCACTACTACCTCAAGAATAGAATATTACCTCTTGGGTTTTTTTTTTTCCTACTCTTTTCTTCTGCACCATTCCTTTTTCCACTTTTGTTGTATCTTTCTCTACACCCACATTTTCATCTTTAAGGCAAATCTACAAATACAGAGAAGACCAAAAGCACTTCTGAAAAACACGTTTCTGTTGACTCAAATCATAGTGCAAGATGATGTTAATGCTACAAAGAGGATGGTGACTAGCATGGTAGTGGCAGAAATAGAACCTTCCTGATGGCTGCCTCATGGTTCCACAGTATAGGAAAAGCCACCATCCAAACCCCAGTTAAGAAGATTTATACTGTAACATAGGCAAAAGTCTGCTAGAAGGTAACAAGACATCACTTCAAATTAAGCTCTCTTGACTTTCAGGTGAAGAAGAACGAGACAGAGAAAGAAAAATTCTGCTCCCCGTGCTCACCCAGGCAGCATTTCCATGTTCACAACAGACATGCAAACTATCGTCTCTGATGCCAAAAATAACTGCTTAGATGTATTTATGTGGAAGAAGTGACATCCAGTGGCCGATACACTCAATTACCATTCAACTTCCAAGCCAGGTGCTCAGCATCCAATCTTTCTCCTTCCCTTGTTCTGCACCCTGTTTACTCCAAGGGCCCAAAGCAAGTCACCCAGTTTTTCTGTATGAGAACTTCCTCAGGACACTCACTAAAAAAAAAAATCACATGGGAGACTGATTCAAGGATTAGGGAGGCAGAGAGGAATCCCAGATCACACTTCAGTGAGGCTTTTGATCTTTAGGTTTGCAGTGGAATTCGATGGCAAGGACATTTATGTTGCAGTTTGTTTTAATCCTCAAAAAAGCAAAATGCAATTTGCTACCTGTCTGTGATATACATCAATAATCAAAGTGATGCATAGAATACTCTCAAAATGCCCAGTTGAACAGCTGAATTGAGAAGGCATATTTAGGAATGGTTTCTGAAAAATCCCAGTAAGAATCTGGAACAAAGGAAAACAGGAACACAGAAGCAGCATTAGGCATTTTTCCTGGGTAATATTGTTTATTTTCATACTTATAAACTACATTCAACCTCATTTTTATGAGCTCAAAAATCAAGCATTTATGTGGTAACTATCTCAAAATAGATAGTTACATAAAGACCTAGGAAATAATCTCATTCATCTGTTTTTACTGAACACTACTCACTGTTATATCACATGGGCAGAATTTATACACCAGGGGAGACAGGGATGGGCAGATCTTCAACTCAGACACTGTGGAACGATCCCAAGAAAATGGAATCTCCTATGACAATCACAGCACATAAGGCTCAGTCACAGCATCAGGGACTTGTTAGACCTTGCTATTGTTCTTACCAGCAGAACTCACCAAAAAAGGGCACAGCACAGAAAACATCTCAGGTCCCATCAAAAGGCAGCCACTGACCATTTCTGACATGAAAACTACTATACATGGCACTTAGGGACATGGATTAGTGGTGGACTTGACAATATTAGGTTTATGGCTGGACTCAATGATCAGTTAAGTAATGAGAGAACACTATAAGCTATGTAATTCTGCAAGAGACTGAAGTATTTCAGTTAACTTTGATGTCTGTGTTAACTTTGTCTGCAAGACATCAAAGGCCAGAAAACCCAATACAGTATTTTAAAATTTTGCCCTTTTTTCCCACCTTGAAGTATCCTCTATACCTATTTACCACGCATGCACATATTATTTTATTTGCTGTTGTTTACTATAATTCATTTTTTTCTGTGTTAATAGAAAGGTGCATTCCATTTTAAATTCTTATCTAAGAGTTTTCAAGACTTGAGGATTCAAAATTAGATTAACAAACATTTCTGCTAGAGAAAAAGGAAAATAGACAGTTATTTAAGAATAAATGCCAGAAAAAACCACACGAGATAGATTTAATATTAATTTAATAATTTTAGACCCACAGCAATAGGAGATTTTACAAGGTACAGTCTTGCCTGACATACCATGGAAAGCAAGTTTTGTAAGAAGAAATAATGCAAGACCTAACAGTATAGCTGGGAGAAGGACCAGACAATATTTCAAGCTAAAGCACACTTCAAAGCTAACTTACAAGGCCATTTCTGACTAGAAGAATAAAATGAGGTCAGAAAAAAATGCATCTATTCTTCTCCTAACTACAGCAAAGGATGTCATCCTTTCCTAACAAAGGATGTCAACTCTCCCTTTCATTTTTAGTCTGTTATGACAACAGACTACCAAACAATAGCAACAACCAACCCACCAAGAAGCAAAGGTCTTTTTCAGAAGACAATGTCATAGCTGCTCCATTACGCATTCGGCACGAGATTATTTCTCAGTGATAATGGGAATACAAGCTAAGCCAAAGAGCCCTAACTTTGAGATTTCTGGAAAAAGATTTAAAAATCCTTTAAAAAATATGCAACCAGACAGCAGCATATGTAAAAGCCTTAGATACTTGAGCAAAATGTGTTTGTAGAGATACATATCAGCTGAAACCTGCATTTTGACAACTCATATTTACATACGCTTACACACATACAAAGAGAGCTTTACCTCCATTGTTTAGATCTCAACAGTATTTAGGTCTACAGGATTTTAATGAACAGTGGTAAAACATTAGCCTTAAAAGGTCTTCTTATTTTGTGGGAACTCACGTTCCACATCCTGAACAATTACGTAGTCACTGGGGTGACAAAGACCGTTAAGTCCTCGGGTAAAGCAGCACTCCCATCATAGGACAGTCATGAGGCACACTGGGACTCCCCTTCTCAGACTATCAAACCTTACCTGTTATTAAGGGCCTTTCTTTTCAACCGTCCCTTATTTTGGGCCTCATAAACATATTTTCTACACAAGAAATACAATCCAGTAAGGGGACAATGGTTTGTTTTATCTACGCTTTATCAGAAAACATTAATTTCATGTTTCAAAGATAAAAATCTCAACATTTACATTTCTTAAATGCCTCCATTTTGACAGCTTCTGAATACTGTAATAAATCACAAATAATTCACATTAGGAGCGTGGAAATTTTTGGATACAGCATCAGATGCAGGCTAGATAAAGTATATTCTTGTGTCTTTATTCTGTTGCAACTTTAATACACAAAAATTTAGGGGCGAAAAAAGATGCTTTAGATACCCAACTCCTATTTGTCTCTGTTCCCTTCCTACTATATTTGTATTCACACAATTTAATTGCTTGAAAAGCATGATAATTCTTTTCCACGTTTCCATTCTTATAAACTATGGCCACCTCCTCCAATAAAAATGTAGACAACTAAGAAAATTACCAGAACTAATTTTCACCCACAAAAAGAACCTATTAAAAGTTGCAGTACAAGACCATCAGAATAATTCCCAGGGCAATTACAACTACTCTTAAAAGTAAAAGCCATGAGGGAAGCAATCTTTGGAGATAAGTAGACAAAAGGGAGTTGATACTAACTCTGCTTGGAACTGGAAAACTATCAATGAATTTAAACTCTGGCAGAACGCTTCAGTATTTTCTGCAAAGAGCATAAGTCTGCAAGTATGGTAAACCTTATGTCAAACTAATCAAAACCTGAGCTACTTCCGTGTCCCAACTTTGTAATATATTAGGTAAATCTGGATGAGAGTCAAATCGCTATATTTTGAAGACAGATTAAAAGAGATACTAGTTGAAAACTACGGCTCAAATACTAACTTTTGAACCTCACCGACATGGTTTTTTGAGTTGTTAAAAAAAAAAAAAAAGGCATTGCCTGCTTGAACAATCCTAACAAAACAAAACATCCGCTCAAATACATGCCTTCCAAATACTAGAACTTACCCTAAATTAAAGAGACAGATAGGCTAAAAGGTTTTTACAGCTATTTGGAGAAATTACCTTATTTGTGGAAGGTTTTGCTACAGGTTTATGAAGATCTAATGATAGAAACACCACTCTACAAACACAAGAACAACATGGGAGCAGTCTGTAGACTACGTGTTCCAAGTTCTGATTGTCCAAAGATCCAGCTTTCCTCTTTTTAAGAGCTGTTGATTTGGAGGACAATTATTTTGAGAAGAATGCTTGCACAGAAACAATGTGTTGCTAAGGCTACTACTTACTTTATTTAAAAAATCGTTGCTGTTTATAAGCCATTGTACATTTTCTGAGAGGGAAGGGTATCACACCCCTCCAAACACTGAGATTTAACTGTTTAGCCCAAAGCCACGGAGCTGGTGCCTGAATAGAGTGAAACAGAATTGAATGTTACAAAAGTCAAACTCACTCTCTTGAAAATTTTCTCATTTCTCATGTCATCAACAAAAGACATAAAACTTCAGATGTCTCCTTATTCAGAGGGACACACTGCAAGACATTAGGGAGACTAATACAGCACATCTGCAGGACAACCAAAGCCAGGCTTTTTACATCCAGTGTTACATTGTTTATTACACTGAGGTCTTCAAACCATATTTTGGTCTTCACTGTCACCTCAGTTTCATCCCAACATTGTTTTGCTTAGCCTTTTAATAAAAATAATTTTAATAAATCTGAGAAATTGCAACATATGTCTAACATGACGATTATGGTAATCCCCAAATAACACAATATACTAGGATATGTTTCCACACTAAAGCTGAAGTTTCTCACTCATATCATCTCCCATTCAGGCCATATTCATTCTGTTCAGATATCTAATGAACATAAGGGATTTACAACTAACTTAAAGCACAAATGAACCATAGAGTGGTTTGGGTTGGAATGGACCTTAAAGATCACCTCATTCTAACTCCCTGCCATGGGCAGAGACATCTTCCACTAGACCAGATTGCTCAAAGCCCCATTCAGCGTGGCCTTGAACAATTAGAGGCATGGGGGATCTACAACTTCTCAGGGCAACTTGTTCCAGTGCCTCACCACCATCACAGTAAAGACAAATGAGACAGATTTGTGTTTGAAAATAAACATTAGAGCAGGAGAGTAATATCTGAGAACCAACCACAACGATTGGCCCAGCAGACATGGAAAGCTCCCTCTCTTTTTCTGTAAGATCAATTCCTTAAAAAACATGCAAAGGTGACTGGTTTCCAAGGTGGACAACAGAAATTACATCCCTCAGTAAGAGTTAGCATTTAAATACCAAATGCCATAATAATTTCACACAAAACAAAAAAAGGAACAAGTAGGTAAAAAGGCAACAGATGCTTCTTTCTACATTGCCCTGCAGAAAAAGAAATGGTTCTGAGGTCTACAGCCGAAGTTCAGCAGTTCCATGGAAAAACTTAACACTTTTCACAGACCAAACAGACCAGGTATAAAGTGTGGTTTATGATGTCTCTGAAAACTTAAAAAAAGAAGTGTCACATCAGGAAGGTAACATGAAAATTATAGCACATTGCACTTGTTGGTTACACTTTTCCATTTTTAAAATTCAAATATAATTCAGTCACCTCAAATTATACGGTTCACTAAACTAACATTCAATAGATATGTTTGGGGACAAAATGCTGATGAAAAATAAGGATGGTTGATGTGCCTATAAATTAGAGACAACTTCCTGTTTTCTGTCCATACATTAACAAATCCACCACCGAACTCTTGAAAACTGAAGTTCATTGTACCATGGCCTGTAACAAGGAGCTTCTGAGAGTGTAAAATCAGAAAATCCAATGGCTTTTCCTACCACATCTGTAGTATTTTAATAAGGGGTATAGGCAACTGCTAGTTATTACTGCATGAGAAAGCTTTAACATCTGCTTGAGCTTTTTATGTTCACTAGCTGTCAGTTTCCATTCTGCTAGGGATTTTTTAAATTATAGGTTAGACTGACCATGTAATAGAATAACTTAATTTCATGCTGTGCTAGAGTTCAACCTCAATCTTCTTTCAGAAGACACTTCTTACTGAGTGTGAAGCCCCTTTAGCCCTTCTGTCCTCCAGTTCCTTTGTTGCTTCCTTCCTTTAATGGGGAAATGGCTGGATAATGGCCAGTTTTATGGGTTTTGTCAAGTGGGGGCAGGAAAAGAAGGTCAGGATACACACAGGGCCTTTTGCCAGTCTCAGGTCTAATTGCAAAACATCACACTTAGTAAATGTCATACTCAGCACATCTAACAAAACTCCATCAGATACAACATTATTTTTAAAGCCATGCTTACATGTGAGGTAAGGGTCTGATCTCTGCAGCATGACTATTTTAATTCTCTGACACATGATTTCCTTCCCCCCTTGTCTGACCCACTTTGACCCTATTATCAAAACGAGTAACAGACACATTTTGTACCTCGCTCACATAATATTCTAAAAAGAGCTGCAGTTGCTAAGTAAGATTTGATAGCTATTTTCTATATCCACGTCAAATTGAAACTGCTTCATAGAAGTCTACTGAGTTCAAAAAAGTGCCAAGAGGCGTGAATTTAAAAATCGGTAATGTAGAATTCAGAGAGCCCTTTCTCTAACAAGTGTGCAAAAATGGTTATTAACATATATAATTTATACATACTGTGCTGAAAGTTGGACTCTGGAGTGCCAGGTGTCAGAGTGATGTACTGGGCTACATGCAATCCTCTAGTATATGGGGGAAAATAAAACTGATGAACTGTCACTAAGGGACGAACGCAAACTACCTATGCACGTGTTTCTGTTAAAAGAGTACAATCCCCCTCTTCTCAGAGAAAATCTGTCTCCAGGCAAAAGTGCAATAGAGAAAGCAGAATAGTTGCATTTCCTCTAACACTTTTTCCTGTTCACTGTCTCCTCATTAGCTAACACACCTCACTACCTTTGCAACTGCAGAAAAAGCTCTTTCCTTAGAGGTCCTTCGGATGATATAAGGGCTATAAATTAGTGCCTTAATTTCTCAAGTAATACCTTCAATTAATGTTTTAGGTTTATGCTGCTCCAAAACATCACCTTTTGAGAACTTGGAGCTTTGAATATTACTAAGCCCATTTATGAAAATGTCTAAGTACATATATTCCTTTCAGGAAGAACCATGTATCACATTAGCCTAAAACAGTAATAGCTGGGCAGCTACAGAGCAGTTGGATTATGCAAGCTACTACTATTTGTAAATTATTTGTTTCTCAATATTGATGGAACAATACTCACTGCAAGTCTTATGAAATGCGTATTTGAACTGCATCGCTCAGGTACAGAATGGAGGGCCCAGATCTCCCACTATCCCAACTACTTCCCGTAAAGTTTACCTGCAAAACTTGAAAGCTTACACAAAAGCATACATGTGTTAGTGGTGTAATACGCTCTTTTGATTTGGTGGGTTTCTTACAATTTAAATGTTAAGTTTACTTACCACAAATAATTGAGCCTTACAACAGAAGGCTCATTCTCTCATTCTCTCTTATGCACTGTAGATTTGGAAGACTTCCCCAGCAACTATTTTGGCATAGTAGAAACAAATATAGCAAACAAGCCTTTCTGAAGAAGATATGAAATCCACTCCTACATGTTTGAGTGTTTACTGTGTATGACCTCTAACTTGGTCCTACAGACTGAATGTTTGTTCATGGGTCTAACACACCTTCTAACTTGTCCTAAAAAGCATCCAAGTTTGTGTGCTCCAAGACTGCTCTGCAATAGAACCCAAAACTTAGCAAGTGGATAAAACTCCAAAAGTCAGTTTTTTATTCAAATTAAAATACAGAAATAGGTTCAGTGCCCAAATTTGGTGTTTGAATGAACCTGAATTAATTACATGCTTATTGCATGAAGTCAACATAGCAGGATACATATAAGTGATTAGACTGGAACTTCAGAAACCATATTGTAGACTAAAGAGTTTGAGAAACAGACTGACAGATTGGTAGATCACATAATTGAAACTATCATTTTGTACTCAGTAAAATTCCCTTACAAAAATTTCAAAGCCAATTTAACAGTGCAAAAACAAACTTTGTACTTCTCAGGATAGAAAGTAAGAAGCATATTTGCTAGAAATAGCACATTTTACAAATTTAAATTTCTGATTTTGAGTCATTGGCTCAAGAAGGGTAGGACAATGACAAAAGATAGTTGGGTTTAGTTCTGTTTCGGTGCAGCCTCCCCACACAAAGCCTCCACCTCCCTCCCTTTCATCCATCTCTGATGTTCAGTGTGGTTTGTCTAAGATAGGAACACCAGGTGGGTATTGCAGGAGGAACTGTCTGGATGATTGCACAATTAATGTATTCCAGCAATGGGGGAGCTGAGATGCTTTCACTGACTTGGAGCATATCAGCCTGTAAAAGGGTATGAAATGCTGATGAAGACTGAAACAACTGGGCAAACTGGTCTCCCAAGGTTGCATGCAGTTTCAGCAAAGGAAATTCTATTAAAATTAAAACAGAAATTCTAATTACAATTAAAAAAAAAATAATCTGTTCCCAACTGGAAGAATCAAACATTGTAATGACAGTGAGGCTGTGACATCTCCACCAAGATGTTCAAATCAAAGCCTATAGCAATCTGATCAAACTGGAACTGTATTCAGATATAATTACCTATTCAGGAAACAGGAGATAACAAAGGTAGTGATCAATAGAGAAAAATAACTGATTTTTTATTAGCACTTCAACAATACCTGGTGTTCCATGCTAAAGCACATTTTAAATGTAACATTGGTACTTCTGATCCAAGGTAATAGCATGGAGGTTTTGACAAATGCAAAGGAAACTGTTCTCCCTCCCTTGTCATTTGCTACTTTTTAAAGAAAAGCTAAGTCTTTTATTAGCTACCCATAATCAGAGACATGATGCATACTGCAGTTAGATATCTCAACATGACAAAAATGAAAGCTTTAGGACTTTAGATCCCTTCAAATCTTCCTTTTTTTTTCTTTTTAGTTGTGACTGAGAGAGAGAGAGGACTATTTCCTTGTCTTTCTTCTCCCATTTCCCTAGTTTTTGCAGACCTGAAGGAAAAGTTGAATACAATGAAATCAAGATGCCATAGGTGCTACACTCAAATATAGCTGCCACGATGTTTTAAATAAAAATTACAAGTTTTTTCCTGCAGTATACAACATATTAATGCTTGCACGACAATTTTATGTGAAATTATATAAAAGAGATCTGCAAAAAGGGTAGATCTTTTGTATATTGCTACATTTCTTAATGCATTACCTATTCAAAGTCTGTGTTTTAAGTGATCTTCACATAAAAACAGAGGTAGCCAAGAAGAAATATGATATTTTATGCGAGGTTTCTACGCATGGTGTAATGAAAAAAATGTTTGTTCTATCAAGCAAGATGGATTAATTTCAAGACTTACTCCATAACAGTTTGACTTCCCCAGATATGAATGCTTTCTAACACAAGCACAGCTAGTTCTATTTAGCCTTCATCACCATGGACAGTTGCTACATCATTAGGAAAACATTATGGAAATATGACAAATTCATTTTATTAGGTAAATATTTCAGTTTCACTCAAGTATACTTAATATAATAAAAACAAAACAGCAATCTATGCCATAATTTAACTTTGCTGAACTTCTGCTGGGAATTTAGCAGTGCTTTTAATTAGTGAGAATAATCAAATACACTGGATTTTAAATTTAGTGTGTTTCTGCGCTGTCCAAACAATAGCTTATTTATCTAGAAAAAAAATCTAATAAACTCCAGCATCTTAAATGGTTTGGGTTGAAGGGATCTTAAAGATCATTCCTGCCACGGGCAGGGAAACTTCCACTAGACCAGGTTACCTGGCAGTCTGGCCCTGAACACTTCCAGGAATGGGGAGTTGACAACTTCTCTGAGTAATCTTTTCCAGTCCCTCGCCAGCCTCTCAGTAAAGAATTTCTTCCTAATATCTAACCTAAACCTACTCTCTTTTAGTGATGCCATTCCCCCTTGTTCTATCACTCCCAGCCTTTGTGAAAAGTACCTCTCCATTTTTCTTATGGGCCTCTTTTTAGGTACTGGAAGGTGATCTAAGGTTTCCCCAGAGCCTTCCCTTCTCCAGGCTGAACAACCCCAGCCCTCTCAGTCTGTCTTTACAGGAGAGATGCTCGGGCCCTGTGATCAACTTAGGGTCCCTCCTCTGGACTTGTGCCAACAGGTCAACATCGTTCTTGTTCTGGGCACCCAACACAGCACTCACAACAGCAGAGTAGAGAGGGAGAGTTCAAAACTGTTTTTTCCAGCACTACAAAAATGTTAATTGAGACAGCATCACTAAATTTTGAAATAGTAAATACAATTAAAAGTCTAAGTGAACAAACTGAAACACTGTGGTCCAAATTCCATGAACAGATCAGGTATGCAAGATGTTCTGCCTGTGCAGAACTGGACCATATTTTTTTCTCAGACACTTACAAGGCAACAACTGGAAAAGATGAAGAATTGAGCAGCTGCTTAAAATAGTTAAGCAGTGCTAGTAAATGTACATTCCCTTGTCACACTTGAAGACTACTTGGCAAGTGCCTGAAATCCTGTGTTTCATTTAACCTAAGTGTGCACCATAAAAAAAGTGGAACCATATTTTAAAGAAAAGTAACTTTCCTACAATGTTCCAGATTCACAGCATCCATACAATCCCCAAAAGAAAAAGAGCATAATGCTTAGAATTTCAAATCTTGTAAGCATCTATTTCATAGAATCGTAGAATGTCCTGAGTTTGAAGGGACATGCAAGGATTTATTTCTGCTTGCATCTGTTTGAAATTTATTTTTAATTTTTAAGGAAATCAACAGTTGTTTTGTCCATACCAGCCAAAATGCTGCTTTGATGATAAGACTGAATACAGTTCCAGCACAGTATTTTTTAGTGAATTTTCATGACAGAAGTACAGACAGTAAGAAGGAGGAAGTCAGTAACTACTTAAAGATGACTGAGTTATCAATTCCTTCTTGTAACAGCAAAATGTTAACCTTAAAAAGTACATTTTCATTTTTTAATGCATTGCCTCATTGGAGATTTAGTTTGAAGGGCTAATCTGCCCATGTTTTTTATAAAAGTCTATATCCCCTGACCAAACTACATCTCCTAGGAGTCAGTGCAGTCTTCCCCAAAAGCCAGCTGCCTTAAAACAGTGAGAGATTCTTCTACCTCTTGTTTTCCATAACCTCTGTGACAAAACTGTAGTCACAAACATGAACAGAATACAAATCAGTATTTAGCTCTGATACGATTCCCTGACTTTCGCTTGCAGGGCATCACAAGTCTTCTTGGCATCTCCCAGCAACATGGCAGTATTGGGTTTGTAGAAGATTGGATTGTCCACTGCTGCATAACCAACTCCCAGAGATCTCTTCATTACAATGACCTGCACATAAAGAGCTCACATTTGAAACAGCAAAAAACAACCACCATCCTCCCTCAAACAAAGACAACATAAAACCAACTTCCACAAAGAAAGAGGAATAGACATCCCTGGCCAAAACCAGATGCTCACTGCTATAAGCTGTATTTCAGATTTTAATACAGAAGACAAATTGATATCCAAACCGATTTCAAAAACATGTTAGCCATGGCACCTTCAGCAGAGAAAACTGTAAAGCTCTACCAACTTTAACTACATTCGTGTTTATTTCTCAAAATTCAACACACAGCTACACACATTATTGATAAATATATCTGTCTATGGCTGAGTACTTGAATGGCTAACCTACAGAAGAACTGAGGCTACAGCTGGGTTCAGAACAAGATATTAAAGATTTCACATCAAAGAAACACAAGTCTACGTACTTTGGATCGTATGACATTGCTTTCAAAAAACAAAACTGTTAAAGTAACTAAACTTGTTAGTTCAACTTGGACAGACTAAGCTCTCTACTCAACTCAGCCACTCACTGGTTTGGGTTTTTGTTTGGTTTGTCTGGGGTTTTTTTTTGGAGGGGTTGTTGTTTAATTATTATTTGTTATTTAAGCATATTATTCCTTCTTGTATTTCCACCTCAATATTAAAGTTGTCAATCAAATTTCCTATAAAGCTAAAAAAGCAGATATTTGCATAGAAATGCTTCAAGGCTGCAGGTGAGCAGGACATTATTTATTCTAATCACATATTCTAGTAGAAGCACTTTCATTGGTCTTTTCTATGCAGTTGTCCCTAGTCTTGCTAAAGTACTAGATGATGATTATAAAATCATGAGCAGTGCAAAGCATGGACTGCTTTGCTGGACAACTCAGCGAAAAGTTTTTGATGGGAACCAGAACAGTGGGAGAATCTTTTTAGCTTATCACCATGTTTTTAAAAGCATGCTACCTAACGTAGGTCCTAGCACAACTCTCTTAATCTCACCTGTTTGGATTTCCAGACCTCAAGAACCGGCATTCCAGCTATGATGGAGTTCGGATCTTCCTGAGCTGCTGAATTAACTGTGTCATTTGCACCAATTACAAGGACCAAGTCAGTTTCTGCAGCAAGACAAAGAAAATAATACCTATGAAAAATTGTTTGAAATCTGAAAACAAAGGCTGACGCACGTTTTTGTGTTAATTCTGATCTTTACAGACAGAAGAACCCATAATGGTTAAGTATTCTACAAAAATTTATGAGGACATCATTCATACAAGTATTTTATAAACTTATCAGACAAATTATATGTGAGAGTTCAAGTGTGCTCCCAGCTACCTCCAGCAAACTGCAAGCATGCACAGTCCAATTTCAAGGGACTCCTTAGACCACCAGGTCACACAAAAATTTAAATCCTTTAATATTTAAATGTGTTTTTATACACATATAGTATCATTACTTTCAAATTTTTGGTGCCTGGCTTTTCTTTTGAATATTCTTCTGAAAACCCTTTTACCAACCTTCTGATTTTTAAAAAAAGTTGTAAAAAAACAAGAGGTTGCCAGTACAAAGCTATAGAGGTTTGCAAGATATGAGAAGGTCAAGTCATCCACAACACCTGACCTAAAGAAGCAACAATACCCTGCGGGTATTGGGGCAGTAACAGAGATAATAAAGACCCAGCATTTGTCATTTACTTCACGGCTACAAGCAACTAAAAACCAAAATGCACCCTCCCCACAGACAGACCTCTTTTCCTCTACAGCGCTATCACAAGAGGCACAAAGTGAAACTGAATGGCCTCACTGAGATCATCTATTTTTAAAAATCCTTGTGCGAAGCAAAACCAAAATCAAATACATCATCCAATCTAATGGAAACTTCTGTCTCACATGCTAACCTGGGAAGTCTTCATTGATCTCATCCATTTCCAGTACAATATCATAGGGAACACCAGCCTCTGCTAGTAGTACATTCAGCTGACCTGGCATACGGCCAGCCACAGGGTGAATACCAAACCTAAAAGGGAAGAAAGTCCAACTCCATTAACAAATACAGACCGCTCTGTTTTATACAGTAAAACTGTCACCTGTGACCTACAAAGCTGAGAAGTTCTTATATATGAGCACACATGTGAATTAATAAAATAAAATGGTTAAACCTTAACAATTCCCTTTCTAAGCAGTACCATATTTTAAAACTTTGACAGATATTTTTGGACTTTTATAAATAAGCCTTTTAGCTGCAAAAATGCCACCCACATTAATATGGTTTGTAGATCCCTTACATCACTGCAGACTAAATGAAATCACCATAGTGTAACACTCTTCACAATAAAGGCAAAAGGCCGTGCTGCCTTTCTGAAGTAAAACCACTCCTAGACCTAGAAATGCCCTTGGCAAATGATTTTATTGACTCAGGTGTCCCTAGAGGATGTACTGTTATTACAGTCTAGCACTGCAATCCAACAGAAAAATCAGCAAGCACAAGACAATGGTTTGCCGAATTAGGTTAACATGCCACTTTCTTCTCATGATTGACCTTAGGAGAAAAAGAAAATGGGAAAAAATGGACAGGGAGTGAGAAGGTGGAGAGCTAAGAAACTATAAGTTT
>JAWWES010000094.1:57002943-57013052 GCA_035583135.1 Lophotriccus pileatus
GTGGAGGTGCTCAGAGTTGGGTTTTTTAATAGTTATTCTGTAATTTATTTTGCATCACATGACATCACAGTTAATATTGAGAATAAATATCAATGTTAGGCAACACAGAGAGAACTTGACAGACACGTTCTTGCATCTCAAGATAAAAGTATACAAGGTTCTCAAGTAGGGAATTTAAAAGACCTGAAAAGTTTTAGAATGATTTGACCACGCTTTTATGAAAAATAACCCCTTTCCAGTTTCTTTGAAGGCATATGCAGATTTTCTAAGAAACTAGAGTGTTTTTCTCATATTGCACATCATAAATCTGGAGACATTAATTTTCATTCTTTCAAATTAGATACAGTTAAGTAGTACTAGATGCCACTTCTACATAAAGCGTAAGTACATAATTTTAATGCAAATACTACATTAAGCATGTAAAAATTTGATACAAGAAGGCCATCTGACAGAAAAGAACTAATCGAGTTTGCAGTCCCTGTAGCCGTAAGAAGAAAAATATTTTTGCTCTCTAATTTTCCTGGTCTATTGCTCTAAAAAATGGCAGTACAATTTCAGTGCAATACAGCTACAAACAACTTAAAAGTAATTTCAGATTGTTACTACTATTTTCACACACCTACCTAGTATCAAATCCACGAACCACTGCACCCATCGATTTCGCTGCTCCTGCAGAAGCTAGGCCAGCAACTCCTCCTCCAATGATCAAAACCTAGAACGATAAACCTCATTAAGCAGCCATTTAAACAAGGTACCTTAGGACACAGAAAACAAAATTACTTTGGCAAAACTGCCCCATACACTAACAGTTTAAAAGCTGTAACTCCTAATTTCACATATCTAAGAGCCAACTCATCTGTGGTTAATAGTTTATGTAAGTAAGTAGCGGTATTCTCCTTGATTTATCTTCCTTTTTTATTTCCTTCTCTAATTCTACTTGCATTTCTCTTCAATGTATCAGGTAAACCTTTCCACTTCACCCTTCAATGCCCCAGTATCCCAATATCCCAGTACCCCAGCACCCTTCAATCCCAGTATCTCTGACTTTTCTTAACTGTTTCCTTTTCTTTCCCCATTTTGAAAAAAAATAAATCCACCTGCCAGCTAGTTTGATGTTTAAAACTAAGCAAATTTAAAATAAAACTCAAATTGTTCTATTATTTCCAAAACAAGGTCTACAGATGTGAACAAAACTGGTGTGAGATTAACTATAGCAGTTTCTAAAGCCTCTGGAACTAACCTCAAGGCAGAAAAAAAAATAACACAGTTTCAGCAACGGTTACTTAAGCTCAGGAACTCATATTCTTTTGCCATGTGTTTAATTGCACATACCTTTGCTGGAGGAACTTTACCAGCAGCTGTGATTTGACCTGTGAAAAATCGACCGAAGTGATTTGCTGCCAGTACCACAGCCTTGTAACTGTCAATTAAGGATGAACACGCATCAGTATTTTACCAAGGTTTGGTAAAATTCCATTCATGACATCAATCAAAAGTATGAACATTTGACCACAGCACGTATAGGATAAAGCAACCTTAATACTTTACTACTGAGCACAAGCTTAATAGTCTTTGTTCATATTTCTTGCCCTTTTTTTCTTTTTTTTTAAATCACTGAATGCATTTTCAAACATAGTTTTTGGACTGCAGTATACTGGATGTCCGCAATTATTCACTCTTTCAAATAAAATTTTTCCTGAAAAATGCATGCCTAACTTGCCAGAAGTTAACTCTGTGGCCTTTGAAACTACCTTCAAAGGCTGTAACCTGAGGTCTTTTACAGACGGAAACATGAACAAGTCATTGCAAAACCCTGAGTAATTCTGCAGTAAACTCACTTAGAGTAAGCACACATTCAAAAAAGATAGTCTAACCCTAACTTTCGAAAAGCTATGACTTAGGACAAATAGCTTAACCTTGTTATTTCATTTGCCCCATCCAAGAATGGGTGGTTGGAGGCCAAGTTAACACCAGAACAGCTATCTGAAAATGAACATTAATATGTAAGTTTGTCTTTTCTTAACAGTGCACATTTTCTTGCACTTTTACTAACAGTGTTGTGGTTCAACAGCCCCGTTACACTTTTTTTTCTACCTGTAGAACAGGCATATGGAGGTCTGTATGCCACAAAATTAGTTCACCTTTGGAATACAGCTTGCAGACTTTATACCTTTAATGACAGTATGAATGTCTATATTTTAGTAAAAATAAAACCAAATGAAAACTGAGAGAAGTAACTAAACATGTATGTGGATGTATACTGCTTGTGTGCACAAAATCTGGAAGCCTTCTCAAAGGCTTATTATGCCACATAGAAATTATCAAAGTCAAAAAAAAAAAAAAAACAAACCAAAAACCAAATAATAGAAGCCAGCTTGACAACATTTTAAATCACTGCAGTACCTAAATGCTAGTTGCAGAGCTTGAAGATATGGGACAGTATTTGATCTTTTGTTTGTATCTGCCATGGCAACTGCATTCATACTGAGTGTTGTTTGGGTCAGTTAGCTCCTCTCAGCATCAGATCCTACCAACAGAAAACCTGTGTTCAGGATTACTTAATGATATCTTAACTGCTCTAAGCCAATTCAGATCAAAAAGGCACCAGACAAAAAAGTCAGGGAATTAGAATTGCCTTCAGTTTGTTTTTTTTAAACCCTGCTGCAAAGCTGACCATAAGAAATTTTGTAATTTGCCACCTCCAACAGCACCATCCTCCTTGAAACTGCTGCATGGAAATAGAGATGTAGAATTGTTTTAGATATACGTAATATCAAAGCATATGTTTTTTAATCCAACTATACTTAGTGGAGCTAAAAAAAAAAAAAAAAATCATACCCAGCAATGTTGGCCATGGAGCTAAGTGCATCATATCCCTGAGCAATGGTGACACGTGGAACCTGATCCATAGCCAAGACGGTAGCTTTTTTTTCTGATAGTTTTTTCAGGAGGTCTGGATTTTGTGCTGGGTAGATAAAACTAATCAGGGTTGCCGCCGTCTTAAAAAGATCTGCCTCATGTACACCTAGAGCTGAGTTGTATATAGGAGCCCTCACCTGAAGAAAGACAGAAGTTTCCAAGTCAATCAGAGGAAAGAAATCAGAACACACTCTACTGCCTTTCTCCCAGCTTGCAGTCTGTCCATTCCCATCCATGAAGTACAGAAGGAAGCACGTATATCAAAGGCTGTTTATACAACTGAACTGAGTAACTGCTCTTCTTAATTGCAGTGCACATTGGAATTAGTTCCAGGTGGATTGGTGACAGGGCAGTAATTGTCACCTTCAGAAAGATTTGGTGGCTTTTAACCAGCACCCACTGCCTTTTCTAACAGACAGCTACCCTCAAACCCACGATTTTTAAGCAAAATGGTTACTAAACAGATATGACAACTAAACTCTACAGGCTAAGAATCACTAATTAGGTGGCAATGCATGACTGCATACAGGGAATTTCAAGCCAGATGTCCAGCAGATAGTCATCTCTACCAATGTTCACTTAAGTTTCTCACTTTCCTTCAAAGAGAAATCTCCTTAAAAGGGTTGTTCCCAAAGCAACTCATAGGAATTCTACCTTCAATCCTGATGTGTAACTTCAAACAGAGCAACTAGAGGAAGACTCAACAAGGTCTTTTTGGTTTTTTCCTTCAGGACTCTGCACAACTTAAAACCTCTCAAGTAACATCACTTCTAGTAGTTTTCCCAAATTAGTTTTAACTCATCTAGTGACAAATACTTTTGATACACACTGAGTTGTGGAACTAAGAGTAACTTGAGTTACGTGTCACTAAATTTGGAGGAAGTGTTTCTTAGAGCAGGCATTTCACCTGATTAGAGTCTGCTCTAGAGTACCTCACCCCAGAAAATACAACTAAAAAGTAGCTGAAAATCTGCTAGGAAATTATCCCCAATTTCTTCAACACTGTCATTTACTAGTTCTTTTAATGCAGGTGCACACCTGAGCTATTTAAAAAAAAACGACCAAAACCGAATCAGAACTCAGAACAGAAAATATTAAGGGACCTTACTTACTGAACTTTCACCAGACTATTACAAAATAATTACCTATAGGTAATAGGTATAAAAGAATGCAATAGGAAATGCATCAATAAAGCAATTACTTTCACAATCAAATCTGAAGCCAGGACTTCCTTGGTCCCCTGGATTTTTGCTCCAACTTCTCTGTAATGGTCATCAGAAAATTTGGAAGCTTCTCCAGCACCAGATTCCACCACAACACTGAAGCCTTGTTTAACCAAGGCTTGAACTCCAGCTGGTGACAGAGCCACTCTCTTCTCATTCTCAAATATCTCCTTGGGGACACCAACAGTCAGCTGGTTATAAGGAATTCCTGTAAAAGTGGCAGATAAGACAGCATTAGTTGTATTGAAGACTAACTAACTGATATTAATGGCACTCTTCAATACTGAACAGACACATGCAGACATGTCACAGTTAACAATTCTGCCTCCTAAAGAAAGAGGAAGTAGAATGCTATTTTCTAGGAACGTAGTTCACATTTCTTTAAATTGCACCATCTTCCTAGAGATGTTTGTTCTCTCAGCAAATCAGCAGGTCAGCACAATCAGCCACAAAAGCAGCAACAAGTATTTTATGCAGTTCATACTCATCAGAGTTCACACAATTCTGATTGTAAAACTGGCATTCAGATTTACACAATACCTGGTGTTCTGGTGATAACATATTCTACCTTAGGCAAGGATTTAAATCCCTCTCTAGCCACTTTCACTTCATTGTGAAGAAATAAACAAATGAGCTTGAACAGTGAAACTACATCTTAACTGAACATGTTTAGTGTCTATCAAATTACAGTTGTCTTAAATCACTATTAGTGAATGTAACATACATACCACAAACTACATTCAAAGGCACAACTACATCAGTGAGGTACTCTAAAAGTTGCCCCAGAAATTAAAAATGTGATCAGAAGTAGTTGAAGAATAATGGAATACCCGTCTACTAGCTTCTTCAACAGTACTTCTCTTCAATATTATCTCCTTGTCTTAACTTGTTCAAAGCTCCACTAAGTAACACCAGGAAAACTGCTGAAGCCGAAATTTATCAGGTTTAGCTGACATTTTCAAATGACAAACACTTAACTTTGGTTATGTATGATTTGTGGGCTTCTAGTCTAATATCTGGGAGCTAAATTTCTCTGATCCAAACAAGTGTTTAAATACATTATTTACAAATACACAGGCTCAAGCAGAGTAACCATATATCAAACTACTGCACTGCTTCAATTATACCGGCAGCATGCAGCCCAACACAGGCCCAATCCTGTTTTCAATGACAGCTTTCACTAACATCTATCCAAAATTTAAACCTGGATTGTGACATGACTATGCAAGACATTTATACCACATATGTATTAATGAAATAGAATTTGAGCTGTCTAAGCAGTCACTCATATTAATGATCAACCAACAACAACAACAACAAAATCCACTAAACAAAAAAGCTTAAACCAAGAAAAGGAGAGAAGGTGGATGAAAGGCTTGTTTTAAATTACAAATCTGGTTTTAAAGTGTCCATGTATGTACTGTGCTATGAAAATTTGTACCAGACACGGAGTATTTCAGGAAGGCCTCCTTTTCACTTTCAGACAGAAACAAGCAAAACAAAGCTAAAAACATACTACAAAAAAAGAAATTTGAGGAACTAGGTTTAGATTTAAAAATATTAAAATAATTTATCCATTATATAAAACTTGGACTATCTAGTGCTTAAAGTGGAAAATCTGAAAATACTTTAATTAAAACTTTCAAGATACAATTAGTTCTAAAAATACAGTACAGAATTGCTAAGAACTGGTACTTGAATACCTACCTATACTTCTCAGTCTACAAACTCATTAAAAAAAAAAAAAAATTGAACACATCAACAAGAAGACAAAATGAAAAATCACCAGACAAAGAAGGGCATTATTTCTAATTGCTGTGGCAGGGGTGGTTTCGTTGAGCCAGAGGAGGTGCAGGTTGGACATCAGGAAGAATTTCTTCACTGAAGGGTTGGTTAAGTGTTGGAATGGGCTGCCCAGGGATGTGGTTCGGTCACCAGCCCTGGAAGTGTTCAAGCAATGACTGGATGTGCACTCAGTGGTATCGTTTAGTTAACAAGGTGGTGTTTGTTCAAAGGTTGGACTCAATCTTGGAGGTCTTTACCAACCTTAATGATTCTACGATTCTAGTTACTTCTATTTTTTTTTTATCATTTTAGCTTTGTCTTTTAAATTTAACTAAAAAATTAGAAACAAACACTTTGAAGACAGAAGTGTTTTGATATATGTTGAAGAACATTTAAAATTTTTAATTACAAGACAAAAATTAAATTCAGAAAAACATACATTAAAAGAACATAAAGTCACAACAGGAGCAAGAACAACAAGAACATCTAAAACAACAGACCCACAAAGGTAACAGCGCTTTGCAATTATTTGCTTCATCAGCAGACACCACATCTAAACATAACCGTGCAACTCACGCCATACCTACCACAGCAGCACTAACCACTTTTCAGCTATGGTAACTGCTGCTGTCACTCAAATTACCCTTTGTCATTTGAAGGCACCTTTCTCCTCATCTCTTCTAATTACTACACAATAAAATCCTGCTTCTGATTTTCACTAAATCATCTCGGTGAAAATGAACTCTCTTGTCTTTCAGAAGCAGGAATGAAACCTAGAAGATTGAAATTTATTAGGATAACAAAGACCAATCATAATTTCAGAAAGGAAGTCGCTGTAGGGTAGCATAAGTGGCAAAAAAACTTTTCAAGAAGCACTGAAAAATATTAAGAACTAGAGTTCTATCTTCCCTTTCTCCTTCCAGAAGTTTTTGTAGCATAGAAGCGGTGAGAGGGGGAAGGAGAGGCTAAAGGGGGAAAGGGAAGGGGAAGAGGGGAGGAGGGAGGGAAGATGGGAAAGACTTAGGGCTCGGGGTAAGGATGGGAGGGAAGGAATAAATTATAGCATACAGGGAATAAAAAGATGACTGCAAATTTAAACACAGACATGACCAAAGCTTTTATTTTTCTGAAGCAAAAAATTAATCTTTTTTCAGGCTCAAATGACAATACATACTGCTGATTTCTTTTTGTTCACTTGTTTTTGTGTGGAATATCAGAATAGAAAAGTAAATAGCTAGAAGGCACAGGACAGGAATATGCACTCACTAGACGCCAAATGTGTTTCCCGATTCCTCATTTCTTTCTTTCACATTCTTGCATGGAATAAAAATAGGTACAACTTTTTCAGATAGAAAATATTAGCACCTTATTTAATAAGCAGAATGGTCAGAGACCAATACTGAGAACTATTCCCTCCTCCAATGCTTTGGGAAGCTCAAACATATGAGTCTCATTTGCCTCTCCCCATCTTTTCTCCTCTGTCCCACTACCAAACTTAAAAGAACAATAAATACAGAAGAAAATGAATACATAAGCAAACAGATGTCAGTCTGCCAGCTTGCTAGAGCAGGCATAGGACGTTTTTCAAGTAGATTACCCTGAGCTTTCACATCATTCGCCACCAAAATGGAGCAGATGTTTACAAGTAAAAAAGATCTATGATAAAACTTCAGACAAGGTTTTGGAAGAAAATGGTTAAAAAGCCAAAGACTGGCAAGGAGGACTGTAAATCGCTCAAGTGACCTTTGCAGCTGGAAATAACTCTTGATAAGGCCTGTGTGAACAGCAGGCTGGTGATGATTTACTGGTGCATGTGCCTCTGCTTGGATTTCTCCGCCACAAGTTTGTGGCTGTCTCAGCTGCCTATCTGTGCTGACACATACAACAGAGTATGATGGAAAACATGTTTGGAAGAAGCTACACAATGAACAGAGATTTGGGTTGTTGTGCTCAGCAATTTCATTAAAGTCACTAGTTTTGAAAGGCTGAAATCTAGGGTCATAACTTAGGATCTTGATTTAAGTTTTTATCTGGAAGAAGCGCATCTGCTATCCTTGCCATGGGTTCAAAATTGCATGAAACTGGGAAGCTTCCAAGTTGCCTTTCTAATCCTTCATGTCAGATAAACTCTCTATGAACTGCTTTGAGCATGTTTTAGTGACTTACTGCTTTATGACATCAAGAACATTTTCCAAATACTGACTTATATGCACACACCTGGAGCACCTCTTTGAGTCACATTAAGATTTTTAAGAAATTGTTCATCGGCGTAGGAGGTACACAGTATTTTTTTGATACAAAAAAATCAATATCAATGCAATTATGCCACTATCAGAAGTAGAATCATTCATAGGCCTTAGAAAGGAATATACACTCCAATGAAATGCTTAGCATGGTTTATACACAGACTAGAATTTAGAAAAACTAGGAAGAAGCCACTATTTCTCATCCCCTTACCGTAATCCTGACTGTGTACTGAGGACAAATATGTCCTTACTTCAAATAAATAAAACTATGAAAGTGATCTTCTCCATGTAACTTCCATCTACAACAATCCTAAAGAAGATTCTAAGTTAAAACCAGAGCCAAAACATACAGGTTTTTAACCTCCTTAACATGATTTTGGAAGCAGCCTGCAGCAAAATAGTATCAACAAATAGTAGAGACTGACTTAGAGAAAAGCAGAAGTTTTGACTATATGCCACATGCTCTGGGATGGAAGAATAGGATACGTAACCAACCTATTTTTTATGTTACTCTAATAACCCTTAAACAAACCATCTCACCTGTTCTGAAGATGAGGACATATTCCGAAGTACACCAATATGATGTTGGCAAAAGGAGAAAAAAAATGATACAAAAGATTAAACAAACACCTGGTCCCTCCTCTTACAGAAGCAAGGAATTACAAACTGCCTCTGTTTCTGAAGCATCTGATACTAGTGACTATTTGAGACAGGTTACAGGAATACTTGTTTACTCCTACATGAAAATTCCTATGTTTCTAATAAACAGCAAAATACAGCAGTAATAAAGTTATCCATCCTCCAAGTTTATTTTTCAGATGACTCCAAATCTCTTCACCCCTCAAGTAGCTGTTACTCTTGTACATAACATAGCCTGGATGGAATAAAACCTAATCTGAGAGAAGGAAAGCAATAACTACAGGCTTGAAAAGAATTACTGTGACACTAATCTTTTCAGAAAACTTAGTGTTACAGTGATTTTACCAAGTGTTATTACAATCAAAGATAATTTCTGAAAGAATAAAATGTATTTATTTTGTATGCTGTTACATTTTGATTCAAGAGCACTTAAAAAATACATATAAGCAGTAGTACTGCTACTAATATGTAATTCAATTGCTGTTTAATCCTTGATTTGTCCTCTACTGAATAACAAATCACACGTTGCCAAAATGAACTATGAGGACAGCTTAATTATCAACCAAAAGACTACCAAACTTGTAATTCTCCATATTAAACACCTGCATTTCATGAATACTACTAATCCTTAAATAAGGGCTTCCACACAACAGATATGAAGGGGCGGCCCTGAATGTTAAATACATGACACTAATCAGAATTCTCCATCCTTCCAGAAAAATTCATCAGTAGTGATTCTTAAAAACAAGAAAATGCACACACAGAGTAGCACAACAATTTAAGTAAAACTGAAGAGATTCTTCAGTTTCATGATCAAATTTGTAGTCAAAGTCAAATAAAAAGATTGATTCCAAACTCAAACAATGACAAGGACACTTACCTGGGACATTCCAGAAAGAACTTTGAACCCAGTTTCCTAAGTGTCAGTTTACACTCGCAACCAAGGGACAATTTGCCATGTCAAAACTGACAGATGTCTCTTTCATTCAGATATTTAATACAGAAAAAAAAAAAAAAAATCAGAGCATCACAAATCTACCAGAGCAAATAAATTCAGGTTTCACCGTGCCACTATGGTAAAAGGCCACATGACACAGATTATCAGGGGCCCTCAGAGTAAAGAAACTTCCTCTCCTGACATTTCTTCAGAGGTTCCAAAGTCTTCAGTCACCAAGTTGAAAGGACCACAGAATGCACCACTTAATGTCAGTATTGCCAGAAGTTCTATGCATCACAGGCTTCTCAGTTATACATGCTAATTTTGTGACCCATGTTTTCACAGCCAGACAGTTCTGCT
>JAWWES010000094.1:57033209-57046989 GCA_035583135.1 Lophotriccus pileatus
AACAATCAAAAAAAATCATTAGAGGAGAAGTGTATAGAAATTAAAGTGTAAGCACTCATAGAAAGAACTGACCATAAAACACCTCTGAAATTCAGCTTTTGATATTTTCTTCTACTGGCCAAACTCCCATATGACTATACTTAACCAACACATGAAATGTTACAGCTTAGCAGAAGCAGCTCAGGATCAATAACCCATGTAATTCAGTATTCAGACATTAATAGGAGGTGTTAACAAACCCTTGAGAAAGATGTGGAAATCCTCAAAATGACAAATTAAAAATTGAGACTTTTAAAGATATTTCTTCTGATGGTTGGCTCCATGGCTTATTTCATGCTTTGTGCATGAAGCATGAAATCTTGTATTTTCTGTATTTGTGGTATGTTCAAAAAAGTCTACAGAATTCTCTTTTGCGGCTGTGAATTCACCAACTTCACTAACTGCTATAGTGTACTTAAGAATATACTTTTGACTTAATTATTTCAATGGTTTGATTTAAGCAGACACTATAAAAATGTTCTGCTGCCATAAGGAAAAAAATCATTCTCTGACTCTTCCATTTCTGTCCCTAAGTGGTCTTTGAAATCTACTTTTCACTTGCTACAAGGAAAAAAAGAAACATGTGCACAGAGTTTGAAGGGAGAGGGAGTTGTCCATTTGTGGAGTTTACCATACTCTGTGGAATATACCATTTATGTTTAAACCATTTTCTGTTAATTTTTTAAATACATAAAGAATGCCTTCTGGAAGTAAGCCACCACAGCTGTAAAAAATACATAACGTAGTGTGGAAAAGAGCATGGGGTTCTGAGAATTTGATAGTTTGTGGACCATTTGGGAGGCATTTGGTAGCTTTTTTTAGCAATTTATTAGCAGAGAAACAAAATGCTAGACATGCATTGTTATTTCAGAATTGTAAGGATAGTACTTAAAGTAAGTTCAGTGACAACACCAAGCTAGGTGGTGCACTTGACGTGCTGGAGCGAAGGGATGCCATCCAGAGGGACCAAGACAGGCTCGAGATGTAGGCCTGTGTGAACAAGGCCAAGTGCAAGGTCCTGCAGCTGGGTCAGGCATAAATATAGACTGGGTGGAGAATTAGTCAAAAGCAGCCCTGCTGAGAAGGACTTGGATGTTGGTGGACAAGGAGGTCAACATTACCCAGGAATGTGCACTTGCAGCACCAAAAGCCAACTGCATGCTGGGCTGCACCAAAAGAAGTGTGGCCAGTAGGCTGAGGGAGGGGATGATCTGGATGATCTTTAAGGTCCCTTCTAACCTAAACCATTCCATGATTCTGTGAAAATCTGCATTCTAAAATGGTTCTATGCCAAGCAAGTTCTTCCCACCATAGAGATCAACTATGTTGATCACAAAACAAACCACACAGCATTCGAGAGAGAAAATGTGCTTAGATTAATTTCTAAAACTCAAGTCTTTTAAATATATGGGGTTTTTTAATATATATTTTGCAGATTAAAGGAACAAAGGGACAGGTAACACGAGCAGAAGTTCTTCAAGATGGTCTTCGGGAATTACTAAATGCACTCTTCTCTAATCCTGTGGACAGTAATTTGATATGTGCAGTGAAACTGCTGAAGGTGAGACAGTACTATAATCATGTTTCTAACTTTCCTAGCTTAAGGAACAGCAGGGTAAACTGCAAATGAAGAAGTATTTATAGGGTTTTATGCATTACAACATTAGCAGAGCAAACTACTTTTACTTGTTTTCCTTAATACCATTATGAAATTGAGCCAGTAAGAAAAGTAAAGTGATGCTCTAAAAGTAAATTCAAGGCTATTTGTGTACAAGCAAGAGAAATAAATCTGAAACTAAGGTGCAAAGGAGTAAGCAGTCCCTTCAGGTCTCATTTTGCTGCTTCTGGAGTGGGAGAAAACTGTAACCTGCTTGGATGAATTGTGGAATTTTGGGTGCATTGTGTGTTCTGAAGGACACTGGGCCACTAGTGTCCACCACTTTTTGGGGCAGAAGATTCTTGATATGTATTTTTTTATTCTGTTTTGTCTGTGTTATCACTCTTACAGAAATATATATATATTTGTCTTTCATGATGAAAACAAACCTCTTTGCTTGTAAATGTTACTTTCTAAGAAAAAAATGTTACCCTCTATGCAGGGAGAAACTTTTATCTTCACTGGTATTGTAATAGTTGGGAAAACACAGTTTAATTTAGGAATGAAAGTTAAGTGCTAGACATTTTTTTTCCTGAAGCTTTTTGGTTGACTTGTTTGTTTCTCCTCATTCTTTTACCCTTCCTCATTCTCTGCTGTTTCTCATCCTCTTCTATCTTGAATTTCAATTCTGACAGCTTCTTTTGATATGGTAAATAGAGAGTAAGGAAGAGAGATATTTTCAATTTAAAACCTTCATTTGAAGTTTGGATGTTTAAGTAGATCTCTTCATAGCAAGCGTGAGGTTGTGCTCAATGAGCACATTCACTCCTATGGTCAGTCATGTTGACAGTGCATCCCTGAGGGCAAGGCCCACTAAAGAACTTTTTCAAACACGCAGTACATAAATTGGGAAGTTTTGCAGTGCTGTTTTTCAGTCATTTTCCAGTGAAGGTGGTGATCTGGCTTCACAGCATTCATTCTGAAAAAAACCAAGAGTGATCTAGATCATTTTGACACACTGCATTATATTTAAAAGGTGTTACAGAACAAAGGGACTCTTTTTTAATGCACATGTTTTCTGGTGTCTTAAAGTATCTACAGATGTTGAGTTTACATGTAGCTAGACTGGGCTACCTCATAAAACCTCGATTTTACTACTAAAGGAATAAATCTTTTCATTTTGATGCAGTGATACAGTTTTTCACCTGTTTGCTGTATAATGTTTATTTTTAATGAACCTTCTTAATGCTATTACCTAATTATCTAGGATCAAGGTAGGACAAGAGTAGACTACTGTGAATACCAAACAAATGCTGACTAATATATCTTGCTTTTATCTTAGGATTTTATCCCTTTTTATCATCAGGTGCCATTTCAAGCATTTTCAATGATGTAATATTTATGCTGAGAAGATCAGGGATTACTGTTAACTTTGGCCATACTGGCGAACCAAGTTTTTTCTTACTTAAGTCTTGAAGTTAGAAATACTAAGTACTCAATGAAGTACCTATTCTTGTAAAAGGCTTTCATCAATAGGAGTTCTATGCTTTAGACTGCTGATAAAGCTATCTCAGCAGCAGCTTTAGCTTCACAGACTTTATTTATTAAAGTCTGGGGTGACTTGATCGGATAATTCTGGTCTCCTTTATATATACCCGGATGAAATTCTCTGTGATGCTAGGCAAGTTGACTGCAATGTTTCTGCAGTTTATTAAACTATTTGTTCTCATGTAAGCTGGTGGCATCAGCTGCAAAAACAAGGTTTCCTGTATTATAGTATGTCCTTAACTAAGATCAGACCAGTGTCACTGAAGGGTTGTTTCAAAATCATATTTCAAGTCAGAAAGAAGTGGCTGTGAACTTCTAGGTAACATAAAGCTCTACTGGACACAGAGTTACTATGCTGTCTGTAGTTTAAAATAAATTATTATAAGATCTATTAATCTGTTTAACAAAGAGATGTAGGCAATGGGGAGCTTCAGTCCTCAGGTAGTCACCTAATGCATCTAAGCATCGTGAATTGTTACAGAATCTCTTTGAGTTGCCAGTATATTAAGGTTTTCTAAATTTCTTAAAAAAAAATACTAATCCCTTGTCTTTAGTTGACAGGCTCAGTTTTAGAAGATGCCTGGAAAGATAAAGGAAAGAATGATATGGAGGAAGTGATTCAGAGAATTGAGAATGTTGTGTTGGATGCAAACTGTAGCAGGTGAGAAGATAAACTTGTGTGCAGTATTTTGTTTATATTGAACAGAACACCTTGAAAATCTTCAAGAATAATGAGCAGGTCCAAAAAATTATCTTTACTTTTATTTACTAAAAGTAACATGATGTTTGGGTCATTTCCCATGTGAAAAAAGAAAAGGTATTTTTCACTTGAAGAGGTGTGCGGATTTTTTGGTTTTGTTTTGTGAAGGGTTTTTTCTATTTTTTCTTTTAACAGAGGTGCATATTCCACTCTATTTTTATTTTTTTTTAACCTCTTAGGTCTTGAAATCTTCCATAAGTGCTTTAGGGTCTGAAAGCAAGTATATACGAAGAGACAGTAGGGGCCATATCTCATAGTTTATACTTTTAAATCTGAATTTAACAGAATTAAATATATACAAACAGTATTAAATATGTAGCAGTATCAAATACCTGCAAAATCACTATAAATGTAGAGGCAAAATGAAATATGCTTTGTGGTTTTGTTTTGGTTTTTATTTTCTTCTGGATAACACACCTTTTTGCCAAGGTCTTGACTGTGGTCTGGAAAAAAATGAGTGGTTGACGAATATATTAGTAATGTATTAGTGGCTGACCAATCAGCTGCGTGCCTGAGGTTGTCTGATTCTAGTGTGCTTCATCCTCAACTTCTTGCAAGCTCACTAAAAACCTGTAGTAGGTTACTAAATACCTGTAGTAGGTTCAGACACTGATCTCTTGCCATATGGAGGAGAGGTCAAGAGGTAGCTCATATTATCTGTCATATTATTGAGCTGCCCCCAAGGAGGATGAGAAAAATTTTGCTTCAGGAAACAAAATTGATGGTACAAGCTGAGATTTCAAAGACACAGAACAACAAACTCATTTGAATTGAGAAAACAACAAAAAATTTTATTTATTTATGTATTTCTTAGTGAGACTCTCCTCCATAGGCTTGCTTAAAAGAAGGCAATTTCTTTTATTTTAGGGATGGAATGGGTGTTGGTATCTAATGTACTGGGGACATTGCTTCTCACTGTTGACTACAACATTTCAGTACGATGAGGAGGGATAAAGTTAGGAGCATAGAATAAAGGGTTAAAGTAAAATTTGAAGATCATCTCCCTGTTACTCCCAGTATTTTCCTTTTTTCAGAAAAGGATTTGTTCCCCAGGTTGTGCCGCAAGGTGTGGTATCCCAGTAAAAACAATAACAATTTCTTTTTTCATATGAGCTCCTTAATTAACAGCAGAGGAAGTGGAGAGGGTGAGTATCTCATAATTGACACATAAAGCATCTAGACTTGCAGATGAAGAATTTAACTTAAGATTTTCAGCAGATTGGACCAAATTTTGTCCTTTTTGGAGTGATTTAACTGTCTTATATTGCACAATAAGAGAAGCCCAATTTCTTGCTTGGCACAAAACATTGTAACTTTTGCAGTGGTTTTCTTTATTTCAGAGATGTGAAACATAAGCTTCTGAAACTAGTAGAACTGCGGTCCAGTAACTGGGGCAGAGTTCATGGAACAACTCCCCATACAGAAGCTACCCCTGAAAATGACCCCAACTATTTTATGGTAAGAATACATGGACATTTCAGTTTCTGAAATTAACGTGAATTTAATTTGATTCATAGTCAATCACATTACTCAAAACTACAAACAGCTGTCTCTGAATACGTATAACTTTGTGTGACTTTATTCTTAGAATGAGCCAACATTTTACACATCTGATGGTGTCCCTTTCACTGCAGCAGACCCAGGTATGTCACAAGTTTAGTTTACCTGCTTTCTCAATCATCTTCAAAAAGTTGTATGGCCTGTTAAGTTTGTGGCCTGCTGAAGTACATAAAATGTTCTTCAAACCTCTGAAACTTAGGCAACTTACAAGACAAAATTCTGTCTGAATTCCTGTTTTTGTGGAACACATGCTTTATTCTGCATTAAAAAAAGGTAGATGTTTGAAATGGAGAATGTGCATTTGAGTTCATATAGTTCAGAAGAATTTCTGCAATAGTCCTCAGCACTCAGTCTCTCCAGGAAGCCAGAAATATTGAAATCTTCTTCTGTTTGTCCATTGTTTGTGGCAAAAGGGATTTTCTTCCTTCGTTTCTTTAATATGTGTAATCTGGCACAGTGTGGCATGGCATCATTTGATATAAAGACATCTGTCACTACCTTTACAGTTCTGTGGGAAGCTAGGAGGTCAAATCACGTCCTGAGAAAACACTGTAGGGGTAGTTTTTCCTGTTAATATGTTTCATGACATTTATGGTATCATTAACTAACCTATTTTCAAAGTTTATAGGTGTATATTAGTTTAGAGGATTAGTCTTATATGTTACTCAATCACATTTTTACTTCACCAGATTATCAAGAAGAATACCAAGAGCTGCTTGAAAGAGAGGATTTGTTTCCATATTATGAAGAAAATGGAGCAGATCTATCAGGAGCTGGGGATATGTATGTTTTCTTTTTTAGTGATCTATTTTTTTAATAATAGTTATTTTTACTGTGATTCTGTGATACTGCAAAATTAGGATTCCAATCTTGACAAAAGTAAAATAAGATAATTGTTACTTAGTTCTACAGTGGATATACTTGTTTGGGTGTAAATTGGATTGTAATCACACAAGTTTGAAACCAATTTCATTTTTATCCAATTGATAGGATAGTTATATTTCAAATAGTTATGCACATATGCAAACAAATTTTTGCATTTTAAAAAAATTTGAAATCAAAATGAAGCACCAAGCCTTCAAGTGTTTTTAGTGAAGCAACCTAAATTCATTTAACTGATATATAAACCTCTCAGCTAGAGATAATTACTTAATTTTCAGTCTTTCAAAGGAAGGAGTTTTAAGTTTCTCTTCTCAGCACAAGCAGTGCTGAATTAAAGGGCTTCTCAGTATTCCTGTAGAGCAAGGAAAGCAAAGGGGGAAGCAGTAAGTGAAAATGTAGTCTAACTTTTCTGGTGCCAGTTTATAACAAAGAAATATGTAAAATAAGTAAAAGAAATATGGTCTAAAATTAATTGTTCTGAGCTTTGGACTCACAGAGAAGGACTTTAAGATCATGATTTGACACTGAAGAACATGTTCAGTGTTGTGTTTATGTGTGATAAGAGTACAAGCCTGGATCGATATTAAATTAGAAAACTTTTAGATTGTGCCTAGCTGTGGGGAGTTGCAACTTTGGAAGATAAATAAGAGATGTCATTAGAAATCAACAACCTCATACAGAGGGATCCAAAAAAAGACCCATGTGAAGCCCTGTGCTTAGAAGAATAAATGCAAATTGGAGCAAACAGCAGTTAAAAACACAGTAAATCCAACGAGTGACATGTAGAGCACTCTGAGTCAACTTTAAAGCAAGGTGACTCTGTAACCTTCTTTGTTGAAGGCTTAAGAAAAGCTTAGACAAATGTCTGCTGATTCTCTTGTCAGCTATTTCTCGTGACTGACATCAGGGAGGAGGGTTCTGTGTGAGGGTTCTGCTTTCTGAAGCCTACGCTTCTGCAAGAAAAAAGGAACAAATAAGTATGTAGATTGCTTCTTCAGTGCACAAGCTGGAGTAAAAAACCTTTTCATACACATTTTCTATGGCTTGTTGATGTTTTGTGTGAAACACATTTATGGCCTCTGTGGAGATCAGACACGCCTGATTCCATTGTTTAGAACTGAGACACAGAAAGTAGTAAACTGAGCACCTGAAATTAATACACACTTCTGGAGAGTCAGGAGCTGCTGACTGGGTTTTTTTAAGCCTGTTTAGAATTACATACACTATCATGTTCAAGCTACAAGTCTATTGTCCTAGTCTATGGTTAGGACATTAGAGTTGGATATGGAGAAAACAAGGAACGCACAAGTTACTTCCCAGTATACTCGGGGGAAAAGCTGAAGTGATCATCAGAAGAGCCCATCACTGCCTGGCTTTATTTTGAAATGCTATGGTAGTCTCCATTTTGTGCAATACTTACATAATTAATGGGATCCAGTCTTTCCTTTGACCTAAATAAGACTGATTGTTTCTGAAAGTCCAGCTACCCTATAATACAACGTAGTATAACGCAGGTGCTATAGGGAGCCTCCTTTTAAATATGAACAAACATGTACACAGGGTTTCTATATAAACATATCCTTGAGCTAGCATGTTGACCTTGCTAGTAATTATGGTTTTTGTAAATACATCAGTATGGATGCATTAGTAAATTTTGGGAAGCTTGGATTGCATGATTGCGTTTTCTATCACAAATACATTGGGAACTATTTCTGTCTTTTAAACTGGGCAGCAGAATATGATCTAAAAAGGTGACAAACACTGTAAGTATTTGTACATATCTATGCTGCTTTGAGGTTTCTGTTTGTTTTCCTAGTACCCGTTGTTTTTTCTTCTTCATTCCCTTTAAAAATAATGTTGTAAATAGTGTCATTTATAAAGCTTTGTTTTATTCTTGACATCTACACAAATGGTTCTCAAAATCTGTATGTAAACTTAACACCTTTGGTGATTTTCTTTTTTTTCTTTAGGTATTTTGATGAGATTGATGATGAGATGGATCCAGAAATTGAAGAGGCATATGAAAAATTCTGTCTAGAATCAGAACATGAGAGAAAACAGTGAGATGTTACATATTAATGTTAGTTTGTTAAACCTGTTTAGGTATGGTTAGAATACAGGGGGACACAAAATATTTGTACCAAAATAAGAACTTTAGTTTCTTTAAGTACTAAAGTTATACAATTTCCATTTTGTTTAACAGAATCTGCCAAAAAATGTAAACTTATGCCCTGTAACTTAAAATGTTGTGTATATATCATAGTTTATTTTATGAATAATGTTTTTTGAACAATGTTTTGGCTGCAATAAAAATGACTTAGAAGTTATAATTGAAATTAAAGTTTAATGGGGAATTGCCTCATAAAATTTCCCTTGAAGGAGAAAGGGAAAGAATAATGATCTGAAGTTGCTTGCTTGTTTGCTTTAGATATATTGGGGATATACTCATTCTATTTACCATATACCATATATGTTGTGTTTGATTCCTTCCCTTCCCCCCAAGAAGAGTGTGATTCAAATAAGAAAAAAAATTAATTTTGTTTGTAGATCACAATCATGAGAAGTGGTTTGTGAGAGTTTTGTTTTGTGTATGGATTTTTGGTTTGTTTATTTCTGTTTTATTACTCTTTCAAAACATGTATGAGTGATGTCTGGAATTTTTGGTTCTTTTCCCTGGAATAAATGTTATATGTTGATATGTGAAAAAGCAAGCAGTATTTTGGAAGTGAGGTGCTTTCCAGATCTTTGGTTCAGATAAGCTTATTTTCAAACTTACAAGCAGAAACTATGCTGTAATTTGTTGTGTTCTTCAAGACTACAATAATGTAGTTATGTTTGAATCCATGCTTCTCAAGCGTACATGCAGTGCTCTTTCTTTTTGTTTGTTTTCAATAATGTATCTAACAGGTCTAACCTTCGGGCAACGCTTGTAACTTCCTTTATTCTTCTAATTTTATGTAGTTTGATTTAACTTTGTAATTGGAGTAAATACATTTATTTCATAAATGTTAACATTCTGAAGCCAACTGCTCTTTTTTTGACTCCATATAATCATGTTAGTTTTCCTAGGATGCTCCACTGGTTTTGTTGCCAAACAGTTTGTTTCCTGTTACCTATACTGGTTAGACTGAGTAGAAAAACTTACCAAGAACAGATGCAAATATTCCCAGAAATTACCTACTATAAAGAACACACATTGTAAATATGCATGTAAATAATTCTGATAATATTTCACTGTTATTTGTTTGATTAAATAAGTTGTGCATCTGCTAATAGAGTGAGCACTGTTTTTTGGATGGTTATCTAACATACTTATTTAGGTTGGAGTTTTGGAAAATAAAATTTAACTAGTTTTGTTTCCTTTGGTATAATTTCACTACCTTGTCCTTTTGCTTTAAAACAAAAAGGAATTTTGATCTCCTGTCTCTCCTTTGCCCAACGCTCCTTTTTTTTCTTCAAAGTACACAATGGCAGAGACTATTATCTTTATATACTCACTGGAAAAGTGAAATGTATCAAAAGGCAATATGGTCCTAAGGACTGTATTAGCATTTCAATGTCTTTAGACTGAAATCCAGAAGCTAGAAACGTGAAAATTAGCTGGGTTTCATACATGCATTTGCTAATTAAGCATAATTTTCCTACAAAATTTGTCATCTAAGTTACAATCCAGACTTCCTGCTGACCTTATAAGCAGATGACTTCTGGAAAACATATTTACTCAAAACTAGAAGTCCCAAGGAATTTGGGCCTTTTAAAAGTCCCATATATGCTTCATAGTTAAGTAATAGTGGCTTAGAGGAATTCCACTTCTCATGTTTGTTTTGCATCTGTTGTGATGAGTCTTCTTTTTTTGTAAAGTAGCTCTCAGATTCCAGATGTACTCTGTCAGCTTGTGGAGACAGTATATCTTGCATGTAGATAAGAAGTGTGCCAAATCATCTTGTATTATTAAAATAATTGAAAACTAGGAATTGTGTTTATAAAACAACTCAGGTCCAGTTTGCAACATAAGCTTTTCCCTCTACCAGAAGTACTGAAAAATCATGAAGTGAGACTTTTGTTCAAAGCAGTGGAGAAGTTTGCTGCCTCTGTACCTATGAGGCTTGGTAAGAGCTTTAAGCCATTGCTGCAGTAGGGAAAAATTAGTTGTAACTCTGTCCTAATGTGTAAGGAACATACAATAACCTTTTCCTTAAACACTTAAGTCTTTCCTATTTGTCTTAGATCTCACAGAACTTTAATACAAATTAGTGATGGTGGAATGAGATGTGAGGAGAGCAAAACAAAGCGGCAGGTTTCTGACTGTCAGAATCACCATTTTCTGCTTGTCTGCCCACTTTTAATTGCCTATTGTTCTGTGTATGATAGAAATGAGTCTTAAAGATTATTTCACCTGATTTAGCATTTCCACATTTCAAGTGCTGTAGATGTTTCTCATCTACAGGTTTCTGAACAATGCCTTGCAAATATATAACTGTTTAAAAAGGTGGATTTGCTTTATGGTATATTGGTAAACCAGCAAAGGCACAGAAGCATGGAGAGCAAACTTTTGGGGAGATGTAAAGCAAGATTCTTTAGCAATGGTTCTGAAAAGAAACAGGCTGCACATTCAAATTTGAACTGGAGAACCAAGCTTCACAGAGCAGTAAAAGTATGCACAATATTTCCCACTCTGAAAAATCTATTTGTGATTTAACAGAAATGTTTAATACTTGAAAACCACACTTTGTTTAAAGTAATTTCAAATTGAGCTGCCAGAGTTGTTGTTTTGCATGTGCTTTGCGCTTGAGTGATTTTCATATTCAGAAGTGAAGTCCACTAACTCTCACTAGTTTCCTACAAAGAAGGTCTTGCTACTGGCCTGTTTTTTTCTGTTTTGTTTTGTTTTAGGAAACAGATTTTTCTGGTTTCACTGGGTTTTGACTGTTGGGTTTTAGGTTAATTGTAGCACTACAGAAGGAAGAAAGACTATGTCAGGTATCACCAGTATCACAAATTGTGCAGAGCTGGGATTTTTTTTTTATCAATACAGTAATCCATTATGGCACTGAATATTCATGACACTCGGTCTGGTTTGGAATAGTAATCTTCATTTCTCTCTGATACAGTACTTTTTTTATCACGTTCTGCCTTTCCTTCCTACTGCACAAGAACTCATTCAATTACTGATAGCTCAAGTTTGCAACTTCTGTCTGATTGAATTGTGGTTCTAATCATCCAGTTTATGCCTGTGCATCCTGGTAATGAGTACAGGAACAGAAAATGACATTCCAACAAAAAGCCAGGGAAGATAGTACACTGTTTGTACCCTGAATTGCTGATTTGCCACCTCTACTTCAGCCTGTGACCTACTTCCACAGGTTCTTTGGTGAGGGTTCCAACCACAGCAGTGAAATTGTCAGCAAAATACAGTGTATCATCCGTAATAAAAACTAATATTCATGACTCATTCATAATCCCAATATATAGTTTGAAACTTGCTTCAGGCAAGTACTCTACAGAATAATATTCATTAGAGTATTGCAAATGGAACCAGGTTATTTTGACACATGGCTGTGCCTGCATCTGATCTGGATGCTGATCTACTCTCTCCTGGGGAAATAGCTGTTGAGAATGGAAAGTTGTACTGAATGTGCTTTGTCTGTGATTGCACTGATCTGAGAAACTTGTACCTCCATAGGTAGGTAAGGGATGACTATTACAGCAAGCCCATGTGATCTAGGGTGGATCTTCAACTGTGTTTGTTAAGTGCTTTGAGCTGGGATCGGTAATGAATTGTCACTTAGCTGTGAGCTGTCAATCCACTTAAACCAGCTTTGATTAATTGTAAGAATTGGGGGAGGGAGGGTGTTGTATATAATCTTCCAAAAAGACAGCTAGGCATAATCTTAAAATTGTCCTTTGGGAAATTAGACGTTGCCTATTGACCTACGACTTCTGCTACCCAGTTCTATGTACACAGGTTGAATTTCCCTGCTCTGTGAATACAATTAATGTAAAGCAGCAGTAATTAGAGAATTATTTATATGTAGTCTGTCTCTGGGGTATGTTGTAGATGGGCAGCCTGCCTCTGAGTTTTCCAGAGGTGGCGCTGTGGGGAGGCCAGGAATGAACGCCAGGCTGCCCAGCCGCTGGCTTGGTGCGCAGAGAGGCGGCCGAGGCAGCGCCACTCGCCGTGAGGCTCCGTGAGCGAGTGGGATGGTGCGGGTACCTCCCCTGGGAGGAGCTCGGGCGGAGCTCGGGAGGGAACTCGGGCGGAGCTCAGCGTTGCCCTCCTCCTGCTCCGCCGTTCCCGCCGTTCCCGCCGTTCCCGCCGTTCCCGCCGTTCCCGCCGTGCGCCGCGGGCCCGTCTCGCTCCGGCCGGTCCCGTGCGGTCCCGGCTCGGCCTCCCGGTGCGATGGAGGCCGAAGAGCTGATGGTGCTGTTCGGGGACGACTCGGTGGAGGTGCACTACGCGGGGGGGTCCCGCCTGCTGCTGTCTCCGTGCGGCTGCGAGTACCTGTACGAAGCAGCGCTCCCCGCCGCCGCCCACCCGCTCCAGCCGGCGGAGACCACCCGCCAGCGGGTCGCCTTCGTCGTCAGTGCCTACAGGGTATGGGACGGGCATGGCCTTCGGGGAGGGCAGCGGTACTTCGTCCCTGTGTTGTCCCAGGAGGCATTCTTTGAGATGGAAGTGCCGGGGCTGCCGCCCTGGGCGGGAACGGGGCGGCCCAGGGGAGTCACAGCACGAAGTTCTTGTTTCTCTCTGTAAAGCGGAGGGGGTTTCTTAGATCAGCTCCGCAAAAGAGAAGTTAAAAATCAGTTTAAAGTGTTAGTTCCGCACGTAAAGACACGTAACAGGGTGGTTTTGTTTTTATCCACACTTCAACAGGAACATCTTCTACGAGCTCTAGATTTCCGGAACAAGTTTTCTCTTCGCCCGTACTTACCGTCCCGCGTTATACCTCCAGAGAGAAAAAAGGTGGGTGGGAGCTACACGTGCAATGCTTTTGTAAAATAAACTTCCCTGGTGGACTTAATACACGTGCTTTTGTGTGAGTACAGGCCATGAAGGTGTATCGAGTGCAGTTTGCCAGTGGAGCTGTCGGCTTGATGGGAATATTGCCATTTTAAATTACAGTTTTAACTGTAGCTTAGCCCTCTATTTATGTGTATCCTTTGTAGCCAAATGCTGAAATTAGATTACTCCTAGTAAGACTAAAGATTTTATAGGATTTTCTACATAGGATAGAATGAGCTGATTTATAAGTTGTTACGTTCTGGCAGTAGAAACCTTTCAGGAAAGATCCAGTGAAATAGGATGGTGTTTTCCAAGAGGGTGTCAGGTTCAATATTCCATTGTCTCCCCATTGAAGTACCTGTGTGAGATTGTTGCTGAGGCCTCTAAGAGG
>JAWWES010000094.1:57051308-57079089 GCA_035583135.1 Lophotriccus pileatus
CTGGGGAGACCCCACGTGGCAACTGGCAGCGCCCCCTGCTGACCGACTCAAACAGCTGCAGGCTCCACATCTCCAGTGGTTCAACAGCTCCTCCTGCTGACTGTGGTTATAATTGCCCCAAAGGGTGCAAATTGAACTGTTTTCACTGTGGGGTTTATTTGTATGTCTTGGAGGGGATTGTTTTCTGGGTGTAGAATTATTGTTTGGGTGTTTTACTTGTGTTCTTTCATTGTTTCTGCCAATACACATATACCTTTGAATAAAGGGTTGTTATTCCTACCTTGCTATAATTTTATTCTCCCTTTCCCACACTGTTTCCTCAATTGGAGCCTCTTAATTTCAGATTTATAATTGCTTAGAGGGAGGAGTTCTAGGTCTTCCTCATAATTTATTCCCA
This sequence comes from Lophotriccus pileatus, assembly GCA_035583135.1. Lineage (NCBI taxonomy): Eukaryota > Metazoa > Chordata > Aves > Passeriformes > Tyrannidae > Lophotriccus > Lophotriccus pileatus. The sequence continues at coordinate 57,051,706 of JAWWES010000094.1, forward strand.
GCAAAACACTTGTGTCTCATTTAAACTGAGACACGTACAAAAAAAAATGAGATTACTCCTTCTGCTTCAGGAGTCTTTTTGTAAATTACAGACACAGTAAGAAAAATTTTATTCATTGTAACACTTATTTTATCAAACCCAAGAGTAAGATGCTACCACTACCACTTGTCACTAACTTAGAAGTTTAGTCTTTAACATGCTGATTATTGATCTTTATGTACTTGGAAATGTTTTTTTTTCAACTGTATGGAGACAGGACCTAGAGGATGTGTTCTGGCTTTGCTACAGACCAGCTGTTCAGTGCTGGAGAAAAGATTCTGCCTCTCTGTGTCTGCCTGTTGCTGAGTTTCCCCAGAGCAGAAATCCTCTCAAGTGCTTATGCAGCGCCTTGTATTTTTAAAGCAGAATTAAGGATCAGCTTTGTACTCTACAAATGCAGCCTTTAACTTGTAGTCAAACGTCCTTACTCAGCAATGAACTGCTGCCTACTCTCTGATAAGAGAACTTCTTCTTCTGAGTGCAGAGAAAATTAATTTTTTTTTTTTTCTTTTTGAGGAGATAGTTGTTCTGGGGCAGATTTAAATGTGATTATAGTTGCTTTCTGGGAGATTAGAAATTTCATAACTTGCAAGATCTTAATGCTGTTTTCATGCTATGGTACCTGTAACTAATTCATCTTTCTGCTTTTTACTGCAGGTGGAAGAAAATATGTATTCAGTGAACAGCCTACCTCCTGATGTACCAGGAAATCCATACTCTATATCCTCCGTTATTACTCAGGCAACCAAGTAACTTTACCTTTGTTACATTAATTCCTCTGACTCAGGAAGAAGTTAAAATTATGTATAACACTTATTATTACATTAAGTATAAAAATTAAAGGAATTTATATGAGCACTGATGACATATGTAAACTTAAAAAATGAAGGTCTCAACTGCTTAGAAGACATAATGAGAAAGAAATGCTTAATGTTTTGTTTGGGTTTTTTTTCTCCTCAGAATACTTCATTATTGCTGCAAGACAAAACTGTTATTAAGTCATAATTATTATCTCTGCTGCTGGAAAATGGTATGTAGTTGAAAATTTATAAAACTTCCAGTGCTGTAGGGAAGATTATACAGGCTATAGAGAATAGGACTAAATCTAGAGGGAAGAATATTAAGTGTATTCTCACAGATCAGCAGTAGATATTTGGGAACCAAAAGCATGTACTGTAAAGTTATATTTATGAAGCCATATGTAAAGTTATATTTATGAAGAAAGAAATTGCATGATGAAGAGAGCTGATTGTAATCGGGGAAAAGCAGGTAAATTGAAAATCTGGGCCGTATACAAACAGTTATAATGATGTGAGTAACCTTTCCTCAAGTTTTTGATGTATTTGTTTGGTTCTAGGTACCTGAGACAGATGGACGAGAAATGTTGCCAGTTTTGCTGTATGAAAAGATTATTCCCAACATGGGAAGACTCATTGTGTACTCAGATCATAAAGTCCATGCTGCTTTTTGGGATGGGTTGACCCTGAATGTGGTTTGGGATTTCGGCTCCTCCTCTAATGAGATCCAGGTAAGTCATGAGTTAGACGAAGGACTATTCTTAAAACTTCTAATGAAAAGCGTTACTAGGAAATCAAGGAGAACATGAAGCAAAAGTTCTGATGCCTATAGAATACAAAAATAAAAAATAATTGAAAATTCTACAGGTTTGGAGATGTTTCTACGCACTTTTAGAAATAATTTATTCTTGAATAGCACAAGCAGGTGTTGAGGCTATGCTAAGGCCTTTTTCCCCTGCATTTGTCATAGCAGACTATATCACAGAATCAGTTAGGTTGGAAAAGACCTCCGAGATCAGTGAGTCCAACCTCTGACAAAACACCACCTTGTCAACTGGACCATGGCACTAAGTGCCACATCCATTCTTTTCCTAAACACCTCCAGGGACAGTGATTCCACCACCTCCCTGGGCAGCCTGTTCCGATACCTAATCACTCTTTCTGTGTAGAACTTCTTCCTAATGTCTGACCTAAACCTCCGCTGGCACAGCTTAAGACTGTGTACTAGATTCTGTTCTTAGCAAAACACAAACTTAAAAGTGTTTGAACTGGATTGTTCATAGATACTTAATTCTTAAATTGGCAAATTATACTTGCTTTTTCTTCTTCAGACTGCAGCAGAAAGTTAATACTTGTAATGTTTGTTCTTCTAAGGTAAATGAAGATATGGGCTGGTGTAAGTTAACTACTCCTGATGGGGTACAACAGCTAATACAAATAAGTCATCCTGGAGTCTATGAAAGGTATAAACAATTTAAACAATTTAAATATAAAGTAATCCTGTACAAATCCATTTAGATGAAGAAGCAGTATTTACTGACAATATATGGGAAGGGCTGGACCAAACCCATAATGATGAAAGCTCCATCTTACATCTGGCAAAGATTCAGGACCTGTATGACCCAGGGCCACTGCATGCTGTGATTACATCGTAATTGTTACTGCAATGTCTTTTTAGAAAAATAACTGGGGCTGCAACTTGGCATTTACCTCTGTGGATAAGAAGAAACCCCAAAAGCATTTATCCTTTGTAGAGCTGGTACATAAAAGTGGACAGCACTTTATCCAGTTTTTGCTTTATTACAGATAATGATCTCTGCCTGCAGATTACTTTCTGTAATCTCCTTGCTCGAATTACAGCCTCATTATGGGTATCATCAGAAGCTTACTGTGCTGTATTTTAGCAAGCAGATGTTCACAAACAAAAATAACCACTTGTACAGTATTCATCACAAATTATAACGGCTTTGTTATAGTTTTCTATAACAGCATAAATTAAATCTAAAGTAGATTCTGGACAAAAAGTGTGAATCAAAAAATTACAAGGCAAACAAGAAAAAGCTAGATTTTGAATCATAGCTTTTTCCTTCAGATCCAAATGTATTGCTTAACATCTCCATTTTTTTGCTTAGATTAATAGTTTGGTTTTCATATAAATAACTACTTTTTTGAATTTTCATATTAACATAGGTACATCAGAACAGCAATAGAATGGTGCAGAAGTCTGAATGAGAGTAAAGAGATTGCTGAATATACTGCACACTCTGTAACTGAAGAAAACTGGTATTCATCTTTGTCTTAAAAAATTGATTATAAATGATGTTGAAAACAAAACCCAAAAATATTATAAATTGTGAATTTTATAGATTGCATTTCCTAATGGTCAAAAAGACAATTTATTTTGTGTGGTTTCATATTTTTCATTCAGTTTTTAAAATGTTAGGTGGGTTCCAGGTGGAGGTTGTTTCATTGAGCCTGTCTTACTTAAATATTAGAGTTATGGTGACTTGGCTAATGGAGGATTAATGTTACAGAGATAGTATCTTGCAAGGCAAAAAAAGAGAAACTAGACTAAAAAAGGTGTCTTTTAACAGAACATCATGCAATTCAAAACAGTACTTCGAACTTAGCAGTTGGATCTCTTGCTGATGTATTTGCCCTTTTTAATACATGCTGCTACTGACCAGAAGTCTACTGACGTCACATGTAAACACATTTGGGTATTAAAAATGTGTTAATTGACATCAATTACACTTGTACTTGTTACTTAAATTATAGCAGATTCAGCTGATACATTTTATAGCTGATGAAATGAAAATTGTATCTATATTTATAGATACATAGAGAAAAGAGACTATTCTTGGAGCAGAGAGGTTTTTGGGTACGCAAATGATTAATGTCAGCCATTGAATAGTGGTATGAAAGACAGAAATAAAGCAATTTTTTTTTTACTTGGATTTTGCTGATCTAACTTCCAGTATTCCTGGAAACTGTTAAAAAATAAAATCTGAATTATAAAATGTCTTTGAGAATCTTTTATGATACTAAATAGTTTAAGAATCTTTATTTTCTTTGACAGGTCTGCTGATACTGAGCTCAAAAAAATACAGAGATTTAATTGTATCCTTTTGAAAGCTAGAAAGATTTTTCACTTTTATATCCTGCTGTTTATCTGGATGTTCAGATCTTCACTTTAGATCATCAAAGGCTCTCTATCCTGTTCCTACTTTGTTCTACTGCCTTACCCACTTCTTAAAAATACCTCTTTTTCTTATTTATCATTTTTGTTTTATCACTTATCTTGTCCAACTTCTGCATCACAGCACCAAAATGAAAGTCACCAAAAAAAAGCAGCTCTTTAATGCCTATTGCATCAGTTTTGCTGAGAGTCATCTGTTCTTGATCTGTTCTGATCTGTTCTTGAAAGAGGAATAAGGCAGTTGCCTTGGGGCTTATTGTAGCAGTACAGTATCTTTCTGTTTATCAGCTACCTTAGTATTGTTTTAATTGTGTTCAGCCAGCTCAAAATGTGCGCTGTGCTGAATCTGCTTAAAACCACTCTATAATTGTCTTTAAACCAGTGTACAATTCTATTAGTGTGAAAAGTGCACCCTGTTAAATTGCAGTGTAACATCAGTTTTCTTTTTAAAGTAACTCTTGGAAAAATTGAAGTCTAAAAGACATTTTTATATAAATGTTATAGACATTTTAAGTAATATACCCTCTTTATTTTTTGGCTATATGTAATTACCATGCTACAAAATGTGAAATTTTGCAATCCAGGATGATGAATACAGATATGGAGAATTATTTTTCTCGTTAGGAGGAAGAGTTTGATGTTTTTCCTTAACAAAGTAACACTAGTTTTATTAGACAGTAGCAATGTTCTGGAAGGGACATCTGCTGCAAAATCCAATCCGTCTGGTATCGCTGTCAGAAAAAATGAAAGCATGAGTGAATCGGAAGAACTCAGCATTGGGTGCGTCTTGGAAGCTTTGGAAAAAACTTCTAAAGTCATTCAGGATATTGAATCTCTGCTTGCAGCTTCTGGGGAGTGCAGCCTCCCGGCAGATGAAGAGCTGTGTTCCGTGTCCTCATAGGAGCCGTCCTGGCTGTGTCTGAGGGAGCTCTGAGGGGCAGCACGGATGAAGGCTGAAGGCACAGGGACAAGCTGCCATTGTAGCACCCCTGAAGTCTGTGAGCTGCCACTGTAATGTCAGTAACAATGCCAGGGTGTGGTATGGGCAAGAGAACAGGTGAAATAGAGCACAGCTGTATAAATACATCAGGGCTGACCTGACTGTGCAGCTTTTAAATGTGTGAAGCGGTGTTTCAGTTGATTGATTTTAGAGAACAACTTAGTGAACTGCTGAGGTGACTAGAGTAGTGATAGGCAGTTTTTACTGTAAAAATGTGCTTTTATTCAGAAGCTTACACCAAGAAGTCCAATAAAATGTTTCCCAAAGTTTATATTCTCACTTTATATTTTTTTTAATATTCTTTCCTTATATTCTATTTTTTTAAGTAAATAAATAATTTATTTCAGGGCAGAAGGCGCTTTTCTCCCAGCGCTGTAACGCGCCATAGCACGAACACCCAAACGCTATTTTTAAGCCGCCGAAGAAACACTTCTCCCTCATAACCGGGGCGGGGCGGCCATGGGCGGGGACAGGGCTGGTGCGGGTCCCAGGCTGCTCCGCGGCCACGCATGCTTCCTAGCCCGCTTCCTACTCCGCTCCTGCCGGGACCGGGCCGGCTTCCCCTCATGGGGTGAGGGGCGGATGGCGGCGGCCGCGCTCCAGGTGGGATCCGCGGCGGGCCGGGCACGGGCGGCGGCGGCTCCAGCCCCTCAGCCCTCGGGGGCGCCGGGCGTGCCCTCACGTCCGGGTTTTCCGGTTAATTCCCTGCTGGGTTTAATTTAGTTAGTTCCTCAGCATCTTGGTAAATCCTCCGGATTCCTTCTGGGCTTTTGTCCTTTTCCGCACTCCAGCCCCAATAATGCATTATAATTATCTTTCCAAAAATACTTGCATTGCCAGTTCTTCGTAGGTTGTCTTAGGCTGGGGTCTCCTTTTCCATGAGTTAATTTGCTTAAGGTTTGAGCTGGTGTCTTAAATGATGTTTCTACGTCATGCAGTTTTTAATATAAATTAACATCCAATATCAAATATTAGAGTTTTTAGGAGATAATAGAGTTTTAAGGGACTGCCATCTTTTGACTTCTTGCATAAAGTCCAGATAATTCTGCTAGTTGACATGGTGGTGTTTGGTCAGAGGTTGGACCTCAGTGGTCCCAGAGGTCTTTTCCAACCTAATTGATTCTGTGATTCTGTCGTTTTATGCATTAAATACATGTACGTTTTCCCATACCTGATCACATCTTGCAAAATTGGAGCAAAATTTGGGAGAGCAGTACTTCTAAGTGGTGATTTTAGCCATTGGATTTTTGTTTTGCTCATAAGCATGAGTTGAAAGGCCTCTTAGTTTCCCCAAATGTATATTTACAGTTTTGGCCTTAATATCTTCTTGTGTCAGTAATTTAAAGTGTTAACTGTGCATTTGTTAAAGTAATATTGGTAACTTCCTTAAATTACACTGAACATATCCGCAAAATTGCATTTTCAGGGCATAGGCATAGATGTATAGTGCTTGATCTCATATAAAAATGACACAAGAAATCACAACTCCAAGCACTGTCACTCTGTCAGCTGTTGTGTTTTATGTAAAACCAACATAAAGCTTCCCTTCAGCACATTAACTGGACTGACCACCCAGTTTAAGCATTCTTTTGTGAATTATTTCCCAATTTTATGTTTTAACAGGAATGTAAACTCCACAAATATGCTTTCTGAGATAATAGATGGGATAGAAAAACCTGTAACACTTTATTTTGATATTTTGTAAACAGCTTGAAAATCATAATTTTTCAGACAAAAAAAAAAAAAAGTTGCTACTTTTACATTAAATTTATTATTTCAGAAAAAAATGGGTTTATATGTTTACATTAAATTTATCATTTTAGAGATTATTTTGGTTAAACGGAGTTTTGCCTTGTCTGATTTCACTCTTGCTCTGCAGAATATTTATACTTAATGTTGTTTTGCCTGGGAATGTGACTTGATTTTTAGACATACTTTTGTCTAAAAAGGTGGCAGAAATATGTTGTTTAAAAACAGCATTTGGACATCACTCTTGACTGAGGTCAATCCGAAGTCAGTTTTGCATCCTGTTCTTCATTCTGTATGAAAGAAACCCATTCATGTACAGCACTTCTTGTCCAGTTGGCATTATTACCTTTATTTAATGATAAGTAATAAATCATACTCATTTTGGATTTTTAAAGTCTGTAGTGTTACTTGTCCTGTGTACTTCATGCACATGGTGGTACTATCCATAGCAAAGCAGTGTAAGCCTGACACCGAATTGACACAGATTTCTGTTGCTGTTTGAATGTCTCGATCTCTGTTTATCTGTTCCGAGGCCACGTGGTAATGGGGTGAAATTAAAAAATAGGTCCCTGAATGGGACTCGTAAATGTTTCGTTAGGTGGGAATCGTTCAGGCACAAGAAGAGATCTGTTAAAATAGATTACTCTGTATTTTGAAAGACAGTTACTTAACAGACTGGGAGTGTTCTTTTCTGAGTTTACCACATTAGGTTTTATTATCTTTTAATTATTATTGTGTTCTGTCTTTATGTGTGCTCTTCTCTTGTTTTAGGGTCTTTTTTTTCCTGCTTTCTTTAAAAGAGATTCAAAGCCCTAGCTGGAAGTTGCTTTTAGCTCAATTATATTAGTTCATTCATTAATTAAATATATGTTTATCCTTTCTGGTGTTTTTTTTTACTCTTGTTCAGATTTCATGTGTGTTTTGTAGAGCGTTTGAAGAGCTTTGTGTAGTGTCAGTCTTACTGCTGCCTTGTTTATTTTATTTAGGATGGAACAAATGGTGTTTGGTATTTCCTGCTTTGGACTGGGTGGACTGGATTCAGAAAGCACAGAGGCTCAGCACTGAGGCAGAGACCACATTTGCTACTGGAATAAGGCATCTGTAGTGGAAAAAAATATGTCCTCCTAGTTGCAGGCTAAGTTTGATTTTGAATACTGGTGTGCTTTTTAAAGGTATGTTGCTGCATCACCTCTGCAGAGATTGGATTCTTACACAGATTATATGGTAATTTTAAATTTAAATCCAATCTGACGTGATGGTTATATAGAAGAAACATTTGTGAGGAGATCACCATTCTTCCTTTAAAGTTATTCAGGAAAGTACTGTAAAGTCATCCACCAGAAAGTGGCACTTGCAGTGTTTCAGGAAATACTTTGTGTCTACATGTTCATTCAGAAGAGGCACAGTCATGGTTAACAGATGCAAAACTTGACCCACTTTTTTCATCTCTATACAAAGACTATGTATTATTCATGCTTTCTTCTTTTTTTTTTTTCCTAATGTTTTCCACAGAAATGATTTAGCAGGCTTTTTTTTTTTTTTATAAAGATGCCAGCAGTCGTGTCTTGCAAATAATTTTACAATAAGCAGGCATGCAAATAGTCTGGAAGAAACATATTTTCTGAGACTTGCAGTCAATAATGTGTTTAAAATCATAAACTGTTATGTGTCAACATTGTTACTCGTTTTCAAAGGAATTCTAATACACTCACAAAAAGTGCCTTCAGAATAAAAGTTTACCTAATAGAACTGTATGAAAACAGATTATCAAGGTTTAATGTAGTGCACAAAAATGGCAAATTCGTGGGAAGAATCCATTTTTAGATAGAATATAGGCTTCAAAACTGTGGTCTATCGCTATGGCTTCCCAAAAAGCAGTTAGAACAGGTAGAATTGGTACTGTACTTCAAAGACACCTTTTCGGTATGGTTAACATAACAAAGCTAGGGAATACTTCATCAACATGAGGGGTTTTTTTCAGAAGTTTTCTTTTTAATGTTATCACATAAACTGTGTCTTTGTAATCCAGATAACCTGTAATTGTTTTGGAGGAGTGGGATGGAGATGTCTTTAAGATCTTGAATTATTTTTGGAATTTCTTTTGAGGTGTTAATTACTTAAAGTAAGTAATTATTCCCAAGAAATCACCTCTTACCAGAGAGTTTCATAAAAGCCACGGAACATAAATAGGTTCTCAGAACTTCAAAATTATTATCAATGTATATAACAATGCCGTTATTTTCAAATTGCAGTGATCAACTTTTGAAAAGTAAAATGACTGGGATTAGTTAACTTGCTTTTTTTTTCTCTGCAAAAAGAGAAGTTATGAAGGTAATGTGGCAGACTACAGTCCTAAAAGTAACAGCAGAGTTTGCTGCTGGAGAACATACTGAGGAAAAGCATATGTAGTTTGCTCCTGTCAGCACTCAATTTTGGTTACTTTGGTTGACTGAATGGTTGTTGTCTTTGTGTTTATCATAAATAATGAATATATGTGGTTCTGGTTTTCTTAAAGCTTATTCTATGTCCCAGTCTCCAAACTGAACAAGGAGTTGCTCAGGGAAGTGTACCAGGGTGATAATACATATGTTTGCAATAGGTAAATTAAAATAGTGGTTTGGATTATAGATTAAAAACTCAGTTTTAACAGTTGTCATATAGAGATATCTGGAATTTTTGAGCATCAATCCTAGGAATCCTCCATATTGAGTAATCTTTTGTTGTTACAGTGTAAAGTATTTAAGACCAGAAGGGATCTTGAAATGTATTATTATAGACGTGTTTCAAATTACTTCATAATATTTAATATTTCAGTAAATGGAATTAGAACTTTCCATGTTATTTGTGCTTGTTCCAATTAAAACAGGACAAGTGTTTTAATTCAGAGCTGTGGTGTTCAAGTCAATAAATGAACTGAAACTAAAAATTCCCTAGTGCAAACATTGAATTTGGGGCTTTTTTTATGCTCAGTTTTAGCTATGATAAATGCTTTGTGCTAATGGATATTTTCTTTAATAATTTTCTTTCTGATTTCTGACATTTCCAGAACAAGTGACAGTACGAAGGACAATGCACAGTGTGTATCCTGATAAGATTTGGTGTGCTGTGACATGGCTTTTGTCATGGCATCTGAGACTGAAAAGGCCCATGCTCTTCTCCAGACTTTCAGCACAGCTTCAGTTATTTCCAGTCTAGGTTTGGGAATATTCTGCTTTGTAGCAGACAGACTTCTGCAGTTTTCCTTCATTCAGCAAAATGACTGGCTCCGAGCCTTCTCCGATAATGCAGTGCATGGTATACTGGGAATGTGGTCCTGGGCCATAGTGATTGGACTCAGGAAGAAAAGTGACTTCACGGAGGTTACTCTGGCTGGCTTCCTCGCCTCTGTCATTGACGTGGACCACTTCTTTCTTGCTGGATCCCTCTCTTTAAAGGTAAGTCAGTAGATTAGTAATTCTCTTATTTCTTCGTCACTGTTTACTTTATTGTCCTAAATGCAAAAGTTAGATATATGGAATTACATTTATATACAGGTTTTATGCTTTTAAAAGCCATAAAAATATTCTACTGTTAGGTTTCTGCTATTTAGAAGAGTTCTGAAAGCTGTACATGCTACGCTATGTGTATTGTGTAGTTGCTTTGTTACCCAAGTTAAGCAGTTAAATGCTGCCTTGCACGCTTTTGTGTATAAAGTGCATTATTCCATTTCTGTTTACAGTAAGGGTTAAAAATATCTGAAATGTGGGACAGAAATACCTGAAAACTAGATGATAGAGCTGCTGTTTGATTTCATTCAGTCTTTCTGAGGAATATGTTTAGATCCCATTGACAGTTACCATCACAGTGAAAATGTGTTCCCTCACAGGAACCTCCTGTGTTTCAGTCCATTCCCATTGCCTCTTGCTCTGTCAGTGGGTACTGGGAGCCTGGCTCTATTCTCTTTATGCCCACTCTTCATCTTGGTTGATTAATGCATCCTATAATGTTAACATTATGGAGTAGAATTTAAATCTCTATTTATTCTCATGTATATTTTCTTATTTTAAAATCAGTAAATGCAAGTAATGCTATTAGAAAGTATTATTAAAATTCTATTGCTCCTGGTTTTTTGCATTTGAAACGATTACCACTATTTTTTTCTTAATTGTGAACACTAGATGTCTCTCTTCACCAATGTCTGTTTGGAAAGTTGAGTGTTGAATTGGGAGGTGGCCTGTCTCTTTGCTGCTTTCAGGGAGGCAAAGTTAAATATTCTTACACTTTTGATGATGGAAAACATTTGTGTATTTGTAACATAGTAAATTATTGTAATTTCTTGACTTAGTTCATTCCTGCATTGTTTCAGTTCCCAAGCAGTTAGCAATTCATTTTCTAATCCAGGCTACTTTGTTGACATTTAGATCTTGTTTTCTTATTCTTTAAGGTTTTTCTTCGAAGAACAGCTGATTTCTCTGCTCTCCCAAAAAATGTTTTTCACATCAGAAACACACAATGTAGACATTGTGTAGAATCATAGTCCTTTCAGTAGCCAAACTTATTTAGCTGAGGTAAGGAGAAGACAAGAAGTACAAAGGGTTTTTCAAAGTGATTTGCCTATAAACTCCTTCTTTTTCCATATGTTAACTGGACTAATAAAGGATGTTTCCCTGTAAAACATATCTAATGTAGGTCCCTTGACTCTTAGAGCAGTAGCAGCATTACAACTTGGAAAGCCATTCTGCTTCATTATATGGGGCTGGATTTATGTTTTCTAAACCTCTTCTCCTCCGGACTGCCTTTTGGCCGAATTATCTAAGGGTCCTATCCCAAGCCATGAGTAGTATTTTAGGTAAGACTTCACATGAGCCAAATAGCATAGATTAATTCCTTTCAGTGGCATGTAGATACAACACTTGTTTTTTTAAAAAGAAAAAAAAATCACCTGTTACAAGTTTTACGTCTTGTAGTGCCATCAGTCTCTTTGTTTTGTGATGTAATGTAATCCCCTCAAACTTTTCTGCAGTGTGCTGTCTGGCAAGCTAGATCTGATTGTAATGTATGATTTTTCTTTCCTCAGTTTAATATGATGCACCTCTCAGTTTCATGTCATAATTTCAGGCTAGTTCCTATGTAATTTATGTGATACTTTTTTACTATGTATTTGTTAATTACAGTCCCATTCTTCATCTTTAAATTGCAGGATTGAGAGTAATTGATTTATGAGACTACAGTGTTTATGGCTTATGCAACACATTAGTAGCTAACTAATAAATTAAGAAGTCTAATTAACTAACCACACCACTATTCTGATTTGTAACAATAGTACTCTACACAAGTACCTATAAAGCTCTTCATCATCACTTTTAAATGTGATGACAGTTAATTTTTTTAAGTAACCTCTCTGTGCAGCACAAGGCAGTATTGCCTTCTGCCTCCACTTGCTACCTTCACACTACTCCAGTCACCTACTTCTGTTCCTGCTGACGCAGCTCACTACCTGGATTGTGTGGCCATTGGTCTGTTTTTCATGGCCATCATTATTTTTCTGGAGTATTCAGGGTAAATAGTCACCTGTGGTATTTATATGTTTGCTCTGATAAATACTTGTGTACCAAGTACCATGTGATCTGCCCTTTTGCCCACATTATTTTTGCAACAAGTATGAAATCTACAACAACGTCACTACTTGGAATTTGTAGTTCTTTGTGTTCCATGTGCTTTTTACTGTGTGCACGTGCGTAGAAGAATCAAGGAATCACTGTTTGAAGAATCTGTTTCATTGACTAGCCCTAAAGGTGATAATTATTGCAGCCTGTCACCAGTCAGGATTGCTGATACTGCATGAGGGGCTGCTCCCAGTGTCCCCCCGGGATTGTAGCCCAGGCACTGATGTTGCAGAACAGACTTGCAGAAATTGCTGTATTACCACTGAAGACTCCGGAAGTGTAGAAAATGTAGTTGGTGGCAAACAAGACTGTACCAGCGAATATACATAGCACAGCTTGTTAATGTGCCACTGCTGACCAACCTGGGCGGCACAGGGGCATTTCTGGAACTGGAGAATAAGGTTTGCACAAACACAATTAGTATAGTATTGACTATGTTACTGTATTGTTAACATTATTACTGTAATATAACTATATATGTTACATTGAATATGTTACTATAAACTTAGGACTTTGGGCTTGTGAGGCATCTCAGAAAATGCCTGAGGGAGCCTGTGTTGTTACTTAACATCCGTGGTGTCATTGTGAGCAAAGGGTTTGCGTGGGTTCTCCTGCGTTTGATTATTGTCTCCTGCCTCTAGCTGCTCACTGCAGTGCGTGAGAGGGGCCGGACCTTCAAGATCATCTTGCACCTGATTGAACACGTAGGTGCATTTCATGGAAAAGGTCATTTGCGAATAAATTGTTTGCAACATTTTTCAGGCAGTTTAAGGCAGAAAATTGTACTAACTCATATTATTTTTTTTTTAAATCTATTGATTTCTAAATGCAAACAAATTTGCCTGTTAGGAGGAAGACAGTGTAACAGCTTATCTTGCCAAACAGAACTGTCTATGTCTTGGGCTTGGCAACTCAAGGATGTAAGTGTTCCTCTAGTCACAGAATGTAAAAGTGGAAATAGACTATTCTGGGCAACTATTGCTGGGCACAGCATTTCAGAAGCCTAATAATTGTACTGCAGTTAAAAAATAGGCCTTTCTTTTGCTAAAACTGAACACACGGGTTGGCTGTATGAACAACCCTGCCCTCTAAAATTTGTAGGAAAAAACTTTAAGCCACACCTTCCCAAAACTGGGTAAATATTGGCACCAATACTGCTAAACTGTGTATGTAGGTAACATTAAAAATCTCCTTACTCACTGTGTTACTGTTGGTACCTAATATTAATAGAGCAGAGAGAAAAGACTATTTTAGACTTTGCTACTGATTTTTTCAAAATGCAGAAATAAAGATCAGTCTGCCAAAATGTATCACTCTCCAGGTTTTTTCAAAATTAGGCTAGTATGGACTTTTGAGGTTCTTGTTGACAGTAAGAAAAATCTGACTTTTTGCAGGGCAGGTGATAAACAATTTCACCACTGCAAGATTTTTCTATTTTAATCCATGAACAATCTGCTTGTGTGAAACAGAAATTAAGTTGTAGAAAACACACCTTTTGAACCAACTTAAAGGAGTTAAAAATGGTTGAGACAGTTTGTGAGATTTTTAATCCCATCACCTGATCACGAGTCAGGGACAAGCATGTGGTGGGAAGCTAATAGAGCAAAGCTTTCTGCAGGCCTTGTAGTGTTGCCATTGGTTGAAAGCACAGGCTGTTATATTCCAAGGTAGTCCATAACTTCCCATTTCTGTATTTTTGGCTACGGCTTCATCAAAGTTTCCTTTACAGAGAAGACAGGGTTCCAAGCAGTTGTCTAAATTGTGCATGAAAGCTTGATGAAGCTGTTCCAGAATCCCCCTGTCAAATACTCCTGCTGTTGAATCCTGCAACAACTAAACACAACCAAAGACCAACAGGTTAGCGATGCTCTGTTTGCTTTCTGCATTAGATACAATGAGGGATTGTTCAATACAGCAGCGAAATACACCTTAAAGTTACATCTCTGGTGCCTGTTACAGTCCTTCCAAATGTTCACCAGTATCTGCATTGAGCCAATTAATACTACATCAGCAGCTATATAGATCTTCTAGTAAAAATCTCTTCTCCTGTATCACTTCTCCTGTGCTTACAGAAAAATGAATCTACTTATTTGTCACTTATTTGTCAAAGATATTATTACATTTTTTTTACAGTGTTTGAATTTGTGGCAGTGGTTCTAGCTGCGGCTAGTGAGTACGTCCACAGGATATTTTCTGAAATATATATATTAAATATACATTGTCACTTGTTAAAATGGCTAAATAAAATCTCACTAGCTAGATTAAAACCAAATATAAGGCTTTCAACTAAGTTAATGTTAAACAAGTTGTTGATACAAAAAAAAAACCTAGTCACAAATGTTTCAGATGTGTGCTTCTGAACTTCGTTTTGTCTGTCCATGAAGAAGACTGTCTCAAGACAATCAAAATACATGTAACTTTGATCCAATTTTTATTGTACTGAAAATTACTGTTCTGTTTTAAGCATCGTGCAACTGAAACAACTTTACAGGTACTAACTGTAGTAAAATATGGAACAGATTTTGAAAGTAAATGCCATTAAACCATATGATTATTTCAAGTAAAGCATATTAAATGTTTCAAGTGTATTGGATGGTTGTTTTCCTTTTAATTATCTTGAAATTAAACACAAGTAGTCAGTGCAGCAGATTATACAAGTTCCTGTCCACCATCTGATTGTATGACAAGTAGGATACCTCATCCCTCTCTCTCTTTTGTTGCCATTGATAATGGTTACTAGGATGCATGATTCATATCATACAATAGAGAGACAGGGCAGCACACAACTCTCATGCATAAAATAGTCATATTGTTGGTTTTGATTAATTGTAATGGAAAGGAGTGGTTTTTCTTTGCACTTCCACTTAGTCACCTGACAGTACCCCTGTAAACCTCCATGAACCTTATTATACTTTCCTTTCCTGCAGGCTGCCCTGACTCTTCCACGGAGACCACTTCTTCATTGTTCTACCGTGATTCCCGTTGTGGCTCTGACATTAAAGTTTATTATGCACCTTTTCAGGCTTAAGGACTCATGGTGCTTTCTTCCCTGGATGTTGTTTATATCCTGGACTTCTCATCATGTCCGTGATGGGGTTCGTCATGGCCTCTGGATCTGCCCATTTGGGAAAACTCCTCCTTTGCCGTATTGGCTGTATGTGGCAATTACAGCATCTTTACCTCATCTGTCTTCATTCATCATGTATTTAACAGGCACTAGAGAATTAATGTCTATAAAACATGGAATCCACATTGATGTGTAAGAATGATGGCTTTTAAAGGCTGTTTGTATCATTTCTTGAAATAACCTGGCTGTCTATCACTGAAGGGGTTTCCTTCTGTTTCCTACACCTTCGAAGTCAGGCATTTTAAGGTTGCCAAGCCAGTTACAGCTGTGTCAACTCCTTGTCACAGAACCTACTTAGTGAATGGTGATAATTTTATATCTGTACATTTCCCTTGCAAAGCATGTGATCTCCCATGATAGTTCATGCATAGCTAGCTGATTTATAAAGTTCTTAGTCTCTCTCTGTAGTAATTGCATTACTATCATGCATTTTATTGTCGTGGCACCATTCTTCTGATCACCATTGACTTTGGATTTGTATTTTGCCTTTAGAGAATACATTTCAATCTAGATAGTATTTGTATAGCGCTTTAAAAATGTAAAGTACTATATAAATGCTAAGTATTACTGGGGATTTAATAGTGTATGGCAATTGTAAAAAAAATGTTTGCCTTTTGAATTTATTTATTTGTTCAGAGTCCTGCTGAACTCTTATATTGGACTGTTTTGAAAGAAACACTGTCTGTATTTCACACTGTGCAGTTGTCTATGCACCTCTTTGAACCCTGCTATCATGTAGTGTTTTAGTAAATCCTATTCCGCTGTAGCTGCTTGGTACTAAATTTGTAGATAATTACTAGCTTCGTGGTTAGAAAAGAGAAGGCAGTTTGGTTATGGTACTATGATATGCTGACCAAATTGTTTTTAATTTTTAAAAATACGCTAATTATGAATACTATTTAATTTGAAACTAAGAACTTTTAGTAAATATTTAAAGGTTGTGTGAAGGCAAACATTTATTACAATAAAACATAAGCTTTAGGGAAGATAGAAGAAAATAAAAATGGCTCAAAATGTAAGTTTGCTTAAAGACATTACTACTGTACTTGTAAATGGCATTTTCCATGAAGTGCAATATCATCCTCATAGTTGTAAAATAAAATGCATTATTATTATTTTAGATATAGGAATTTCCTCATAAGTAAGTTCCTTGAGGAAAATGTTACTATGCTGCAGGTTTATGAAGTAATAGTTTGCACTGTGGACTATTCAGTTTTCTTTTAAAGAATTTCTCAGAAAAAGTCCCAAATTAAAAATTGTCTGGTCTTGTCTAACCAGGTAAGATTGTCTAGACTCTTGTCTAGTTTACAGGGTACAAGCTTAGAATGTCTATTAACAATTTTTAATTTTTTTTATTTGTGGAATTCTATTGCCCATTAAAGAAATGGGGCCTTAACTACTGCAGTTGGTGATTAAAAGCTGTCAAAAGGGATTATTTTTGTGAAAGAGCATATATAGGGTAGCACGTGCTGACCTTAAGTTGTCAGGTTATCAAGGGGTGCCAACGTTAGGTGTTAATACTACATTTACATTTGTAAATATATATTAGTATAAAGTAGAAGAAAGCCCCCAAGCAAATTATTAATTGGGATGGCTGGTTTAATCAGTACCAGAGACCTTCTGTGGCTCTTTGCAGCATGCTATGCTAAATATGGAAAGCATTTCACCCCTTTAAAATGTGTCTTTCCACCAAAAGAATAGTCTCTGCGGTGTTTGTTCTTCACATTAGAAACGTATGCTAATGCAAACTTGTCTGACAGTACAGTGGGCCTGTTTAGGGTTTATCTAAAATTAATAAAAGGTTTCTTTCTCGGAAAGAAGTTTGGAAGAGCAGAACATTCCTTGAAGAGTTATCCTCATGCCTTGGATTTGTCTCTTATAGTTTTCCAGAAACAACAGAAGAAATGTCTTGCTTTAGAGCCCTCAGAGCAAGAACTGTCTTTTATCCAAAGGCATGATAGTTTACTAGCCAAGCACTGCTCATTCATTTACTTCTATCCTGTATTTTAAACTACAGGCTCTGAATGCCAGTAATGAATATATTTAGTGCAAGGAGTGAACACTGAAGTCCATATAGAAAAATTTCAATATCCTTGTTTCATGGTATAATATTTGTATAATTTTGTGCTTTATCCAGATTCGTTGCAAAGGGAAATGCATATTGGAACAAAGTGGAGAATTGCACTTTCTCACTTTTAGACTGTAGCTCTAGCATTTTTGGTAACTATATGTCCACCAATGGTCCTTAAGATTGGTACTGTACTGTTCTAGCTATTTTTAAGGATCAGTTAATGGGGATGTCTTCGGTAGTTTAATACACATATTTTCATTCTCTGTATTTCTAGCTATTTTTGTGTGAGTTTTTACAATAATTGTTAGCTGTATTTCAAAATACTGTTTTTTCTGGTCATATTCTTACACCAGTTCTACGACAGCAGTGGGTGAACACCACTTAGAAATGCATAGCAAGCACTTGTAACACACAACTTCTTTCTCTCTCCTTCCAAACAGACATGGCAGTCTCACACCTCAACCTGACATTCAGGTAACTTTAGCTGACATATTGGCAACTTCTCAAGATAAACAGAGATGTTGCATGTAATGCTGTAATTTGTACACAGAGTAGAGTACAAAGGAGAACTGAAGTGTTTGTCTCACCTGTGTGTCACGGGCAGAGCGGGAGCTTCAGACAAAGTTTGTTAGAGAAGTCCCCTCCACTAAGGGGTACAGAAGGCACCCTCTTGCTTTCTAAACTCCTTCTCAGAGGTGCCTGGGTGTGGCTGGATCCACTCTCAGCCCCAGACTTTGCAAGTGGTTTATGTGCAAAGGATTATGCATGTGGAATTGAACCTTAATACAGCTTTGTCCCACAGAATTAAGAATGCCAATATTTATATAAAAATAAATTATTTATTGTGATCATGATTAGTCTAAAAGATCTTAAACAGAATTATTTACTACAGAGTATTGGTAGCTGTAACTACTAGTATAGTGCAGTGCAGTATGTTTGACGCAATATTGAAGTTATTATATTAGAGCAGTTCTATTGAAGCAATTATGTCAAAGCTAGAAAAAGTAATTATTAAGTAGAGATTGATGTTACTTAGCCATACCAATGGCTGTGAGCAAATCTCGTTCTCTTAGCCTTGAGGAGTGACCTTCAGGGCCATCCCCACTACAGGGAGGAATTTTCATATACACTCCAGAAAGGGGGATGTTACCAGATCCTCCAATGAAAAAGTGGGACTGGGCCATACGTTTCTGGGTCAGCTATGTCAGCTCAGCATCTTTAGATCAGTTTATCAGTGGTATTACTTGGTATCAGGTACTTTACCAGGTCTACCCACAGCTTCACCTCACTATCAGGATGTTTAACTCTGGGACTGATGAGTCAGGCTGGTTTCAGCGTTATTCCACACAAAAAGCGGCAGGACAGCCCGCTTCTCCATTCGCTGGTAGCTTTGCAAAGAGGGCATTGTTGGAGTTGTTCTACCCCCAGTCCAGGCAGAGCATCCTACTACACCGTGTCACCTGGGGGATGTACCTGCCTGTTACAGGTGAATTGCCCAACAGTTCCTTACCAATATTTCATGTACATTTCAAATTCACTGGTATTTTTCAACTATGCATTGATGCCTGCCATGTGTAGCAAAACCATGACAAAAATAAAACAAGATGCTAAAAACATAATGACTTTGTGGTTTACTTCATGCATTGCTTCAGAGGGTAAATCTGAATACGAAAAAGCATGTGAATTACACAAAAGATGGTTCACAAACTCAAGCCGTGATTTTGTGCATAACATATGATATATATCACTAAAATATTAGGTATTTCAGTGGTTTATTTAGTATGCCAATCTAAACTTTTTCCATTCCCACTTTTATTTTCAATTTGAACTTAAAAAGTTGAGGTAAGTCTGGGGTTTTCCTGACCTGCTTTTTTTCTGTTAGAATTGTGCTGCTTTGGTTCCTGCTTTAATGGATTGCTGCTGTAAAAAGCAGGTACTAATAATTGCCAAGTTAAAGGAAAACTATTGGAATGTTTCTTCTCCCCAGTCCTGTAGAAACAAGATAAAATTTCTCCTAATTCCCTAGTGGCCGTAACAGAACATTTCCTACCAGTTTGTGTTCTAGTTTGAAATGTAATCAGTCTTTTCACCTGACTACGGGTACTGCTTTTTTCTACAGTAAATTATAGTGTATCATGTGCCTTTAATTAGTTATTGGTAAGTGAATTGTTCATAATTGGGGCCATGTCCCAAGGAAAATGCTGCTAAGTTTGAATTGAACTGAAATAATTTTCACAGCAGGCCACTGGTATTGGTTTATTACAAAAAAACATTGCTGATGGACATAAAGTTCCAGAAAAAGAGAAAAAGGGTAAAAATTCAGTCTAAAAGGAAATGTTAGTACATAGTTAATGTAAAACATGTTTTTTTATTCCATCAGTTACTGTCAGTATGAAGCTAAATGATGAAATGCATCAGAAGAGAACATTTCTGTTTAAGTAATTGAGCCAATATAAATTCTGTCAATTATGCATATTTTTTCAGGGCAGAAGAATTTTGTATGCTAAGTGTTACATATCATGGGCTTTGATCAGCTGGTAATTTTGAGTTCACAAACTAGGTTTTGGTTTCCTTCTACATGCAGACCTTGCATTGAGTAAAAGGAAGAGCTGTCAGGTTTAAGTACCCTTTGCATTCATTACTAAAAAACAGTAACACTTTTCCTGAAAATCATAAATTAGTGCCTTCAGTTATTTCTTAAAATTTCCCAAATTTTACATCCTCTGCATTGAATTATAAATTTGAATGCTGTATTGTAGAACTGTTTTCTTGTACTAAAACCGCCTATTGAAGTTAAATAGTACTTGTATTTATATCTTTCTCTGTGTGTGTGTGTTTATATGTATCAAACACTGATCTTTCCTTCTATCTTCATATATAGTTCTCAATTTGCTTAATCTAATTTTGGGTTGATTTTTCCTGGGGTGAGGAGAAGTGTTTATATCAGTGACTGGGGAACCCAGGTGTGCTATTACTTAGCAAAAAAATTTAGTTCACTATGAAGGAAATCTTCAGAATATTGAAAACCAGAAAGAAATTATACTTTATTCCTTTTGATGGAAGTGTTAAGTAGATTTCTAGGCAGTTTGTAAAAACAGATTTGTTTAGTCAAAACTAATTGACTGAAAACATTTGTATTAGTAAGAATGGGTGAAACAATCTGTGTGAAAATGATTTTGTATAATGAAACTGTTGCAGGAGTAATTTGCCAAGACCCTATATGCTATCGCTGTATCCACCACAGTGGATACTCCTTTGACAACTCCTTTGACTAAGGAATGTTACTAATATCGCTGGAGCTTTCCTCATGTTCCCAGGGGAATTCAGTCTTACTTTGATCTTATTTTTCAATTTAAAAATTGCACAACATTGAGCAAGGGCTCCTTGCAAGGACTGGTGTGGGGTAGTTTCCTTGATCTCATTCACAACAATGAGCCAAAGAAGCTGGTAGCTGTGAGTTCTAGTACGGGAACTGTGGTAAAGAAATTAAATCAAAGATAGCAGACATAATGGCATAAGGGGTTTAGAAGGGTATAATGCTGCTAGTTTCACATTTAAATTGCTAAGAATCAAAACCAGCTCCTTTTTACACATTACTGCCAATAATTTAGTAGCAAATTTTGTAATGACTGCTCTAAAAATATGAAGTGTTCCTGGGCCAAATGAATACTGTAAGATTCAAGTAAAAAGGCTTTATCAGTATATTTCCAACAAAATCATCTCTATCTTTTTGTTCCTTTAAGTGTACATAATAAGTAGATACAAGCACTCAGTTGTTTCCTGGTCTTACTGTGGAAGACACATGGTTGTGTCTTGGGGAATTCTGATACAGAATGCTCTAGCTACCAAAATCTTTTAGCACAAGTAATTTTTTTTCATTAGTCCATGTAGAGATAGATCTTTCCTTCTGCTAGACTTGTTTTGTTAAGGTGAAAATTTGAGTGATTTGCCAGCATCTTTTGGCTGAGTATTCTGTATGCCTTGTACATTAAATATAAATGAGCGAAGCAAAGGCACTTAGAACCTTATACTATAAAAATGGACACAGTTTATTTATAATTGTTTCTGAAAGTGAAAAATAATTTAACATGTTTTTGCATCATGCATCTTGCATTTAAATATCTGTCAAAATATTGACCAAGTGTATTTGTATGTTTGACCAAGTGTAATTTTGCATGACTACAGATATGGCAGTGTTTCTTGCACTTGGTGCTTGACTTACCTCAGGTTGGATGAAAAGAGTGGTTCAGCTTTGGTGTACCAGACACCTCAGCAGGGTGCAACAGACTAAGTGGTAGACATCTGTCTAATAGTAAACCATCATAGGGACCCTTTTTCTTATTCAGTGTATAGTTAGTGTGTTCAATGGTGCTTAAAATGCAATTTATCTCTTCCTAGAACAGATGTATGCTTCCAGTGTACATGCTGAGTTGCATTCCAGTCATCCCAGATTGTACTAACTAATGGTAGCTGACTGTAATTGGCACTGTAGATTGGGCTTATCTTCCTATCATTTACATGATTTCCTATTGTTCAAGAAGGAAAATACCTCTTCAAGGACTGTTTTATCCAGGAGATTCTTCGACATGCAAAGTGTCAAAGTGAAATAAAAAAGTGAAATAACTAAAAGGCAGATCTCATGAGGCACTGATTCTATGATTACTTCTAGACCAATATATTTCAGTAGAGGGATGATTAGCTTTTTAAAATTCATTTTAATGTTTAAAATGCAGATCAATCATTTATTGTAAAACTAGACCATTTTCTGTCTTAAAATCCAAGGTCAGGAGTTCCTCTTTGAAAGATTTCACAATTGTAGTTAGTACATTTAACATGGCTGAAATTTGTAGTGCAAAATCTTTGCTTCAGTTTGCATTTCTTTGAAAAAAATAGTTTGTTTAGCTCCAGTTTATGGACTAGGAACATGAAATTTGTTAAAAACTTGCACCTCTTTCTCCCTTGAAACTAAACATAGAAGGGGCTCTACTTGGGTATCCCACAACAGAGCTTGTACTAGGTACTGTCAGTCTCTTTTAGTGGATATATATAAAAGCTGATCACCTGATCTCGTCATGATAAATATTTATTGCAGTTAGAAATCTCTGATACTGCTCTCCAGCCCTCTGAGGGAGATGTGCGTTGTTCTCCCTGCTGCCACCTGCACACTCACTGCAAAGAAGGAGTGCTGGAGTATTAGGGAAAGCCATGGCTTGAGTATGTGCTATATGGAGCTCCATGATTCTGTAAATTCTGTAAGTGTTAAAACCAGATTCTCTTAGAAGAAAATCATGAGTTTCAAAAAAAGAGGGTTTTTTCCTAATGAATTTCTGCCACTGAAAAATCTAGTTGAATGATCAAATTTCTTGAAAACTCATTTCAGATAAGAAAACCAGTTTGGCAGTGATTTGATTTACAAGTAAGTATATTCTTGCTGCCTGTTTAAATGCAATGAATGTTGGCACATTTCTGTGGTTCTCTGTTGCCTGGATTGGCTTCGCAAAAAAGGCATTGTTTTCTTCATTACCAAGTGCGAGCATTTCCCCTCTTTATAGTGAGCAGAGGTTTGGAAATGTTGAGTACAACATTTTTTGCCTTCGGCACATGTTCACAAGCATTCAGTTGTCACAGTTATGAAAGGTATTCAGCAAAAGATGGAAAGTGCTTAGGACTAGGCATACGCTGAGCATTTAATCAGAATCTGTCCAAACTGCTTACATAGCAGGCTGTAGGTGAATCTCTAGAAGAAGGGAACTGATAGCATGAAAAAGGCTATTGAAAACCAAATCATTGAAGACAGAGTTGCTTTGCTTTTTTCTTCACCCAGTTATTCTACCTCCCTGTCTTGCAGAAGGACTGGCCTTTCAGTGAGTTTGTTCTTGTTGCCACACAGTGTACACAAA
Source organism: Lophotriccus pileatus (assembly GCA_035583135.1). Classification (NCBI taxonomy): domain Eukaryota; kingdom Metazoa; phylum Chordata; class Aves; order Passeriformes; family Tyrannidae; genus Lophotriccus; species Lophotriccus pileatus. The sequence goes on from JAWWES010000094.1 coordinate 57,075,233, forward strand.
CTCCAAGCTTACGTGAAAGATGAAAGGTTTCAAGTGCACAGGTGAAGGTGAGTTGAATGATTGTAGCAGAATGCTCTGTTCCTCAGTTGGTCCTATGTGATACCAAGCAGGGGTGGAGGAAGCGTCGCTCAAAAGGATTAATATTGACTGAAGGTAGAGAACATGTAATTTCCCTGGCACTGCTGATACTTCATTATGCCAGTATATCTCCAGTCTCCCTGGCAGAAGTTACTTTATTGATGGAGGTAAAAGCTTTAGTTTTCAGCTGAGATTCCGGCTGCTTGGGCACACTGACTTTATTACTTCTACAGAGGTAATAAACATTGATGTCTCTGTGTAATGGAAAGAGCTGCTACTAAGGTATTCCAAGTTTGTGCTATATCTAGACTTGGAAAAAAATGCAAGAGAATACTTTTCATTGAAGATGTTGTCTGAAAACACACATCCAGCCATGCTTACAAAGGGTGTTTGCTATTTCTGCTGACTTCCTATCCCAAAGCAACCCATACTTGCAGGCCTTTATCTGCTTCACAGAGAAAGAGAGGACTTGCAGAGTGGCATACAGGAGAAAATTTGGTTTACAAAGTTCTGAAGGCTTTCTGCTAGGCTTTTAAATTCAAAATAGTTGAGCAGAGATGTTGTGGGACTTAGATAAAATATGTTTCAGTGCTATCAAATGTTTTATCCCTTCATACTTTATCAAAGTAAAATTTCACTGCCATTTGTTTTCTTTTCTCCAGTCCATGACTTGTTCTTTCTTTCCTCTATCTCCGTGACTCTCCTGGTGGTAGCATTTCACATTTATCTCCAATAATTACTCAGGCTCACTAGGTCCCTGGTTAGTTTATAGGAGGAAAAGAGGTTTATTGTCTAAAGTGAACAAGTGGGGGAGCTGGGCCAAGAAGTATGTTCAAAGATAAATTCTTTGAAACTGAAGAAGTAGAGCTGACTGGAGAATGTTATGATGAAATGTAGTTTTTCAAGAAAAAGACTGCTCTAGAGAAGAGCTTGTTTCCAATTCTGTAAAAATTAGCTTGGAGTTTGAAGGTTAAATGGTATATATCAGTCACTTCCTGCTAGCTGACCTAAAGTGATGAAATAGTTTGGGGTTTAAAACTACAAAAACAAAGCAGGTTTTGCAAACAACTTTCCAATGCCAGGAAACGGGATTTGGAATAGTGATGAGGAACTAAGATATCAAAATCACTTGCCAAAGTAAATCACCCCCATGCCCCAAGTTAGTCAATAAATACAAATGTGTAGGACTCTTTTTCTGTCCAAGTATTTGATAGACTGGAAGCCATTGGGTAATTTGAAAAAAAAAAAAGGCATTGAGAGAGATTATAAGTAAGACAATGTGTGTAATGTCCTCTGGAGAGCATGGAATCACCCCTGGGCAGGACAGTCAGCATTTACTTGCAAGATTTGTCACTTATTCCCATTTGTTTTTTTGTTGAACTCGAAGACTAGATCCCTGAAGGACTGGTCAAGTCATGGTGGTCCATCTTTAACTGCAAATATACAGTCAGTGGTACTTGAGTGTAAATGAGATTAAAGAAAGAGGCATACTTACTTGCCCTACTTCAAATGGTTAACATAACTTAAAAGCAATTTAAGTGCAAATTTGTACCTTTGTATTTTCGTGAATCAAATTTACACTGTTAAATCTGTGCAGCCTTGGTCTGTTGGCCATGAGATGAGTTTGGTTTGCTGTTCTGGTTTCATGCAAATGAGGAATATTTGCTGCAGCTGAGGAATGTTTGGTGATCACATTTCTTTGACTGGAATTCAGAAGAAAAGCAGGTCAAATCCAGCAACCAAAGGCCTTCCCGGTATTAGTGAGTGAGGACCACAGAAGCAGATGTATTATTAATAGCATCCTTATTAATAATTTATTTGATCTGGGTAGGAAGGTTTCAGTCACTCATTATGTCAGCTGTTGTGTAACAGGAAGACAGTCTGTGCCCAAGTGGTCATACAGTATAAATAGACTGGTTTATATCGTGTAGGTAACATTTAACTGTAAAATATGAAAATAGAGGAAGCGATTCTGATCTTGTTTAATTTCAAGTAACAGACCTTATAAATGTAAATTGGAACTAATAAATGCAAATCATTACTTCTTTTTTCAAAATGTTGGCATTTCCCATACCTCTTGGACTTGTGAAATTCATGTTATCTGGTATTCCAAAAAGGGAGCAGCCAAGAATAGTCCCACGCTTTTTTTAATTTTCTTTCAAGTTCTCATTTAAAGAAAACTCTTAAGTATGTTTTCCTCAGATAGTGGCATCATGAAGGAGGATAGGGGGATCTAGATCCAATTCATGCATCATTTTACTGTTTAAAAATTTGCTTTGTATGTTTCCCATTATTGGTAAAGTACATCCTTTTTCAAAACCATGGCAAATCAGATTTTCTCTAAGTGAGGCAGTAGAAATTAAGCCAGCTGCAGCCCTGTCTGTTGTGCTTCATCATAGCACATGAGGGAGTTGTACACTGAAGTTCAGTTGTGTCCCTCTGTGAAAAAAAAGAACTAAAAAAAAGATAAAAAAGGCATGGGAAAGAAGCTGTTTGGGATGACCACTCCTTGCATGGTGAATTTTCCCACTTCTGCCAAGCTGCCTGACAGCTCCGGAGACAGCATGAGCATTGACAGGAAGTTTATGCAAGGCCCCAAGGTGAAAACACACCACTTTTGTGTTGTAGTCAGTAGGCGTGTTCAGAAAGGAAGGATCCTTGGTTAATGTCACCCTCATATTTCTTAGCCTGGGCTATGAGAAGTGTAAAAGTCTTGGTCTACACAGGGCTTAAAGAAACTCTGAATTCATCTCGGAATGAGGAACCATGTATACTCTGTGAGACTAAAGAGTACAGCATAGCCTCAGTGAGGGGACAACTACCTGATACCTGCTAGATGTGAGGTCATGTGCAGTTGTACAAAAGTGCTGGGCAAATAACAAAAATGTGTCACAAGGGCATGATGGTTTAGAAGGCAAAATTTGATTTCCTGGTATAAACAAGGGCTGCAAGAGATCATAGTTCATGGTTGGTAGTGACTTCACAAGCTACTGTAACAGTCAGTGGATTTGGGTCAGGAGAAGAGAGAGAATCGCATTTGTTCTCTGTAAAAGTGGTGCAAGGCTGCTGGTCCCCACGCGTTGATGTAGTGCGCTGCATGTGCTCCACACAGACCCGTGTTAGTATAACCTTGTCAGGAGGTTATGTTTGTTCTTGTCCCTGCGCAACTCTCCTGTGACTGTAAACACATTTTCAGCCATGCAAAACAGAATATCTGTGTATTCATTTGTGTTGGTAGAAAAGAGCAACAGCCTTTTTCTAAAAACTTGATTTAACGCATTTCCACTGAACATTTGTCACTTTTTGTTGTTCCCCTATACATGCAATGTTGTTTTTTAAAGGCAGGGAGATCGTACTAGATCTTTTCCTGAAAGCCAACTTCAAGCTTTTTAGGACTCAGGAGAAGCAGGTTATAAACAGAGCATCATGCTGATCCAGTGCACTGATCTGTGTGTTCAAGTACTGCCTCTGTAGGGCATGAGTTTTCACATGTTTGTGCATAGACCTTCTGTCCATCTCCCATTTTGACTTTTGTCTTTTAGAATAAAAATAATAGATAGACTTCCTCATTTAAAAGTCGATTAAGGCCTATGACAAAAAAAACATCCAAAACTTAGGGGAACCTGGTCTTTGGCACTCAGCTTTGTCATGACAAGACAAAGCCTCTTGGGAGGCCAAGTTGGAAAGAAGCTGTGTGGACACTGATGTAAATGGTTCCATTTTACATTTTTTATTTGGCTTTAAGAATGACTACACTATGTAGGCAAGAAAATATGTTT
>JAWWES010000094.1:57091098-57172001 GCA_035583135.1 Lophotriccus pileatus
AAGACAATTAACCCTTGACACTACTTTGAAATGCCCTTCAACTAACAGCATGGGGAGCAAACAGGAGTCTGAAGTCCGTCTGCAGGTACAGGGCTCGTACTGGGGTGAGTGGTGGGGTAATTCACATGACTACTGTGCTGCAGCTGAGGAATATGGGCTTTCAGGAAGAGCAGGCTGGAAGGAGAAGAGAGGGAGCTGGCCTTTATGCAAGAGAGCAGCAGGAGTGCATGGAGCTCTGCCTGGGAATGGATGATGAGCCAACAGAGAGCTCACAGGCCAGGATTAGTGATCAGACCACCATGGGTGTCTGCTATAGACCTCCTCACCAGGTGGATGTAGCCGAGGTCTTCCTCAAACAACTGGAAAAATCTTCAGGTTCACAGGCCCTCATCTTCATGGAGCACTTTAACCACCCTGATATCTGCTGGAAGGGCAATACAGCTAAAGCAATTGCTCAAGCAATCCATAAGCTTTTTCAGGTGCATTGATGACATCTTCCACAACAAGTAATCAAGGAACTATCAAGGAAAAGCACTCAGCTGGACCTGGTACTTGCAAACAAGGCAAACGTAGTTGGGGACATGAAATCAGAGACAGCGTTGCCTACAGAGTCCATAAGATGGTGGAGTTTGGGATCCTAGGAGAAGGAAGCAGGGCAAAAAAGCAAGATCACGGCCCTGGATTTAATGAGAGCAGATTTAGTCTCTTCAGAGACCTGTTTGGAAGAATTCCATGGAATATGATCCTGGATAGGAGAGGGTTGAGCAGAGCAGGTGGATGTTCAAGGGCCACCTCCTCCAAGCTCTATAAAGATCTGTCCTGACAGACAAAAAAACAAGCAGTGTGTCAGGAGGCCTGCATGGATGTGCTCAGAACTTCTAACTAAACTTGAACATAAAAACAAAGTAAGGAACAAAGGGGTGGAGGCAGGGGCAGGTGACCCAGGTGGAGTATGGAGTTGTTGTTATATCATGCAGGAATGGGATTATGAAAGACAAAGACAAGACTGACATGGAGCTGAATCTGGGAAGGGTTGTCATGTGCAATAAAGTATTCCACAAGTACATAAACAGCAAAAGAAAGAGGAGTGAATATGTGAACCCACTGCTAAACAGGACAGAGCAACTGTGATAAATTGGTGATAAATTACAGGGTAAGGCTGATGTACTCGACATTTTTTGCCTTGCTCTTTACCATTCAAACTGGCCTTTAAGAATCCCAGATCCCTGAGAGGGGAAGTTGAGAGCAAGGATGACATACTGTCAGTGCAGGAGCACCAAATTAGGGAGCACTTTTAAAACTTGGAACTATATAAGGCCATAGGACAAATAGGCCAACCTCATCTCAGTCCCTGGGAAGGTGATGAAGAAAATCATCCAAGAAAGCATTCCCAAAGATCTGAAGGACAAAACAGTGATCAGGAGTAGTCAGCATGGATATATGAAGGGGAGATCACGTTTGACTGACCTGGTGACTTTCTCCAGTGAGGTGACCAGCTTATTCATCAAGAGGAGAGTAGTGATGTTGTGTACCTTGACTTCAGTAAAGGCTTTGATGCTGTCTCCTGTAATATCTTCATAGACAAGCTGACAAAGTATAGGATAGATGACTGAATAGTGAGGTAGACTGAAAACTGGAGGAAGGACAAGGTCCAGAGGGTTGTGATCAGTGCCACTAATCACAACTAATCAGGGACTAATACTGTTCAACATCTTAATTAATGACCTGAATGATGGAAGAGAATGTGCCTGTGGCATGTTCTGCAGACGATACAGTACTGGGAGCAGTATCTGATGCACCACATGGTTTTACTGGTGTAGAAATGGGCAGAGAGGAATCTCATGAAGTCAACAAGGGGAAAGGCAAAGTCCTTCCTCTTGAGAGGAATGATGGCAGGCAGCAGTACCTGCTGGGGGGCAGCAGGGAAGGGAAGTGGAAATCTGATTGGTTTGTCTCCTCGGTTCACAGGATCTTTAGGGTCTGACAATGAGGGAAGGGGCATGAACACATGACTTGCTTGGTCACAAAATGGCTGCTTAAAATCGTGTTAGTTATGCCAACCATGATATCAGGGGCTGGGAGCAGAGCTTAAGCAGGATTCAGGGACCAGGTGGCCCTGCTTGAGCAGGGGGCTGGACCAGATTATTTGCAGAGGTCCCTTCCAATCTCAACCCCTCTGTGCAGTCAAACTATGACTTGTTCTCTTCATATCTCTGTTCTTTCTAACATTGTTACTACACTTTTTAGCTTTGTTTCCTGGGGCCTTTAACTGTTGCACAAAGATTTCAGAAGACATTCCCAAAGGAATTCTCCGAAGAGTGGAGGGGTTTGAAATCCAGAAAGCTGATGGCCTGTGTCACCTAGAAGCTGTCATGTAAGAAATATTTTGGACTCTTTTCTGGAAAAGGGAGTTAAAACCTATTAGGCACCATTGAAATAAGTATAATCTTGGAAAACTAATACAAATTCAGTGAAAACACCATTGTATGTGATTTAAGAACTGTCTTTCCTTGTGCTATTTAAACTTCATTGCTAAAATTGAATTTCTTTTTCAGTATAATATTGATCATTATTCAGCCTGCACATTGACACTTGCTTTATTTTCAGAACTGAAAAATTACTCATACACCTTAAGACTTCTCTGTTTTTTCCAGTTATTAATCCCCTAACAAGTGTTGCCTAAACTCATTAAATAAGCTTTACTTTTGTACCTAAGCTATTTCTAATTTTTTTTCCGGTACAATATCATACTGTTTGGGTTAAATTGGTACATTTTCTAGACTTTTGCATGGTAGTAATGACAATAATAATAATTATACAATGGTCTACTTATTTATTTGCCATAGAAATGTACTGCTTTGCACTGTGGTTCATTTTGCACTGAAGTTGTAAAGCTTTTTTTCCAGATTTTGGAAAATAAGTTTAATCATGTAAAACGTAGATCCTAACTTTGATTTATTTGAAACTAAAAAAAAAAAAAAAAAAAGCACAGTATAAAGTATAATTTAAGATTAATCAAGTCTAACTTCACAGGTGAGTGCTAAGTACGATAATTTTAAAAAGTCGGAGGTTTTACATCTTTTCTTTGAAACTATCAACCAGTTTTATCTCTGTCAGTCTCTATATAGAAGACAAAAAGTTCTGTGTGAGTCCACGGATTAAAAAAGTTAAAAAATGGATGAAGAAGATGAAGCACAAGATTCACAGAAGAAAAGTTCATGTTAGAAAGCAGAGAAGAACCAGAATTACTAAAAAAAGGGACAGAAACAGTAGCATGATGAAGCAAGCCCTGTGATGAAGATACCTGTGGCATATGGCACTGTGAACAAAGATACCAGATTTCATCAGCAATGGATGATTGAAGCATTAAAATGACTTTCTAAATGTCTGTGTGCTAGAGAAAGCAGGAGCAGAAAACATCACCTGTACTCCAGAACGATGCTGATCAGATTACCAGACAAATGACAATGGCAATGTCTTGTAGCAAGTGCTCTCTGTACCTCCTAGACCTACTGGCAGACTTAAATTCTCCCCTCTCCTACCCTGATTTCATGGAAACCTCCCCTATGATTTCTATTTTAACAAGCTAGTATGCTGTTCCCTCTCATTCCTCCATTTTTTTCCACTCCTATCCCAAAAATAGTTATTCTTCCCTGTCTGCAATCATCTTCGTGCTTTCCTGTTTTGTTTCTAATGCATTCCAGACATTAATCTTATTTCTTTCTTCATTTTACGTAGTTTTACAGATACCTTTCCAGATACTTCCAGTCTAAGTTTGCCAAAACCATGTGTCTTTTACCTATTTGAAACAATCTCTGCTTCCAGCTGTTACTATCATAAAATATCATTGCAGTGTTAATGTCCAAGCCTGTTCATAGGATTCAAAGTTTGGCATCCAAAGCTATGCAATAAAGATCATCTCTGCTTTTGTTCATTCAATTCCCTATTCAGATCCTTCAGCTAGGTCCTCCCTATCCTCTTTGCCGAATTTCTCATAATTAGTGTTGAGGATTACACATGTCCACCAAGTTCTTTCTTTGAAGACTAGCAATGATGACAATCTGACTACCCAACTCCATAGCCTTTCTCCCACCACCTGGTACTGCCTGTCTCCCTGTGACATTGTCACAGTCTCTGATTCCCTCCCTCCTTCCATGGAAACTTTAAACTAATTTGAAATTTCCAAAGAGCCAGCTCAGCCAAAAGCACTCCTTCTCAGCGACCCGTACACAGACAGCAGCAAATGATGGTCAAGAAGGGTCTTGAAAAGAGTAAGTGACATAGAATTCACACACCAAGGGAGCTACAAATGCTTAATATAGCACCATAATTCTGTTCTTCCTCCTTTTCCCCTAATAATTACTGTTCTTTTCACTCACTGCATTTGACTTAAATTATATCCTCTGAGTTGCCTCTTGTGTTTGTTTTGTAATTGTTATGGCTAACTGCATGCTGCAAAGCATGGGAGGCAGCAAGGCCGATGATGGGGCGGAAACAGCTGCTGGTACATTCCCTAAACAAAAAACAAAAAGAACATCTGTAGCAAGGTCACCAGAGATAAGTAGCATACTCCAACAGATGCAAATCTGGTGAAAGAAACTTGACTCCTTCCAAAACAGATAAAACAATTATCTTCCTTATGAGCCAACAGCCTCCAAACAGGGATGAGGTAACTCATCTAACTCTTCTTCCAGATTCTAAGGCATATTGTGTACCCCAGATAGCATAGCTCCATCCTCTGCCTGGATTGAATCTGGAGCAGGATCTGGGATTGCTCTCTGACTGAACCTGCAGAGGGGCTCTTCCTCCCAAAGGCTGTGCTCAGCTGCTGAGGCAGAGAGAAGGGCAAGAGGAACGAGAAAGGGGAAGGTGAAGGCGAAGGGAAGGGGTCTGCATTGGTTTAGGCACAGGCTGCTGGGAAGCTCCATGCAGTCCTGGCTTGCAGACCTGTTCTCTGCCAATTGTAAGAAGACAGCACAGCTGCAGTTGTCTCTCCAGTTTGGAAAGCAGTGCAGATACTGGGTGATGACTTGCTTTTGTACTGTCAGCTTTCCTGTCCCCCAAATCTTTGATTCTTATCTGTTCAGCAATTCCTACTTTGTATTTGAAATTATAACACTGCCGCAGTTCCTCCTCTTACACATATCATCAAGAACCTCCCAAGTATGATTTAAATGCATTTTTATCATTTTTAATACCTGCAATTGATACAATGTCATAAATATTTTAAGACTCAGCCAGAACTGCAACTCAAATGTTCATTGAAATTTGCATTTACTGGACCTACTTTAATATACAGGCTTTGATATTTTTGTTTACACTTCCCAGTTTTTCAGATTAGGTATTGTCTTCTATCATGTTATCCTGGAATCAGGAGAGTAAACTGAGAGATTATGAGATGATAGAAGGCCACTCTCCACTGCAGCGGTGTTTCAAGTTTGGGTTCCTGTGCATTCTTTTGGGAATTGAATTAGAAATAACTTTCAGTAGTCATTCAATCTAAAAAAACCTTTCTTCCCTGATATGGGTATATGAAATGTCAAAACAGCACTTGAGAGATCCACTGTCTTGTAGAGTTTCACTTATCCCTGAACCTTAACACACATATGTAGAAGAAAAACCTTCCCATTTCCAAACTTTCACTTGTGTCACATGCTCTGTCTCTCAGCATTATTTTTGACCTCAGCATTATTTTTGACCTTTGCTATTTTGTACTTGGCAACAAAATAAAATCAATGCCTTTTTCAGTAAAGTCATCTCGATATCTTGTTTTGTGGAAGAGATTATTAGGGCACATGACTGTTTTCCCTGAAAATGCTGGATAAAACTCTCTTTTCAATGGGTTTAGGTGCGTAAAGATGTAGTTGGCTGCATCTGAAAACCCCAGTGAGTATTTTAGTGGCTTAGAAGTGTAACTTCCATTGAATTAAGTCCCAGTTGGCCTTGTAATAAATATAAATATAAAAGAGCTTAACAGATTATTATCATCTGGATTTTTCGCTTATTTTAAGAGTTATTAACCTAATGTGACAGTCTCTATCTCTCTAGCAGGCTTTAAAACAATGTCACAGATAGCATTGCTTAAGAACTACTAAGCAAAAGCAAAGAACCTGTTGGGTCTATTGAGACAAAACCAGCACCCCAAATTTGATACTCTGGCTTAAAATTAGAAGATGAATCACCAGACTGCAAACACTTTTCTTTCAAAACAGTATCAGGTTAAGAGTTCCCACCCACTTTTACACAGCTGAAAAATGGTGAGAGAAACTCAAATTCAAACTCCTCTTTTGTCAAAACAGCCTGGATTTTCACGGAGCAGGAGGATGTGTGCTCTCATAGCACTGTCCGAGCGTGTTTCTGCTCCAAGGTTATTCCAAGTCATGCTGAGTTTCTCTGGTAATACCATCTTTATTAAATGGACCTATCTTTTCCTAGGTTTCCTGTTCTAAGGTTACTGGGGTGCAGCATTCATTTTGGTGCATTTTACAAATTAACAAATTCAGCCTCAGTTGACAATCTCCCTGGGCAGATTGGTTGAGCTCTAGAGCCATGAAAGGGAAATGACCTGCATTCTCACTAGCTGGGCTGGAAATAGCACCATCACATGTCTGGAGCACAATTTGCTTTGAGGACTGTAATTAATTACCTAAGAGGTTGGGAACAAGATTCACCAGCAACTTTATGATATTAATGCAATCTTTATGAGAAATGAATACAAAACAATTGTAGTCTATTGCAATAGGAGTATAGGCATATCCGTTCTTGTGCAGAAACATTTGTAATTTTTTTAAGTATTCCCTGGTAATATACTCAGTGGCAGGAAAAGCAATAGTCTCATAAAGCTGAATAAAAAGTACAATGCTATTGACAACAATTATAAAATAAATTGTACTGATTAATAAGAAAGAGTAGTTTTTAGTCTCAGGCTATAAAGAATTAGTCATCCAACCAGTCTGCAAAAGGAGGACATCTGGACTGGGTATAAATTTAAATTAGCATCTGGATCCATAAACATCCTGAGGAGGCAAATACATTGCTTTTAGCAGCAAAGAAACCAGGTAAGTCTCTCCCTACCTGGTAGAGATATCTAGACCACAGAAAAGAAAGCAGTAATATGGATCACCTCCCCAAGCTAATTAGCAATTAGTAATTTTGGCAGCTTTTTTTTTATCAGATGTGTGAAGATGTAACAAAGAAGATTGCTTTTTGCATCTGCATTTATTATTGACTACACACCAAAAAAAAAAAAAAATCAAAAAACCCAATTCAGACTTCATGATTGTGAAAGCAAGTATGACATTGATCATTAAAAAACCACCACCTAAGTGGCAGACTCACCGGTGAGCAGATTTACAGTGTCAGGGAGCAGCAAGGGCAGGTGACCCCAGAGCTGGACACAACAAGGCAGCAGGCAGAGCAGTGATCTCACCAAGGACACGCTCCCACAGTGCCCAAACAAACATGCAGAACAGGGCCAGTGACAGCAAAACAGGATCAACCAAGAGTCCAAGTTTCCAGGCAGATCTGTGGAAATGAGTAGGTTGGAGATGGAGCTGGAAAGTCAGTGTGTCAGGATCAGCAAAGGTCAAAGCCAGGCACAGGCACACTGGTGGTGCCCCTTAGGCAAAGGCCCAGGTTTGAACAGGGCTCCCAAGTAAAGGTGGAGAGGCTGCCCAGGAGGCTCCTCACACCTCCCTGTCACTTTGCTCCCTCCAGTGCAGCCCCATCTCAGGCTACATGAGCAGGTCAGAGCAGAGCCAGCTCTGCACACAGGTAGCTGAGCGCCCAGGGAGCAGGGAAGGGGCTGCACAGCTCAAAGGGGCACTTGCAGCTCTCAGATGAGCTCCCATAAACTCAGTGAGATGGACTGATTTATCTGCCCCTGAGCACCTGTTCCCTAAAGCCAGGACAGTTCAAGCACCCCCATGTCAAGAAATATTTTGCCACCAAAGCACATAATGATATTAGGAACCAATTTTGACATCTAGAACAAGGACACAGATCTCATTCTGGTTTTTTGGTTTTCTGGATTTTTTATGGTAGGAATGGAAAAGAAGAAGCAATTGGAGTCTTAGATTCCTAGAGCAGAAGATGAACTTTCCTAACAACTCCTTTTGGTCTGTAGGCACAGGAGGTAACAGCATGTCCACATGATGTAACTAAGCCATTATGTACCGAGTTTGCATTTTGTCAACATGTTTTTTTCAGAACAGTAAGTGGAACTGGCTTGTGCACAGACTGGCACAAGCTTATCAGGAGACTGCAGGGTAACACGTGCGAATAAAACTTTTCTCAGTTTCTCAGTACTATCTCAGTCCTTGCAGTACAGAGAGTTATGTGACAAATCTGTGATGATTTTGCATGACAACAGCAGAATGGTCACAAGTTCAAAACAGACTGAACAGATAGGGCAGGAGTTAGCACTTTCAATTACAGCTTTTCCCTTTCCTTTGCAGTATTTTTACCTGCCCCTAAGATGGTGTTTTAACACCCCGAGGTGAGTCAGGTGGTGGCCTGTGCTGGCTGCAGCAATCAGATCTCACAGAGCCTGGCAGCTGCAAAGGGAGCCCCATTTCCCTGACTTGAGCTGTGCTTTACAACGGAGTTATCCAGGCTATAACATTTGTGTTTGACTTCTGTCAAGCAACTTCCCATCAGCAGCAGAGGTTTGTGCTCCCCGTTCACTGGGGATGCCCCGTGGCCTGTCCAGCAACGGATTAGGTGGATATAAATCATGGCACGGCCTGAAGGCGAGCGGGGCTGGCACGGGGAACCCGCACATTAGCTAACTGCCAATTTGTCAGGCAGCGGCAAGCCCATGATGTGCAACTTAACACACCGTGGATTTAATGAGCTGGGACGAGACTGTGACGGGAAGATCCAGGACAGGGCAGGGTTAGACATTCATCACATCCTCTGTGAGGCAATTCTGCTGGCAGCGCCCCGTGCGAGTCCCGGGGCCGGGGCCCGGAAGGGCCGGGGTGCTCTCGGGCCGGGACACGCCGGGTTTGGGATAACGCTCCGTGTCCGGGCGGCCGCGGCTAGGGCACGCGGACACTCCCGTTGCCGGGCAACAGCCCAGAGCGCGGTCCGCGCCCGTCCTACCCTCACCCGCGGTCGGCCGCGCGCTCCCATTGGCTGCCCCAGCGCGGCGCTTGGCTCCCATTGGGCGCCCGCCGCCCCTGCCGCGTCCCCATTGGCGCGCAGCCCTCTGCCCACGCTACGTCACTTTCTCACGCCATCGCCCCCCGCCCGCCCCGCCCGCCGCGCGCCGGGTGAGGGGCGGGGCCCGGCCGGCTGCGGTCGTGATTGGTGGACGGGGCTGCCACTCAAGACGCGCGCCGGGCGGCGGGCGGTGCGGCTGCTTAAAGGGGCCGCGCGGGCGGCGGTGCCGTGCTGGGTGAGCGCGGAGACACTGCGGGAGCCACGCCGGGAACTATCGCCTCCGAGGGGTGAGCGCCGCTCGGGACGCGGAGGCCCTTGGGGCCGGGGGCGAGGGGCTGCGGAGCCATGTAGGGGGAAGCATGCGTGGGGCGTCGGGGCTGGAGAGCCGCAGGCAGGGGTTGGGGACGGGTCGGCACAGTTGGGAGAGGTGTTTGTAGGGGATGTGTTTGGAGCAGAGCCTGCAGCGCGGCCGGGGGGAGATAACAAAAGACGAGGGGGAAAAAAGGGAGGAAAAGAAACAAAAAGAAAAGGAGAAAAGAAAAGGAAGAAAAACAACAACAACAACAACAAATACCCCAAAAAGGCGTGTCATGGTGTCCTAACGCCGATGCCAGCCCGCACTCCGCGCCGGGCGTTGTCCGGAGCATCTCGGAGCATCACAGCCCGTAGGGTGGCGTGCGGCGCTCGCTGCCCGGGCAACCAGGCGTTTCCCGAAGGAACCGCATCCTGGGGCAGGGATCTCGGCCGCTGCCCCTGGGGGAAGCCTCCTGCGGTGGGTAGATGATGCGGGGCTCTGCACCCGCCTCGGGGCCACGGTGTGTCCCTTCATCGCCTCTCAGTGTCGCGATAGAGTCGCCCTCCCACGTCGGGAAAGGCGGGGCGAGCGTGTCCCCCTGCCTTCGCCGCCGCCCTTCGGGCAGAGGCAGCCTGGAGCTGCTCCCAGGGATGCCGCCGCCCTCCTTCCCAATGGCGTTTGACGCAGGGATGTGGGCACCCCGGCGCCCACCCGTGTTGCTGACGGAACCCCAGTGTCCCGCCATCCCCGCCGGCGGGACTGCACGGCTCGGTCCGAGCGTCCCTGCGGTCTGGGGTTCTGCGCGGTTCGTCCGTATCCCCCCGCCCGCAGGTCGGCGAGCATCCCACGGGGATGCCCGGTGGTGCATCCCGGCGCCCGGAGATTACCGTCACGGGGGGGGTGCCCGAAGGTGGGCGAACATCCCACGGGGATGCCCGGCGGCGCCATCCCGGTGCCCGGAGCTGAGCGTCCCGCGAGAATGTCACCGCGGTCGGGGCGGAGGAGCGGCATCTGGTGGCAGGACGGGTGTCCTGCGTGCGAGTGACACCTGCGGAGCCGTGCGGGGACAAGGCGGTGATGTCACAACCTGGGCTGCCACCAGCGCGGTCCGTCCCACCAGTTCCCGGGAGCCAAAGGTAGCGCTTGAAGCGAAGAAGGCCGGGGCTTATTTTCGAACTTTGAATAGAATATTCTGTTGGAATTAAAAATTTAGACAGGAATGAAAAGATGCTCGAATTCTTAAGAAAGACGATGAATGCCACCAGTTATTGTGGGAGAACAAGTTTCTGGTAACACCAGCAGAAAGCAATGGCTTGTCTCAAGCTGCTTGTTCATTCCCAATGAAATCCTAAGGTGACACAAAACAAAGCAAGTTTCTCATTTATTTATATCAAACCATTTGGGGTTGCTGGTCCTTTAAAAGAAATCATACTTCTGAGAAAGTTTTAGTTTTCAGTAGAAACTGAATGGTGGGATGTTGTTTGCTGTTTGACCAGGAGGACAAAAGGCTGCTTGTTTTAAACCAAGTAAAAACACTTTTTTTTTTTTTCCTGTAATGACTAACTGACGTAAGATGTCATATGTCCCATTTCCTTCAGTGATGAGAGCATGCTTGTAAAGCAGTGCTTCTCACTGCAGTACAGCCCAGTAGCCCAGACTCCTGCCCTGTTAGGAATATATGGGGAGCTTGTTATTTGGTGAGCCACGGAAATGTGATAGAAAGACCTTCCTTTTAATTGTCTCCTGCACAAAGTTTTCCAGTGAGAGAACTGCAGACAGTATCAGTTAAACGCCAGTTTTGGATCTCGGAGTTCTGTAAGGAGCAAGCTCAAAGCACACCGTTTTTCCTTAGCCCTCCCAACAGTAGAATCCCTCTTGGCATATTTCCTTCTTGGCTTTTCCTAATAATTCACTGCCCAGTTAAAAGCTGATGTTCTTCTATGGCTACTGCAGGTCAAGTCCATTATGTGCTCCATGCAGGCTCTGGGGAGACCTTGCAGCAGCCTTCCAGTACTTCAAGGGAGCTTACTAAGAAAAAAAAAAAAAAAAAAAGAGAGAGAGTAGTTTTAGATTGGATATTAGGAACTGGAAGAGGTTACCCAGGGAAGCTGTGGATGCCTTCTCTCTGGAAATGTTCAGGACCAGGCTGAAAGGGGCATTGAGCAACTTGGTGTAATGAAAGGCATCCCTGTGCTTGGCCCCAGGCATTTGGAACTAAATGGTCTCTAAGATCCCTTCCAACCCAAACCATTCAGTGATTTTTGTATACATCTTAAATTAAGTCTCTGAGATTCTCTCGGAGAGAGTCTCTCCAACTTTCAACATTCTGGTCTTGGAGCAGTAGTGTGCTCTGGTCTGGGTACACAGCTCACCCTCAAGGTGGCAGCCAGACACTGCTGAGTTAGCAGCAGCTGGGATTTCCTTTTGGAAAAAATCCTTTTGAAAGAAAATGAGGTATTTTGTGCCAGAAAGAGAGCTGAACCCCCAGAGCCGTTTTCCCAGCTGGTATCTCGGGATCTCGCAGTGGGTGGTGTGTCTGCATTCATATCGGAGCCGAAAAGCATCCTCCTCCTCCTCCCGAACAGTGGCTGTGCAGATTTGGGGTAAAGCAGAGGCACGGTGGTGCTCCGTGACCCCTGGCGGTGTGTGCCCGGCTCTCGGTGCTGCCGGCAGGGGACGTGACATTGCCTCTCTCTGCACGAGAGGGGATGTGACCTTGCCCCGCCGCTCCTGGGAGCCCTGGGGACCACCGCGCTGCTCCCTCCGGCTGTGCCTTCAGCAAAGCAGCCACTCCACTCCCAACAGCATTACCCTGCTGTTTTATTTGCGATAACAAATCCATAACCCTGCCCAACAGCACTCCCTGGAGGCAGGAATAATGATGTTTGGGGGATTTTGGTTTTTGGTGGGTTTTTTTTTCAATCTGGATAATTTAAAGCAAGATACGGCACCACTCCGCCTTACAAACAGGAGCGAGGTGCCACCAGTGTGGGGTAGTGTGTGGCCAGGGATTGTCCAAAAGAAAAGAAAGCAAAAACATAGGAAACCTCCCCAGACTGGAATTTTGGGTGTTGGTGAAATTTTTATTGTTATTTATTTATTGCTGGCGCTTGTTTTCGCCTCGTGCAAGGTGGCCAAGCCGCAGTGTCCCGCCGCTTCCCGGCCCTCCCTAGCCCTTGAGGCGGGCGGGCGTGGCTGTTCCGGGCGCACGCGCGCTTCCGGCGCCGCGCACGCGCATTCCGCCGGGATCCGGGCGCTGCGAGCCGGTCATGGGATTTCACCCCGTGTAAGGGCTGGTGGCAGAGAGTGGGGGGAAGGAGGCGGGAATGCGCTCGGGTCCTGCGCTGTACCGGGAACACGCTGCGGGAGGGACGCGGTGTGACCCCCTCCGGGCCCATTCCCGCGGCTCCCGGCCGGGTCCCGGCTGGGGTATGGATAACCTTCAGGCGGGGAGGGCGGCAGTAGCGGGCACAAACGAGGCGAAATTGGCTTTGCTTAAAGCAATATTTGCTGTAGGGGCGTTCCTTATTCCTTTGTACAGCTCGTCGTGGTTTTATGGAAGAAGCCAGGTAAGTCAGTGCGGCGGTGCCTGGAGCTCGGCAGGGAAGGGACCAGGGCTCCGTTAAGGATGGAAGGCAAGGTACAGGAAAGGAGGATGGTGCCTGTCTGTGTAATAGAGGTGGAGCTGAAGGAATAGGGTGTAGTATGTCCTGGAGTGTAATATGTCTTCCGCTGCAGTGACGGGAAAGTCATGGGATTAAAACAAGGAAACTCGGTGTGTCAGGGAGAACACTGTGTGTACATCTCGTCTCAGCCTGTGAAATATTCCTCCAGGCTCGGTATTGGGAGTTCCAGTGTACCGGAATGCTGAAACAGAGTATGCTTGAAGCCAACAAGCAGGAAGACTCCAACCAAAATACAAAACACCTCCCCCTGTCTCGTACCGAAAGAAACCTCAAACATAAAACAAACAAACACACACTCTGAAAACAATTCTGCTTTGTTGCAAGTATAAACAAAATGCAGCGACCACCAGTGTCACTTCGGTTAAAACTAAAAACAATTTTGAAAAGCCCTAGTCTGTTTTAAGGTAGTACATTTTCTGGTATGGATAAAATTTCAATTTAAGTTCTCAACTAGCAACGTTAAAAAAATGTCAGTGTCTCTAGTTTGGTTGTTATATGCACAAACGAGACTTTGCGTATAAGCAGATGTAAAATAATGAACATTAATTTCTCAAACACTTAACACTTATTAAGTATGTGTTTTGCTTTAGGAAGATAATTTGGCCTTAACCTACATCTCATCATTTCTGGGGCTTAAATTTATATTTTCACTTGAAAGTACTTTTTAATAAAAAATGTTACAAAACTCTTAATGATATTTACTGAATGCTCTGACCAAAGTTTCACCAGAGGCAAAGGCATGCCTTTTGCAAATGACCCGGTAGAATATGTGAAATACAACTTTTTACATAAAACTACAGAAACTGAAAGTAGGTCCCTCAAAATGGATGTGAATAAATCACCTGGTTTTGTGGTTTCTTTTTTTTTTCTTAAAGATCTACCACGATGCCTGGGTCTCTTCCAGTGAATGCTGAATCCTGTTGGCCCAAAGATGTGGGAATTGTGGCACTGGAAATATATTTTCCCTCTCAGTATGTTGACCAGACAGAGCTGGAGAAGTATGATGGTGTGGATGCTGGGAAGTACACCATTGGGCTAGGCCAGGCCAGGATGGGGTTCTGCTCCGACCGGGAGGATATCAACTCTCTCTGCCTGACTGTGGTCCAGAAGCTCATGGAGAGGAACAGCCTTTCTTATGATTGTATTGGGAGATTAGAAGTGGGAACGGAGACCATCATTGATAAATCAAAATCTGTGAAGACTGTCCTGATGCAGCTGTTTGAAGAATCTGGTAACACAGATGTAGAAGGGATTGACACCACCAATGCATGCTATGGAGGCACTGCTGCTCTTTTTAATGCTATTAATTGGATTGAGTCTAGTTCTTGGGATGGTAAGTTCATGGTCTTTTCTTGAAAAGTTACATCATCCTTACGTCAGTGTGCCCTACAGTGACAGTGTTCATATCTAACCATGTAAAACCCAGAGGGTAAACTGTTTTTCTCTTCTGAAGTCTTTTTCTTAAATGCTGTGGGCATTTGCCACTAGTTCAGTTACAGTGTGAAGAACAATGACGTAGCTATGAATTGCTGTTCTCATATAAATTTTGGCAGTTGCCAGAAAATGGAAACTTGGGGGGAAAAAGGATTGAAGATCCCCTTAATCTTGGTGTCATCTCCTCAATAACTGAAGCTAAAAGTTGCTGATGGATGTTAAGACGTGCCGGATGCTTGGATGCTTCTCACGTTTTTTTCCATGTGTTTTTCGCAGGACGCTATGCCCTCGTGGTGGCTGGAGACATCGCTGTCTATGCCTCTGGGAATGCCAGGCCGACTGGTGGGGCTGGTGCTGTTGCCATGCTGGTTGGTCCAAATGCACCCTTGATCTTTGAGAGAGGTTAGTACTGTGGGAGGACACACACTGTTCAGGCAGATCTGTTCTGAAGCCTGTTTCGCTGTTTTTTGTGCCTTACTGGAGTGGTGGATTGACTCCTACTAATGTCAGAAATTGTACTGTGTTTCCTCCTGCTCTGGGCTAACTCAGCCAAGTTATAGGATGTTACAGTCCTGTTACAGGATGAAGCAGGAAACGACTCGAGATGCTCCTATCTGTTTATTTCCTCGGGAATTCTCCAGTAAAATTGGCAGAATGGACTAGAGCTGAATAACAACATTCTGCTTCCAGGACAGTATAACAGCTGTCCTTTGTTGCTTGTGTGTCATGCTCAGTTTTACTGTACTTAACAAGCAAGAGAACTGTGTGAAACCTTACCTAAAGGGTGCTATGAAAACCTGATTGATGGGGGGCAAAACTGCTTGTTTCTGCACATCTGCTCTGTTCCAGTTGACTGGGAGCAGCTGAATAAAGCAGTTTTCAACTTTTGTCATTTTCGGTCCACCAGGATTGCGTGGAACCCACATGCAGCATGCCTATGACTTCTACAAACCAGATATGGTCTCTGAATATCCTGTGGTGGATGGCAAACTCTCTATACAGTGCTACCTCAGTGCTTTGGATCGCTGCTATGCTGTCTATCGCAACAAAATCCACGCCCAGTGGCAGAAGGGTACGTTGCCCCTCCTGATGGTACTGCAGTATCTGGTAAATGCTGGAATGTGTAACTACATGGACAATGTGTTTTAAAATTTTAGATTCTGATCTAAAGACTACTGTATGGGTCTCTCCATGTTTGTGTGTTCTGAGGCGATTGAAATATTTGCTGTCTCCCGTAAGAAATTACTTACTTCTGTTCTGGCATGGTTAAGTTCCTGGCAGTCTGTAATTACAGACAGGTGTTGGTGTAATGTATAATACATTGTTCAAAAGCATGCTGTTACCCACCTCCACCCAGGCTTTTAAGAAATTTAAGTTAATATTTAAATGTTATGTAACAGTACTAATTTTTTCTAAATCCAATATGTTTAGTAATTGCTTCCATTATATTAAAAAGCATAGGTGTGAAGAGAGTTAAATGACAGTTTATTATGTCAGAATGGTGGGTAGAGATTCTGTTAAACTTACGTCTTTTTATTCTAGAATAAGAGCAAATATTGTTAGCTGGTGCAAAAGGTAGTAAGGAATTAATTTTTAAGTAGAAGCAGTGGCCGTATTTTAAATGCACCTGACAGCAGTATTTAGTCAGTATTTAGTGTTACTGGTGTCTCTTGTATGCTGACACGTTACAGTGACTGGCATCCTCCCAGCTCCCCCTGCTTTATTTTCATAGTTGAAGGGAGTACTAAACATAGGTTGTAACACAGCACTTCTGCTACTTCCAGAGGGGACAGACAGACGTTTCACCTTGAATGACTTTGGATTCATGATCTTTCATTCTCCGTACTGTAAACTGGTACAGAAATCCGTGGCTAGACTCCTGTTGAATGACTTTCTCAGTGACCAGAACCCAGAAACAGCAAATGGTGTTTTCAGTGGTCTGGAAGCTTTCAGGTGAGAATGGCTGCTGTCTTCCTTATTCACATAATCTTACTTTGTGTTTTTACTTTCTGCTATTTTAGTAACTGTTTCTGAACTTGGTTTTTTTTGTTTGTTTTTAATAGGGATATAAAACTTGAAGATACATATTTTGACAGAGATGTGGAAAAAGCTTTTATGAAAGCTAGTGCAGAGCTCTTCAATCAGAAAACCAAAGCTTCATTACTTGTGTCCAATCAGAATGGAAATATGTATACCCCTTCAGTCTATGGTTGCCTTGCCTCTCTTCTAGCCCAGTAAGCATAAAGTTGGAAAAAAAGTCATAGCTGTTTATGAATAAGGCCATAAAAGGTTTTAGTTTTAGCAAGACTTCTGTAAAAGCACTATCTAGCAAACCTTTTCCTATGAGATTGCCTTGAGCAGAAAGACTGAAGTTAAAAATCTGTTCACATGCATTCCGTTCAAGTGACAAGCAGACTGAAAATGTGTCAGAAGCTGACGTGAAACAGCTGCCTTCCAAAGTAGGATCTTACTTGTGAGGCAATATCTCTTCTCAGCCCCAGCCTTTCCCCCTTCCCTTCCCCTAGAAAAATGCCTGCAGTGGAAAAGAGAATCAGAATGTCTTCTTTGTACCACTATAACCAAAACAAAATTAAATTAGCATTTAAATTTTTTTTTATTTTTTTTTTGCAATGACAGCCTTTTACAAAATCATGTTAAGTTTAAATTAAACCACTCTTCCTGGATCCCTTTTTCTTTATTCTGACATTGCCTCCCAAGATGTGTTTGTTCATTTTAGGCTTTAGGTCGTTCAAGAACGAAAACTGGCTGCATTCTAGATAATCATACTATGTGCATTTCTCAGCTCTGTTTTGCTTAGGCAGCTTTGGAACTCATCACATAACAGTATCTGAATTAGTGTCTTTAAAAGTCAGAATTTATGCAAATAACTAAATGTGTATCATAGACAATATGATTTGCTGACTGCTTTTCCTAAGCTAGCTGCAATTTCTAGTTATTTAAAACTGACACCTATTTAAAATTGAACCTGTTGTTCAATTTGCAGGTACTCCCCAGAGCAGCTGGCAGGACAGAGAATCAGTGTGTTCTCCTATGGCTCTGGTTTTGCTGCTACCCTGTATTCCATCAGGGTCACACAGGATGCCACTCCTGGTGAGTGACGTGAGGAGATGTTAACCACCTCCCTTGCACGCACAGCTCATTCTCAGTGCCTTATTACACAACCGACCGGCATCATAAAACCTGCGGAGTAATGCCTAATGCCAAACTGAGGGTGTTCTAGCTCCAGGGGATGTTTGTGTCTCCTTGAACAAATAATATTATTCAAACTCCGTTAATGTTTTTGCTGGGTAATTGGGAATACTTTTAAATGACTAACAGTTGAGATTCTGTAATGCAAAGTACTTCAAATGGGTTTGAATTGTTAATATGCTGCTGTGCAGTTCTCAGCACTGCTGCAGCCTTACACGAAATTTCTATATTGCAGGTTCTGCACTGGACAAGATAACTGCCAGCCTTTCTGATCTCAAAGCAAGACTTGACTCGAGAAAGTGTATTGCACCTGATGTCTTTGCTGAAAACATGAAGATCAGACAGGAAACACACCATTTGGGTAAGAACTTCATAAATAGAAATCATTCCTAGTCCTACAGCAAAATGCTCATCACTTGTTTCAACTGACTTTAAATGATTAGGGTGTAGAATGAAGGAGATGTCCAACGCTTTCTGCTTCTGAGTAGCTTGTCTCCATTGGCCCAACATGGCTGAAATAAAAATCCAGACTCATTTTTCTTCTGTCTCAGTGCATCCAGACTGCAAAGGCCTGTGTTGAGTAAAACTCTCACCAGGAAACAACTAACAGTCTGTTATTCCCCTTTTTACAGCCAACTATATTCCACAGTGCTCAGTAGAGGATCTCTTTGAAGGAACCTGGTACCTCGTGCGTGTGGATGAAAAACACAGGAGAACTTATGCCCGGCGCCCACTCCTGGGTGATGGACCTCTGGAGGCAAGAGTTGGAGTTGTGCACCCAGGCGTTGTTCATGAGGTGAACACTCGTCACTCTTTCAAAGTTTGATGTAAATGGTGGAACCATTTACATGTCTATTTTAGCATGTGCATGTATGTTAAGAAGAAGTGGTTTAACGAGTTATATTAAATACTTTGTTAATGTGCCTAACATACAAGCCAGAAGTAAAAAAGTTGAACATGGGATTTTAAAAAAGTACATTTCATCATAAAGAGAGCGAAACTGCACAAGAACGAAACAAGAACAAAACTGGCTCTTCTCACAGTCTGTTTGCATGAAGCATGACCAATTAGACTGACTTAAGGCCAAGCCGTCCAGTGTAGCATGAATGTTGTTTGAGAGTTGGACTAGCCATGAAGTATGAATGTATGTGAACTGGAAATCTGTATTTAATGTTTTTTTTCCCTTCTTCTTAGCACATCCCAAGCCCTGCTAAGAAAGTGCCAAGAATCCCTGCAACAACAGAAACTGAAGGCGTTACTGTTGCCCTTTCCAATGGGGAGCATTAAGATACCTCTGTGAGGTGGGGAAAGAAACAAGGTGTAAGGGTGGGGTGAGAGAGAGAGAAAAATGATTGCAGTAGTGCTGAAGTTTCAGTGTACACTAGTACTTCATTGGAGCATGAAAAAACTGTTTAAGCTCCTTGAAAAAAATCATCATAATACAATGTGCTGATTTTAAAGTATTCTCAGAACACTAAAATCAGGAGTATATTGGAGATAGAGGGACTTGCTAGGTCCTTTGTGGATTCCTTAATGTGTCCGAATTTTTTAATTGCTGAGAAGTAGCTGTAGTCTATTACAAGGTCTTTGTACATAGAAAAAAACCAAAAAGGAATCTTCTGCCTGCTCTTTCCATGTGAAATAACTTGAAACCTACACTGTTAACTTCTACTAGTACTCCAGTGCGTGCAAACTAGTCCAAGCTTTTAATGTTAGGGTTCTCAGTGCCTTGACAATAAGCAGTCAATCTTCTGAATACTGC
Organism: Lophotriccus pileatus; assembly: GCA_035583135.1. NCBI lineage: Eukaryota > Metazoa > Chordata > Aves > Passeriformes > Tyrannidae > Lophotriccus > Lophotriccus pileatus. The sequence continues at coordinate 57,110,651 of JAWWES010000094.1, forward strand.
AATTCTCTTTCACTTTATCACCTTCTCTTTCTTCTCCCAGTTTGCCTCCCATCACCCCATTGCTTTGGGAAAGGTATAGAACCAAGTAACATCCATTGTTGAAATAGAATCTCTCTTCCCCTCAAAATTACTGGATCAAGAACAGCTAGGCTGACAAGTGGTTTTCTTGGAAGAAACTCTGTGATCCACTGTGTTACTATGTAATTTCTCCTAATATCCATATTAAGTGTTTTATGCCTGCATTGCAAGTCACGGCAGCCTGGGAGGGAAGAGGAAAAAGAAGGGAGGTAGTAAATTTTTTCTTCTAAAGAAATGGGATCACTGATTTGGCACCTTTCTGGATCATTTAGTAGAAGTATCCAAAGCAACAGAATTTTCAAATAAAACTTCTAGGCATTATGGAGCTGTTGTAATTGGCAAACAGAGGAAGAGAGTGATCTTCATCAGTTTGACTGGAACTCTGGCCTCTCACTAGTCTTTATATAATACATTTCCAAAAGACTATTTCTAACTTTGAATTTGGCTTTGTACCTTGAAGTCCTTCTCACTATTGGTAATACTGTAGGACTAGTGTCTTTTATTTCTTTTGTTTTGGTTTGGGTTTTTTTCCAACAAGCTATCCATTTTGCCAGTGGTAGATTTACAGTGGTAATGGGGAGCCCAGTCTGGTAAGTTTTTAAAGCCCAGATTGGAAATGAACTATGACATGAGCCTTTTAAGCCTGTAATATATATATATATATATCTATTTCTATATATATAGATATATATATTTAAATTGAGCTAATGTACAGATTAAGTTTTGTTGAGTTTATTTCTTTGCTAATTCTACAAAGCCACATTATCTAATATAAAGTAGCAAAAAATTATTTCTCTGTTAATCACAACTTTTTTCTGTGTGTAATGAAGTGTTTGTATTACCTGTAACTACTAGGATTTGATAACTTGCTGTATTTGTACAGTCAAGCCTTGATAAAATAGTTGTTTATTATAAATTGATGAATACTAATCTGTTTGTTCTGCTAAAAATGATGGAGCAATGATGCATGACGATAGTGTTTGCAAGTATTTTGGTTTAGGTTGCCCTCGTGAAACTTACCTTGGCACCAGGAAAACAAACTGTCATGGAACAAAGTCCATTGCTGGCAGTGGACAAACCAAGAAGTGAGCTACTGGCACAGACCTCCCAGGTCTGTGAGGCTGATCCTTTATTAAAATAAAGTTTAAGATATTTGAAACTTGTTGGAGTAGTGCTGACTTGTTGGGTTTTTAGGATGCTTTATTTTCAACAGGAAAGAAAGAGGAAACTGGCTCTGTGAAAACCCAAAGTTGTGGATTCCCAGGCTGTGTGGATATTCTGGATAACTTAAAATGCTTTCATATGGAAACTTTATAGCAGAGGAATTAATCCCTACCTCATGAAATAGAATTAATCATCATTACTGTCTTACGAAAGACAGTATTGTTTTATCCCCCTCAGAAAATCTGCAATGGGGGCTTGGTTCTTGCTTTGTACATACTTGAGCTTCACTGAGTCTGGTTTCCCAAGGGTAGCTTTTCAGACTCATTCTGTTGCTCATTTAAATTAATTACTCCTTCCAAAGTCAACTAATCGCCCCATCAGTCCTCATAACAGATAAGGCATCCTGCCCTTAACACTTGAAAGCACCAGCTGTACCTATGTAAACCTGTCTTACCTTAACTAAGTCATACAGGCTCTACCGCTTAGCTTAGGCAGGTCAGCTGGCCCTCTTTAGGGAAGAAAGCTATTTTTCTTCACTGCTGTTGAAAGTATAAAATCAGCAATTAAAGCTGAAAATTCAAGCATCTGCATCTTGGTGATGCTCAGAACAACTGCTGGTGTCAGCCTATCCCACTTTAACTTGCAGTGGGCAAGAGTGTCAAAACCATCTTTGCTACAGCTTTGGTTGCCAAAGCAGGGTGGCAGGAGTGAGTACAAGCCTGTAATGCTCAGTGGATACAAGTGGATTTTGCTACCAGTTGCATTCAGCTACTGGTAAGAAAAGCTACTGCTACAGAAAGAATTTAAAACTACATGAGTTTTGGCGTACTCTTGAATCTTTATTTGAGCGCAACGAGTTCAGGCAGTTCCAGACTGGCAGAATCATGCAAGTAGTGGAATGTGTCAGAAGGTTAGTTGATGGTAGTCCAACCAGTCAGGCATTGGGAATTGCAACCACACATGCAGGGTTAAAACACTGCATCTTAATTTGTCTTTCAGAATCATGACAAACTGAGAACTGCAGCATTGCTGTTTCTTAAAAGAAAATGCTTTTTTAAAATTATCTTGATGAGGAAGCTTGAAAGAAGAATTTGCAGTTGTTTAGATTATGGTCTGGTCTCTGCTTAAATTTAGTTCTCTGCAAAAACTGTCCTATTTTGCAGTGGTAAAGTTGCGTCAAGCTGAGGTACAGCTTTTCAGAAGTTAGCTGCTACGTGCCTGTACTAAGAATCTCCAAAGTGGGTTAAATGCAGTGGTATGATCTTTACTGAAAGATCACCTCTACTCATGATCCTTTCGATTACTGGGGTTCTTGCACTGGCTATACCGCGTCTCTGGAGAAAGGGTCAAACAAATGCATGAGAGCTCTGTGTTTGAACGCTTTGCTGTGACTTGAGAAATGCAAAGAAAATGAGGCATTTTTTGTTTATTCAAAAATTACAAAAAAATGTAACACCAGGATTTGAAAAGTCAATAATCCCCTTTGAAAAGTGAATAATCCCCTTTGTCAAATGTGTGGAGTATAAAGTCTGCAGTGCAAATTTATAAAATAGAACACAGCTTGGATGTGTGCTTAATCCCACTGTAAGAGTGGATTCCTTTCCTCAAGTCTTGTTCTGTGGAGTCTGGGTGGGACATGATAGGAACAGATTCAAGTGCCCTTTTCTTCTGTACTCTGTGCAGCACAATCCGGTAGACCCCTGTTATTGAGCTGCGTGCGTCTCTTCCCTGGTTATTTTGAATGTGTTGCTCTGTGATTCCCAGATCTTCCAGAATATTTTTCACTTCAACTTCTTCTTCCTTGAGTGTACTGATGTCTGATAAATACTTAGGATCCAGTTTAAATGTCTGTAAAGGTTTGGGAAACTGTATTCCTTGCATCCATTCACTGTTCATAATCAGTTTGACAGAGTAACGCTTGGTTGGTACTGGCTGAAGGACTCCTTTAATCAGTTTCTGGCAATTTTCTGAGAGGCAGGGAGGCAAAGTGTATGTCCCTTCAAGAATGCACTTCTTCAGTTTGCCTACAGTATCTGCCCGAAATGGCATGCTACCTGTCATCATGAAGTACAGGAGGATTCCTAGTGCCCAGATGTCCACATAGATGCCTATATAGTTTTCATCTCGGAAGAGTTCAGGAGCAGCATAAGGAGGAGAGCCACAGAAAGTTTTTAAAGTTTCATCTCTTTTACTCATTGTACTGAATCCAAAGTCTCCCACCTTAACACAGGTGTTACTAGTGTAGAAGACGTTTTCTGCTTTCAGGTCCCGGTGAATGATATTATTGTCATGCTGTAGGACAAGAGGAGAAGTTGGTATTGGTTTGTTCACTGGAAAGTTCCCAGTGGCTACCCCTAATCGATTAGTTACCCCACAGGAGAAGGGGAGTTATCTTGGGCAAAGTAATAAACTAGTATTGCAACAAAATTGAAAAAGTATTAAACAACTATAACTTAATTGTCTAACGATACAAAACCAATTGAGCAGGGGAAAAGAAGGATGCTGAGATTTTTTTAAAAACAGCAGTCCCAACTAATACCAAGTATTTTCATGAAGCAAATTTGTAAGGGCAGAATGGCTAATCCTACAAGACTAGATAGATACCTTCATGTGCAAGATCTGTATTTTTTCAGGGTTCACAACACTCGGTTTTGCAGTTACTACATGTAACAGCTTGTGGAAATAAGTGCTTATTTAGTTCACCAAGTGAACACAATCACAGAGTAAGAAAGTTACTACAATTGTGTTGTGTGATCTAATGTTCTATGAGGAACTGGTAGTGGCAGGAGAAAAGGACCACAGACTTGTGCCTCATGATATTTCATGTTGCAGGATACCAAGTTTACTATCTTCTAGTTTTAAAAAGCTAAAATAAATACATACACTGTAACTTCTACTTTTTTCCCTTGGAAATGGCAGTAGTAGTAGTAGCTAAGGACTCGAATTTGTTCTGCTTAGTCACAACACACCCATCTTGATTAGGTAAGGGTTTAGCTTCATTTTTGAACTAACAAGAAGGAACGGATGTGTTTGAGCCCACTCTGCCCTACCCTCTGGAGTAATAAGGTGCAGCATCTGGTGGCAATAAGGAAACCATTTGACATCCTATTTCAACTGACATCAAAAACAGGCAGGGATCCTCTGTTCTTGTTGTGCACTGGCAGCAGTGAGATGGGATTTATACAGTCTGGATTGGATGGCTTGGCAAAAGTAAAATGTTGTGCAGAAGTCTCTGTGTACAAGTGAAAAGGTTTGCCAGCTCAGTAATCTGGGTTTAATTCTAAGAAATAGGTGTGGTGTAATTTTGAAATGCAAATTAAGTTCCTGTGGCTGCAGGGTACCTGTCCTGTGGAAAAAACGTTGGAGCTAATCCATCACTTACAGGACATACGATCATTTTGTCAAAATATTTAAAAAATGCATACTGTTTATGTAAGACAGGAGCAGTGTGTGACCTGGGAACACCCTTGCTTCTGACCTCACCAGATGCTATTTCTGTGCCAAGAGAACATGAGCCACTGGAGGGCACTCTGAGCCAACTTTAACGAATACTACTTTTACTTCTCAAACTTTTAAAACAGTCCTCCGTGTTTTCATGCTGTTGTTTGAAGTACCTGTAGTTACTATGCAAGGCTCAGAGGACGTGGTATTGAAGTAGTTAACTGCTCCTTTCTGCTTTTACAAGGTGCTTTGGGCTCTACACAAATCGCATCATCCTAGGTGCAGGTACTGAGGACTAGGCAAGGGGGAAGGGACTTTCTGGGTGTTAACCTGACAGATTCACACTAAAGGGAGGACCAGGAATGGCCTGTCTTTAAGGACAGACTCCCATGTTCATTAATAAGCAAGCTGGATGTTTGCAACACCTAACGAGCTTCTCTGGAACACTTTGTTCTAACAGAAGAGTGACTAATCCCATGTTTTGAAATAGGTGGAGGGAAGAAGTAAAGCTTTGTTCATTGGTGCCCACGGCACCTTAAAGCAGACAGAACACTGTTGCAAAAGGGATTATGCCACCCACCAGGTGTTCCCACTCAGTCTCCTCCTAAAAGCTGTTAAGAGACACAGTAACTCGAGGTAGTATGCAAGCTTTCTCGTATTCTCTTCTCCAGCTGTTTTGCTTTTCAGAAATGTGGGCCTGAAACTTTGGGTAACGGTATATCTACTAATTGAAAAACAAAAGATGCACCCAAAAAATCTGCTAAGACTAGTGAGGGGCAACATGCCTGTGTAAGATCAGCTTACCATGTGCTTCACAGCAGACACAATCTGGGAGAAGATTATTTTACACTCCGTTTCTAGCAGCTTTCCTTCTGTACAAATTTTAGTGAAGAGCTCCCCACCTGCAGCATACTCCATCACCAGGTGCAGTTTTGTGAGTGTCTCCACCACTTCATACAGCCTGATGATATTTGGGTGGTGCAGCTTTTCCATGCTGGATATCTCACGAGACAGCAAACGTTGAGTCTTCCGGTCTAGCTTTGTCTTGTCCAAAATCTTAATTGCAACTTTCTCTGAAAAGGAAGCCATTTTTCCATGTTATTAGTGCAATAGGTACAAATGGTAATACTTTTTTATTGACAATATTTGGTTGGGGGAATTTAGAAGGCCCTGGGTATAACCCTGCAGGTTTATAATGGAGAGATTTTGAAGTCGGCGTAACTTACAAAACTCTTCCCTCACTTCTCCCATACCCCCCTAAATTCTCAGCAAAATCAGTGTTGTTGAGGTTTGTCTTTGTCAGGATAGCTCTGCCAGTTTCTCCAATGTGTTCATGTATTAATAGTTCTTGGTACTGTACAGAATACAGAAAAAGTACATTTTACGTCTGTATGCCGCAGTGGGCCATGAATCCACATCACAGACAAGATTTTATTCTGAGGAAGGGAGAAAATAGTGAAGCAGAGTATGCTGCAGGGATCTTGTAAGACAGCAAACCTAGATGACATATGCTGTTCTGGTAATGCAAAGCTGCTGTTGAGTCCTAGATATTTTCTGTAGTGTATCTACAGTGAAGAAAAGGGCCACAAAACACAGATAATACAACTGCAGCTGCACGACATCGTCAGGGTAGCTCAGAGCAGGATGAAGAGATCAATCACAATTGCCCTTATGTTTCTGTATTAGTTTGTAGGTTATGGCCTTTGTCTTCGCTTTTCTGAATACAGCTGGTATTTGAAGGATTAGTCTGGTTAAAACAGGTTTGCAGTGGCTTTGCATAATTTGTCAGGACAGCGAAATTAAACTGGATCACAGCAATAAAAACAACTATTTATTCCTGGAAATAAATATCTTAGTCAACCAATCACAGATTTCTTAATAATGAATCACTTTTAACAAGTCTTTCAGAAAAAAAACTTCACCCCGGTTTCTAGCGCATGGGGAAAAAAAAAGGGTATTGTTCATTTTTTAATGTAAGAGAAGAGTGAAAAGGTATTATAACTGTACATGTGTTCTGCTATAAAAGCATTTGAAACGTTTTTACTCAATGACATAAACTTTTTAACTTAAGTTTAGAGTTTCAACGTATCTAAAGGAAATGTTAAGGACACTTATGCATTTATTTTACAGATCAAGAAAACTCCATGTTTGGTACATTTACATTTTTTAGTACCATACATGCATCAATTGATTTCCCGACTGAAGTGCAGCAGGTACTTGAAGCAAATATGATTCTTGTGGAAGGTACTGAGTTATCCTTTGATGTGCCTGTTTTCAGGAGTCTGTGCTGAGTACAGGGCAGTTTTCCCCCTTCTCTCTGACCTGTTTCATGCTTTCTAGGGAGCTCCTTGGGTCGGCAAGTACCTGCTCCTGCATGGTGAATTAGAAGGAAATGCAGCTATTGACACTCACCCTGGCAGTGCTCTGACTGCTGACCTAGCAGGGACAGACTAAAATCCTTGTCATGTCCCTAGCATACTGATCTCTTAAACCACAAGGAAAGAGCATCAGCTTGCAGTACGCTACATTCACTCAATTAAATGGTTAGATACTACAGGCAGAACAATTCTCACAATCTTAATCATGCAATTTCATCATTAGATCTTGATTTATAAAAGTTGGGGTCATTTGGGCTTTAAAAAAAAAAATCATCTTCCCTTTCCTTTTGCTGGAAACTACTATTCCTACTTATCAGTTTTCCTGCAACATTTTAATAGGGAAATGTTTCTTAACAGGGGGAAAAGTGTTTACAATTGAAGGCCTGATCCTGTTCAAACACCACCATAAATCATGCCCAAACTCCTTTAAATCTACATAAATGCAGTTGCAAATGCATGACATGCAAAGAAACCCAGCCCACCCAGAATGTAAGAAACCTGACGCCTTCCTTTTCTTTTGTAAACCAGCCCTCTCTGCTTCCAAAAAATGATTGGTTTGCAAATCCTCTATCACCCGTGCTTGGCAGCAGTGCTAAACAGAAGAGCATTTTTAGCAGGCAGTTTATTTACCAAAAGACTGAGTCGAAAGATGTTTGATTGACTATACATAGTGTATGCTGAGGTTTGAAAACTGCTAGCTAAAATCTTAGAGATATTAGGAGAAGGTCGAGAAATAATTTCAGGTGTTCGCTGCAATGGAAAAAAAAGAAACAAAAGGGAAACCAAATCAGGTTAAAATTGCTTTAAAAAGGAAAAAATAAAAAAGCAAATAGGTGCCTGGAGATATGTGCTTTTGCAATCCATGTTTCACATTACACTGACTTTTTACTAGCTGTAAATTTTGGGTGCTCTTAATTGCATCTACTCAGCTGTGCTCTTACACTACTTTTGTCGGCTGGAAAGCATGTAAAATAAAGGTTACACAGAGCTTAGGAATGTAACAGTCCTTAGCAAAAAGCTTCACAGGTTTCTGGAAAAAATCTCTGCCAAAATTCAGGTTAATATAGTGCATAATGCTCCTGAATATCGCAATAGACATAGAATCATAATATCAGAAAATAGCTCTAAAATCATCACATCTAACTGTTAACCCGGCACTGCCAAGTCCAACACTAAATCATGCCCCAAGTGCCACAACTTTAAAATATCTCCAGGGATGGTGACTCTGCCACTTCACTGGGGAGCATGTCCCAGTGCTGGACCACTGGGACAGTGAAGAAACTTTTCCTAATGCCCCATCTAAACCTTTCTTGGCACAACTTGAGGCCATTTCCTCTTGTCTTATTGCTTATTACCTGGGAGAAGAGGATGACCCTCACTTGGCTACAGTCTCCTTTCAGGTATTTGTAGAAAGCAGTAAGGTCTCCCCTGAGCCTCCTTTTCTCCATGCTAAGCACCCGCAGCTCCCTCAGCTGCTCCTCATCAGACTTGTGCTCCAGACCTGTGACGAGCTCTGTTGCCCTTCTCTGCACTCACTCCAGCCCCTCAATGTCTTTCTTGCAGTAAGGGGCCCAGAACTGGACACAGGATTTGTGGTGTGGCCTCACCAGTGCCCAGTACAGGGGGACAGTCACTGCCCTGGTCCTGCTGGCCACAACATTGCTGATCCAAGCCAGGATGCCATTGGCCTTCCTGGCCACCTGGGCACACTGCTGGCTCATGCTCAGCCACTGTCAGTCAGCATGCCTGGATCATTTTCCACTGAGCCACCTTCCAGACACTCTTCTCCCAGCCTGTAGAGCTGCCTGGGATTGTTGTGACCCAAGTGCAGCACCCGGCACTTGGCCTTGTTGAACCTCATACCACTGGCCTCAACCCATCGATCCAGCCTTTGCAGATCCCTCTGCAAAGCCTTCTTGCCCTCCAGCAGATCAACACTTCCAGCCAATTTGCTGTCATCTACAAACCGACTGAGGGTGCCCTTGTCCAGATCGCTGCTTAAGGTGTTCATCAGGGCTGGTCCCAACACTGAGCCCTGGGGAACCCCACTAGTGATGGCCTCAGCTGGATGTAACTCCATTTACCACTACTCCCTGGGTCCAGCCATCCAGCCAGTTTTTTTACCCAGTGAGGAGCACTCCTATCCAAACCACATCACAGCACCAAAGATTTTTCTGTATTCCCTAAACAACCAAGACAGCCCTTGTGAGAGAAACAAGGTATGTCATCCAGTGTGATCCTGATGTTTTTTACTCTCTCTCTCTGGAAGTCCTGTGTCCTGCTGTGACAGACCACAAGGACAGAAAGACACAACAACAACAGAAAAGCACACACAGCGTAATTGTTACAAAGGCTCATGGCAGTAAAAGCCAAAATTGTTTCTCTTTTTGATATAGGGTGACATGTACGGAGAGAGACCATACTTACACTATGGTAGTAACAGAGGAGCTGAACAGCCCTGACACATACACTGCCCTCTAGCTCAGAGACCCAAACAGCATTAATAATGAAGTCTTTGTATTTATATAATCAGCCAAAAGAAAGACCAGTACTCATTAACACTGTGAAGAAACATCATCACCAATACAACGATGTGCATCTACTGCAAAAAACAGAATCCTCTTTGTGGGTGGTGGTGAGTGGGTACAGATGCATGCCTATGTGCACGTCCATGTCCTTCTGTCCATGTACTGTATTTTATGAGCCCAGATAAGCTCACAGGCAGAGACGAGTCAGAAAATGCTTATCTTTTATTCTTCCTTGCTCATGACAGTCGCAAATTTAGCATCAAGAAATCAACTCTTTGCCTAGTGAACACTTTAACCAAAAAAAGTGTTTAACCAAACAAACAAGTAAAAGAAAAATAACTGCAGAGATTTCTGGTGCAAAAGAGCCTCTTCAAGAAAAAGGAAGAGTTTTGGTTGGGGTATTTAGTTTGTCCAAGCTTACTGTATTCACCAAGTTCAAAATTTTTCAAGCAATTCTATTCAAATCCTAAAGCAATCTGTTTTTTAAGTAAGTTCAGCAAGTAAAGGGTTCATCCAGATCAAATTTCCAACTGCCTTTCATTAGCATTCCTGCTGCTCCAGATACAGGAGCAGCATTTCTTCTAGCAGTAAGTACAAGACAGTTACCTCTGGGAGAAAAAAAAATCACAGAAGAGGAAACAACTTGCCATGGGCCAAGTAGAACAGAGTTGCTTTTCTTAAACAAGCAAAATAAAAAAATACACACCCAGTTAAAGCAACCCTTGGGCAGAGGCAGCCTTAAAAATGAAAAATTAACCATTAGTTCCCCACTTAGATTCCCAGTGCAACAACTGCTGCACACAAGTTCTCACCCTCTGAAGTCTGGGCTGAAAGAGGCAGTCAGAGAAAATAAGGGGAGATAAAACAGAATTTGGGGCATATCTTGTTCTCTCACCTACATGAGGATGGAGGGAAGGAGAGTCAGCCAATTTGAAAAACAAAGCTCTGGTACTGCCAAAGTGGTGTTTGTGTTGAATTGTCAAGTATTTTTCTTGGTTTAAATACAGAAAAGCACCCACCCTATGTTCTGTGAAGGACTAGAAGGGTTAGGTGACTGGAGTGGACACATCAGTCACAGGTATAACTAAGAACCTGTCATCAACCACCCTATTTCTTATTCTGCCTCTGTCTGACAAAAATAGAAATTGTTCTTGTTTTCCCTCAGGGTGACTAGTTTTCCCTGTATCTTTGTGCACTACTATTGTGGCATTTTTCTCAGTCTGACTCTCCTTCCAGAGCATGTTTCCCCACACCTGTAGCCTCATCCCAGCTGTCTGCAAATGAGTTTGTAAAGCAGGCATAACAGCTGTCACCAAAATTACTGTGACCAAATAAAATCTTGGTCCATACTAGTGCTATTTGTGATGAAACAGAGGAAGCCTTGCTACCTCTGGCTGCAGGCAGGAGCATGCCCAGCCACTCTGCAGCGGGCATTCATCACCTGTAGCCCTGCAGCCCATGAGCTGGGGCAGCGAGAAGGACAGTTGGACAGGACAGGGGAGGACAGTTGTAGGAGGGGAGGCACAACACATGCTTTGAAGTGTGGAGTGTCTGAACCACGGGATGAGATGTGTTAACACCGTGGGGTGCAGTGATGAACTTTTCTTGTAATGGTTGCTGTCTAGAGAAAGTGTGTCCAACCTTGTTCTGTGACATTGACTACAGATTCACTCAGCAACATTAGAAAGACACATACAAACTATATGTGTATTTAAGGTTCAGACACCTTTCTTCCCCTAGAAGGCCGTTTGTATAGGGTACTCAGCATGCAATGGTGCCTACCTTTGGTTAGGGAATGAATTCCAAGCTTCACTTGTGAGAAATTCCCACTTCCTATTTCTCCTCTGACTCGATAGAAGGCAATTCTCTTTCCCAGGGTTAATTCTTTCACCACTTTTTCATTGTGAGACATATCCTGCATTAGTTTCTCGAATGGGGTCAGCCTGTGCTGCCTGCTGTCTTCATCTCCTCCACAGCATTCCGGATGCCTATCGTCTTCACTATCCTCATGATTCCATCTGGAACAGCGGTGTTTTCCATGACTTCCTTCATTCATATATCCTGTTGTCATAGTCTACAGGGTAATCACTTCCCCATTTAACAAGATGTCGCAATAATAAGCATAACTGAAGTAATTCTGAATGAATATGCAATCCTACACATAATGGAAACTGTGACAAATGTAGCAAAACAACCAGAAAGTCCAAGGATTAGTTTGGAAATTACTTCAAAAACGTATCTGCCATATCTGCATATTGCACGTCCTGTTCAAAATCAGAGATAAAGCTGTATACATCAATTTCTCACTCACAGAGTGAGTGTGTGAGGATCTTCAGCTATAAGGTGAAAGAGGCTTTGCAATTAAAACTGCAAACTTTGTGCAAGAAAGCGGCAAGGTGCTCAGTGTCTACACAGTACATTTGACACATGGAAAATATTTGACACAAAATTTCAGCCTTTAGCTTGATGCTTTGAAAAACTGATAGATGAAGGTCAAAGAGAAAGCTGATTAACTGCTCCTAATAAATCGAGATACAGTTAATTTTGAATAGCTGACCTTAAGAGCGCAGTTCTGCTTGATTCTGGTACCAGTCCAAGAGCTGACTGTAGGGTTTGCCTTTGATTCATTCTTCAGCTGTGAGCTTGTCACTGTGCCTTGGAAATGTCCCCGTGTGTTGAAGCCTTGCTGTAAAAAGTGCGTTGCCCCTCTGTTTCCTTCGCATGGTGGGTTTAACGAAGCAACTAATTCTGGAAGATGACAGGAAAGCCAAAATCTGTGCCCCAGGCGAAAGAAACGCTGTGCCTTAGTATCCCTGCAGTCACATGGCAGGACAATACAGGATTAAGTAACTGCAATGTCACGTTAACCCTCCTTTATTTAGATAAGCTTTCTTTAACGCCTTGAGCCTTCTCAAAATTTTGCTAGACGTCTCGTGTTCCTAAGCAGACGGATGAAGAAAGTAATTAAAACCTTTACATAACAGCCCCACGCTTCACTGAATGACAGCCTCCTGCATACCATTTCACCAATTTAACTCTGGCAGCACAGATGTGGAAGTCCTCACTCTAAATACACAAGCATCACTTACCTTTAAAGCAGCACACCACTATTTTCTTCTTTACTTTTCTTCTTTAACCTTGGAAAACAGCAACTGCTAATCAGATAGCCTGAGGGTGGTGAGCTGGGCAGGAAAGCCCTGACACAGTGCAGAGCTGACCTCCCCTGCTCTCAGCCTGCAGCACACCTGACTGCCAGGACAGATTCACTAGACTGAGGGAGAGCGAATTAGACCAGTAACTCATTGCCTGGGGTTTAGGTAGACAGCTAAGGTGCTGCACTAGCAGAGGGCATGTGACATTGCCAGGTGGAGCTGCCCTCCCCCGTGCCTCCCCGATCTCCTGTGTGAGCAAGACAAAGAGAGGTCAGCGGTACCACCTCAGGTGTCTGTCACTCTCTCTGCCACTTCTCTGAACCAGGAATGCTTCTTATACTCTGTTTGTTCTCCCTTTGGGGAAAGAATGATTTCCTGCAGGATTGCCTGAATTCTGACCCCTAGTTGTTTTCTTCTTTAACCTGTTTCACATCACAACTGTAAAAATATTTTAGGTACTAAAAAACTCTCTATATGAAACTCAACTGCATTTCACAGTTTTTGTGGTGGACAGCACTCTAGCAGAGCAGGGCATTTGAAAACCACTCATCTGCAGTACACTGTCACATTAGAGAGGCAGAACTCTGCTCCCATTCTGCTTGAGGATAACCACAGCTGCACAGGCTGTCCATACGAAAAGTCTGGAAAACTCCATGAGCAATGTCACAGGTCCCATGTACCAACAATAAGCTATTATTTAGATAGGTGTCTTTGGATGGGCAGTGGCGTCCTCCTCACCTTACCAAAGAACAGCTATAACTTATGGCTATAGCCTGAGCACTCCAGAACAGCAGGTATGGGCAATTCTGGTCCTTCAAATGGAGAAAGACAGAACTACTAATGGTGGGGGAAAAAAAACCCACCACAACGAAACAAAAAAACCCACAGGAGGCTCTGGATAGCTCAGTCTTATGAATACCAACCTATTCAGCATCAGAAGTCAAAGTCACCCAGCTAAATACCATCCTCTGCAAAAATTATCAGGGTCTGTGCAGTTACCTGGCTGTGCAGAAAAGGCTGACTTTGTAAGAAGGATTCCTTCAAACAGATTTGTACAGACAAGCCCCTCCTGAATACATCTGGACAAGGCAGCTAGCCCAGTCCATGTGAATCACATGGATCAACACACCACATGGGAATGCCAGAACCTTGTGGGAACAGAGGAGTCAAGAGAAAGGCAAAACTGCCTTAAGCAACCAGCATGTGGCTGAATTTTTCCTGAATTTGCTCCTGCAGAAATTGAGCTGGGGCTCAACATGCTCTTGTTTAGAGCACAGCCTACCATTAATCTCCCTTTCAGGCTTGCCACTTAATCATCAATCCTGCAACCTCCTGGCATCTGGCCAACTGGTGAGGCGCTCCCTGTCTTTTGAGATGAGCTATTTCAGTATTCCTGGTGTTAGCAGAATATATGCCATCTCTTTATGGCCTGCATTTCTTCCAGTATTTTAAACCAGTAAAATCTTCCTGATATTACACAAAAGGGCATAGACTGTAAAAGAAATTCTAAGAGAGAAGGGAAAACAAGGAAATCAGAAGTTATCCAAATACAATGAAGGACAATAATTTATTTTTTTTTTGTCAGTCTGGCTGACTGGTGACCTTAAGAACCTCAGGGGAACTTACTGCCCAAATAATAACTTAAAAAAACAAAATAAACAATCAAAAGAAAACAAAACCAAACCCAAACCAAACAAAACCAAAACCACTACAAAAAGCAACATGAGACAAGGAACAAATGTATCAATCCTTTAAGACCTGTGCCAGCCCAACACTGCTGTTGTTTAACCTCGTTTTCAAATTGACATTCTAGTCCTATTTTACGTGCTAAATACCCTCAGGCTTCAGCTGCAGGCTCAGTTTAAACCCTGCATCACAACTCTAAGGAAGTTTGGAATGAAAGGAAAAAGGATCAAACAAAGAAATAGATCACTGGATATACAGACTTTGGTTCCTAAAATCCCATCTTGACAGATATATGTGACATATAAGTGGCTTGGTTTTAAGAAGCTTTGAATGGAGCATATCAAAACACACAAGAAGCTAAACCAAGGCTCCAAGTGCTGTGTTTTGCAAATTGGTCTCTTAATTATTAAGCCTGTCTTTCAGAGAGGCAAAAAGCCACTCAGCTTTGAGGGCTTAAATTGCTGCAGCTCCTATTATAGTGAATGTGAAAGAAGCCACACTGGAGGGTCTCCTACCACTCAAATCCTCAGAGTAACAGGGTTTTTATGAGGCCACCAGTGGATATTGCAACACATTCACTAGAGTTCCCTTTTCAGGCCCTCTGCTGTCTAGCCGGAGGAGATGAGGATTTTGAAGGTATTTCCCTAGGGTAGGGGATTAGCTGAATTTGTGTAAATTCCTTTGAAGAACAGCATGTCTCCTGCTTAGTACATTATATGCACCATGAGCCAACTCCAGAACAAAACTGAATTTAAAGTAGCAAGGATTTTTTTAAAGTCATTTGCAGGAAAAATAATCCCCCTTTTTTAACCATAGCTTTGAA
Organism: Lophotriccus pileatus; assembly: GCA_035583135.1. NCBI lineage: Eukaryota > Metazoa > Chordata > Aves > Passeriformes > Tyrannidae > Lophotriccus > Lophotriccus pileatus. The sequence continues at coordinate 57,125,901 of JAWWES010000094.1, forward strand.
AGTTCAGTTGTTGCAAGGAAATACCAACAATCTAGTATACTCCTGTGTTTAGAAGACCTATACCTATCTTTTATAAAAGACAAAACAGTTTACAATACCTGTACCACAGACCACACATGGCACAAAAGCTCTGCTGTGCCAGGCACCATAGGGTCCACTTTTCTGCTTTTGCTCCAATAATATTGAGTGCACTGCTGCTGTGGCCAAAGGAAATCAACATTTGTTCAAGGTTTGCCCTGAGCACATTTTTTGATTTAAGTAAGAAGCGCTCTCGGTCTTACTTCTGTGAATGCCAGAAAAACAGGGTGCCTATAGAAAACACTCACCCCAGAGCTTCAAAAGAGTTGTTAAAAAAACCCCACCAACTTTTCAAAACACAAAATACAACACAGTTACAGGCTGAATGCAGGCCTGTATGTTCCCAGCTCAGGTGGGAGGAAATACTAACAGTGCAGAACCTCCAGAAACAACATGCTCTCTCTGCTCAGGGCCACATGCCACCCACTTCTGTACATCCCAGAATTACTGCAGTTAGCTGGTATAGCACTCAGTTTGCCAGTTATTGTATGACGAAAACTGGAAATGATGAACATTATTCCTATCAACTTCCTGCTGTTCCTGGGAACACTTTGATAGCAGCCACAGTGATGCCTCTGGGCTGGCAGGTGACCAAGGCATTGCTGCTGTTCCTGTGCTGCTGTGCTGGACAGCTTGGAACTCCTGTGGGAATTCGAGCTGAAGGGACTGTGACCTGCAGATGAGTCCATGTGAGAGCAGGTGAATCTCAAAGCATCTGTGGCCATGGCTGTGTGTTGGAAGTGGACCGGCTGCCGCATACAAATACTGGAAAACTCTTAAGGAGGATGATGAAGAAACAGACTATATGGAAATGTGTTAAGGGATGCAAATCCGACGCCAGAGAAAAGAAGGACGTTATAACTAGGGATAATGCATGTGCTAGGAGTTTTTGTGCTGAATGTTTAGCTCTATTCGGGGATATTGCGGAATTTGTACTAATGTTAATGCCTGTTGCTTGTACCCCTGTTAAACCTCCCCTGATTGGCTATTGTTAACCCTTCCCTCGTTGGTCTATTTCACCTCTCCATCCCACAATCACCATTACTCCCCAGTTGCTACCCTACCTTCCAGTCACCCTATTGGCCCTCCGACCTCGACTCCACCCACCTTCTAGTCCCTTCCCTACCGACCCTTTAAAAGCCGACTCCTACCGTTAATAAACGGCCATTTCGTGCCACAGACCGTTACCTGCCTCCGAGCATTTCTTTTGTGTGCGTGTTGGCGTGACTCGTCGAGGCTCTCTACTCCAGTCCTCAGGTTAGCGGCTGTGGCCTCTCCATACGGAGTGGTCCACGAGGGTCTCGGCGTGATCGCCGAGGGAGGTTAGAGTGCTTTCAGGAAGCCGCCTCCCGACAGCTGTGCCTGTGCCAAAGCAAGTACACCTCTGAAGGGATTATGGTGCATTTCAAAGCCACTGTGGCTGTGGATAAGTCTCTGCCACAGTAGGTATATATATCCCTAAAGAGACTGTGGCTCAGAGATAAAGCTCCACTCCAGGCAGGTATAATCCTAAGGGACTGCAGACTGTAAGTCCAAGCTGGAGCAGGAGCAAGGGGAGCACTTCATTGCAATGTTAAACCATGACATGATGGCCTCAATCATCTTAAGGATCTTTTCCAACCTAAATGATTCCATCATTCTCAGCCTTATAAATATTATTGCCTAAGACATGGCATTGTTTTTCCACATATGGAATACTAACATATGCAGCAGTCCTGGCTGAAACAGAACATAAACACCTTCAGTGGTTTCTGTGTGAAACTTTGTTTGAGGCCACAGCACCAAGAAGGGAAGTGGGAAGAGACAACAAACAGCTGCACTGTACTGACTTCTTCACCACAATGAAATGTCTGTTGTGCACACTGTTATCAAACCAAGAAAACAACAATTCTGGCATAAAAAAGGAAAAAACAGCCAAAACCACCCCCCTCCCCATTAGAACACACTAACTCTTGCCCACAACTTAATTCTACAGTTGTTACTTAGAGGAGAAAACAATGGACTTTGCAACCTGTGGATGCTTCCTCAGATGTCTCTCCCTAACTGCACCAGAAAGACTGAAACCCTCATCTTTTGGGTTGATCCCACACTTGTTCTGGGATGGACCCCTAAAGACAGAGTCATTTCACTGATGGAACATGATCTCTCAAGGATTTTACCTGATCAGCATATTCCCAGAGCTGCTGACAGGACACAGGGTGGAAAGCGTGGAAAGCACCACTCAGCACAGGTCTGTAGAAGAAAACTATAGATCCAAGCAAGTTCCCATGTTCATTTAGTCCAACTTCCTTCTTGGCAAAACCAGAGACAAGAAATAGAGGAAAAACACACTGGTGTGCCCTAATCTGCGATCCAGCCCTAAGAGATCTTTCCATGATCTTAAGGCAGTGACTGGCTGTGTCTAGGGAGTGTTCCAGCCTGACTCATAAGACCCACCAGGGACTGACAGGCAGTTCATGCCACACGGATATCAGGGTGCAGGACAGACTCATCTTTCCATCTCTCCAAGGGTTATCTGCTGACTGGCTGGAATAGGCTCTCGGATGAGAGATGCAGGAAGGATGCACAGAGCCCTCAGCACTCAGAGCTCATGTAACCCCACCAACACAGGCTGGGTGCAGCCCACCTGGTGAAGACTAACATCAAATCCGCAGTCTGCAGAGTGCTTAGGGAATATGGAAAAGAAAATCAACACAACACAATGAGTAACACATTCAATGTTCAAGTTTAGGGACTAGGTTTTGTCAAATTTGAAAAATGGAAATTAAGTCCACAACATTACATGTAACTCTGTTCTTACCTATAACTCTATGGCATTACACAGATACGAATTACATTCCATGATGTCAGGAAGTGTAGGTGCACTATGGAAGCAAAAAGCAAATATACACTGAAGTACAGCGTAAACAAATTTTTGAACATATTTAAACCATAATCTTCCCTGCAAGGATCCATTCCCCTGATGCAATTCCATTACAGCCACCATTCACTCAATACGATCTGAAATCCCAAGTTTATTTAAAAGTCTATAGGTAAGATACTCCAGTTCCTCACCTTCCCTCTATTTTCTCCTTGAAGAAATCTGCAGAGAGTTTCATATGAGAATCCAGAAAGCATCTGAGACTAGAGGCATGCAGAAGAGTTGATAAGCTATTCCTATCAGACTAAGGTTCTGAAATAGCAATCTATTTTTAAGTGGATGACAATGTAATGCTGCTAGTGGTTCATTCACTGACTAATCTATCCTGGATTTGCTTAATGCTCTACCCCTTTCCAGCAGCCTTCTATCAGCTCAAGAAAGAGCAGCTGCCTGAGGGAAACAAAACTCAGTGAAAGGGAAAAAACTCCAGTTTTATTTTACTTTGTAAAATGGGGGGAAAAAAACAATAGGAAAACAATCAGAGGAACTAGTTCCTAATTAGTGTTTAGGAAAAAAAGAGAAAGGAAAGAGAAGGAAAATGGAGAGAGTAAAAAAATTGTAAGAGTCTATACTACTTTTTTAATGGTGATAAATTGCTTGAGCACAACATATTTTTTTCCATTTATCATTATAATTAAACTACAGAACCTGTTGAATGGGAGTTTTTTCAAGACACTTACGAATGAAACTGCTGCTTAAGTAGTATGCACATCAAATTATATACCAGCAGGAAAGCATGCTGAGAAAAAAAAAAAAAGACTTTAAAACCACAATGGTAGTTTGGTGTACTACTAAAGGCAACACACAGTGTCACTGGTGGTTCATGTGACGTGCATTTAAAAACATACTCATAAGATGTGCTAAGGTTTCTAGGACAGCTTTTGAGAATAGAGGAAAATGGGAACAAGAGATGCAGAGGAAGGGCCTGTTCAGCTTTTCCAACTAATAGGGCTAACACCATGAGGCTAGCAAGATAAAATAAGACACAAAATGCTTAATGTTGCTCTGAAATTTGAACAAAGTGCAGCTGGCAATCCAGAAGGTTACATTCTCTCAGGACAAACTCGGACTTGTCAGGTGCTGGGCAGGATGTCAGTCTGGGCACAGTCAGAGCCTCTAGCAGTAAAAGGCCAAGTTCTAACCCCTTCTCAAGAAGGGCACCCTTCCACAGCCCTGATTATCAGAAATATGCATCATGAAGAACTGTAGAGTCAAAACCAAAACCTTTTTTTTACTCTTCACAGCCATTTACAAATGACATTACATTGTTTTAGCACTACAGAGTGATAGCAGAAATCATGTCTGGGAATGAAGACATTTGCAATATGTGCAGTAACAGCTTTATTGTCAGGTAAGAGGGGACATTTGACTTGTTTGATATCTCCTATACCCTCTATCTAGCAAACAAGTTCCATTAAGAGTCTGAAACCTCTCAGAAAGCAGTCTCACGATCAGGTCCTGAAGAGGTACATTTGAAGGAATTCTCCATCAAGCATCCCAGAGTAGACATAACACTGCCTTTAATCTTGCCTGGTGATGTACCATGTGTGAACATAGTCAACACTGCCTCGAGCTAGAACTGCCTGCTTTGCTGGCATTAAGCTTTTCAGCCTCTAACACAAAGATTAACAGCTTCTTCTGGTTCCTCCAAAGGTCTCTGACTGACCCTCGAGGACAATATTTACTCTCCTGTCTGTCCATGGCAGCAGCATTTCTCAGTGCCACAGCACCAGCTGAGAGAGAAAAAGAAAGAAAATGCATGTCTCTTGCATCCTCTTCATATAATTAGTATTTAACCCAGCTAATCACACCACTTAATCTGGTGACACCATGCAGAGCTCAACAGGACTGGAAAGAGATTATTCTCATAACCTCTAAATCACAGGGCTGGCATCATTTGGTTTACTGGATCAAAGAACTTCATACATTTCTGTCTCTTATTTTTAAACCTGGAGGAACCACTAACCACTCAAAAGGCAGTTATTTACTGCAGTGATCATGTACTCAAAAAACAGAGAACCATTAATTTGAAAGCCTGTTACCACCTCAAAGCCAGCATCAAGCTGACATCCTGCACCCCCTGCGCTCTCCAGAGAGAACTCCTCAATTTTTCATAGGCATGATACAGAACTGAACACATACACCATTTGTGTGCAAAGTTAAATCAAAAGCCAAGGAAAAAGACGTCTCCTTGCTACACTCTCTTCTTGTTCATGAAAATGAAATGAGATGTGAACATAGACTAACTTATTGTTCACTTTAGGCAATGCCACTACTCCTGCTTACTACCCCTGATAAGGATACTCCTAATATTCCTTTAAGGTGTTCTACACATTTTTCCATTGTAACAAAAAATGCACAAAAATTACAGCTTGTACGTACAGTTCACTTTACAGAAGTAAACAGGTAAAGCCAGCAGCTTTAATGAGTTGTTACTTTATGCCCAAGACTATCACACAAAAATGACCACGTTTCATAAATTGTTGGAATTGAACTTGAAAGATTGCTAGAAGACCAAGACTGCTAGTATGATGGATGAAATGAAAACAAGGGAGTTTCATTTCTGATGAAGAAGGAATCTGTTCACCTTTCCTATTTTAGCACCAACAATGGACTTTTTCATCATGTAAAGGAGTTTTAACATTTACTAATTCTGAATTTCTTATTGCAGCACTAAATTTAAGACAGAATTCTGAGTTTTGAAAAGTTCTGCAATGCTGCTGAATCAGATTAAAAAAAATTGTACTGGGACTTTTCATATGGTCTGATGAAACTGAGTTCTCTCCCTTCCTCCCATACGAGAATTCCAATTCTAACAAAGTTTTCTTGCAGTTGTTATTTCAAAGTAATTTAGATTGTCTTTTAATTCTGTTTTCTAACATACTATTTTGAGGAATACAGAAAAAATGCTATTACTAGAGGCATTTTTTCATCATTCCTCAAGAGGTTTCACTAGGTGACCTAGTGTTTACACTCCAAGATTCAGACAAAACACAGACATCTTTTGAGCATCTCCGTATCACTTCTGTACTGAAACACATTTGTCAATCCCTCTATTAGCAGAATGTCTTACACATATGAAAATTATCGTAGCAGTGTAAAACTTGACTACAAATACAAACAGAATGAGAGTTCAAATAAACTTTAAAATTCCAGAGGCCTTGGCAGACAGTGCTTGTTCACAGCCCTGGAATCACTTACCTACACCACGCTATATTTATGACAGGGAGGATTAGTGGAGACCAACACCAGAAATGAACTGCCATTGCTAAAGTTGCCAAACTTAGGGAGTCTTCACAAAGTACTTCTGAAGCATAAAATTTCTGTGGAACTGTACTGCACCTTATTGTCATCTCAGTATCTACCAAGTGAAGCTCAGGTCCCTGGCGGAAAAAGACTCCAGTATAAGCAAGGAATTGATTCTCATTTTTATGCTGTAGCAGTCAGGAACCAGGCTTCTCTGTAGCACCATTTTGTGTAGACTATCACCTACAACATCAAGACCACTGCTGAGTCTGCAGGACTTCAAAGCTCAGGCTGCTTTACTGAATGCACTCACCAAAACTTGCTCTGACTTTAAAATTTTCTCAGCATTTTTCTTCACATTTGCAGATAATTACACTTGTTTCTAAGGTGACCTGAACAGTAACATCAAATGAGAAGAAGGCCTTTCTCACTGTGTGGACACTCATCAGAGAAGCGTGTGCTCCTTCAGTGGAACTAGGGAAACAAGAGCAGGGTCAGATAAAAGTAAGTAACCTCAAGGGTTTTCACTCAACCTTTTTCCCCTGTACTACAGCCCTAATTCCACATTTCTATTTTACATCCTTCTCATCCCACACTCAGTTATATCTTACAATGTACCTATCACACAGACACATACGTAGACAGGTAGCCACCACAGACTCACATGTGCAACATCAAAGGAAAACCTGTCAGAGAACTGGGGGTGGCTGCAATTCCTCTTCCCACATTGGGTCTGACTGCAACTAAAGCATCCACTGCTATCACTGGCTTTTCCCTCCCAACAGGCTGCCAGTGGTTGTCCTCACTTGCCTGAAGAGAGCAAAGCATGGAGTGGAGGTCAATGGAAACAGCTTCTCCCATCCACTCCTAGATGTTGCAAGTCAACAGGTCCAGCAATTTCCAATCAAATGTCACTGTCACAGTGGGCAGCCCAGTGCAATGCAACACATTCAAAATAATTCAGTATACTCATCTAGCCACATAAAGGCTTTTATTATTAAGCAGTTCTCAGATCAGACTGGATAGAGGAAAAATAACCGAGCAGAAAACAAGGATACTGCCAAGACAGGCTCTTCTCTGAAGGAAACAATTTCTGAAACATCACAACTGTACAGGAGGCTACATTCTTATGGTGAGTTACTGATGTGTTGGCTCCACTTTTCAGTTTCACTGATACCAGTGTCTTTTCCTTATGAATAGCCCAAGAGTCGATGTCCTGAAACAGTGTCTTTTTTAGTAAAGGTCCTATATTGCCCCATATGTTGGTTATGTGGAGCTGATAAAGGCAATTCAGTTTCTTTTAAGAATGTGAAGTTATTCCACATCTGGAATAAAGCAACTTCCATATATTTTTGAACAAAACGAACCCAAAAGAACCCATGTCAAAAGAGCTACCACAAAATAGCTTCATGACTGGAGCACCTATTCAGATTTTGGTGGTGTATTTGTATCCCTGTCCTAAGCCCTGAAGAAGGGTTTCAGATTACAGTCTTTCCATGTACAGAAGAATACTATCACTGCTCAACTATCCTACAGGCATGCCTTAAAAAAACATAAGCGCCATTAAAGCAAATTTTTGGAAGACTGGAGAGAGGACAATTCACTGACTGTGATGCAGATGCACACTAAATTATGCATCAAACTATCACCCCCTCATGTGAAGAGAAGTTAAAAAATATTTTCTCAACATCAGGCTTGATGGGCATAGCTCTGTGCAAGACACCCAAATAATGTGATGTTCAGCAAGAATTAAGCCTCAGTCACAATGAGTTTGTTCTGTTAAGTACAGAAGTTTTGGCAACACCAATCTCCTATATATATTCCTATATATATTCAAGATACTTTGCTTAATGACTACATATTCATGTTAAGTGCTGGGCTAGTTTCCAGGTATTTCTTAACTTCAATCTTTGATTTTTCTACCAAACATGTTCTCAGGCAGTCACTGAATCCTGGGTCACCAGAGACCAGCAAAGAGGATGATATAATCCACATCTGGGAAAAAGGCCAAACCCAGCTCTTACTGATGCTCCTACCCTTTGATTCTGAAAGGAAACCTGCATCTTACTTTCTCTACTTTTTTTTTTTAGTGAGATAACAGCTGTTTCAAGTGATATCAAGAAACCAACAGGAGTTTGGGACAGAAAAAAGCACAAGGGATTAAAAAAACCCCAAACAAAACTCTAAGGAAGAATAAGCAAGAAGGCATTGAAATAAAACCTTTACAAATCTTCATTACTTATGCAAAAAGTTGTCAATCTTAATTACAATCAAACTGCTGTCAAGAGAAATCTCTGCCAAATGGAGCTGATTACACTTCAAATTAAGATAAAAATTATTCACTGATATGCTGTGGAAGCTGACACTTTGCATTAGTACTATTTCTGAAAAGCTAACATCCCTGGCTAAGCATCTCAAATCCCTGTGCCTCTCTGGCATGCTGCTTGGTAGCTCAAACAGCCCTGTGCACTGCTGAGAGTAAGTCAAGAAAGACTTCCCTTGAAATGCTAACAAAAATGTGCCACTGGAAATTAAACACTGAAGCTGGTAAGTGATCAGCTCTCCTTCGGTGCAATAATGCCATGCTTGGCCAGAGAAGTGGAACTTTATTTAAGAGCAGAGTCCAAGGCTCAGTTTAACAGTATAATTCTTGTGCCTCCTAGACCAGACTTGGGCAGAAGGTGAAACAGACTCTTCAACTTGAGTTCTGCAAAAACAAATGAGGATCCTGAGGAATCTATAACTAATGAAAAAACCCTCAAACTTATACTGCTCTGTAGTGTGTAAAAATGAAACCAAAAATGAGAAGCACTGGTAGATTCTCCTTCTACAGTTATTAGCGTAGTTTCATGCTGCCCCTCTCAGACCACAATTAATTCATGGTGGCCTGGCAGGGCACAGAAGACAACTGCCAGTGTAATCAACTCCTGCAGGACTAAGAAAAGCTAACTCTTTCAACCGCGCTCTAAGGAAAACCGCGTTATCTATGGGCCTGCTGTGCAGGACTGGGTTGATGTTTTACACAAACACAGCCCCTCAAAGAGGCCTGATTAAACTGAGCCTGCTTACCTTGACTTCATGAAACCTTTCACAAACACTGAAGTTTACAAATACATTCCTCCAAACTGCACGAAAAGCTATGGAAGTAATAATTGCAAATACTAATGGTAATAATATGGAAATAATAATTGCAAAATAATAAAATATACTAATTACAAAGTAATGAAAGAGGGTTCATGTCACACCAGGAGTAGTTGTCCTGAATTGTTCAGTGCCAGATGAGTTTTCAAGCACACCCTAACTGCCTTGCAGGGAATACTCATGTTTCTTAACTTCCTTTCAGATTATATACCTCCTTATCTTGCAACAAGAGCTTTAAAAGGTCATGATAGCATCAGCACGCATTTCTGCACAGTGTAATAACCAGGTTCTCTTAATGAGGGACTATAGAGACCTTAAGCTTCTGATATAATCTCTAAAACATAAATGACATAATAATTCAGACTGAGAAAAATTACGTTAGTTATCAACACCTGAGGAATAGGGGATGTGGGACACTGAGCCAAGTCGTACACTGCTATTACAGCAGCAAATTGCTCCATGGTTTAACATAATGTCTTTCCTAGAAAACTGGAGATGTATTGGCTGGACTCTGGGTGCTACTTTCAGAGAAGTGAACGGACACTATTTAAACCAGCTGTTATCTATCTGCTCAGTATTGATGATCTAATTTGGAAACGGGATTAAACTGCACGCACAGATTAGTACTCTGCTGTGCAGCTGTATGGATTTATGATTGTCATGACAACCAGCAGAAAATGTATCCCAGTAATCCTCTACGAGCAGATCTGTCTCCATGCAGCATTATGAAGATTTATCACTAGCACAGACATACTTAAAATTATTTCGCTGCAGATACTGAGACTGGTATAATCTCTAACCCTCTCTGCATCTTAAAATACCAATTCCCAACCACAAGAGAGGCTCATCTTATGAATGAATGCAGAAAGCAATGAAAATACTTGGAAGCTGTTGGAAATGTATAATTTCTGAGAAAATATTAGTATTTTCCAAGTAATTTTCCATGGTTCCGAGTGTGCAAATTTGTATTTTTTTTACAAGCATAACAAAGTCAGTATTACCCCTACACTTCCCACATTAGCCACAGTCTCATATTTCAAGCAAGAGATACACTGCTTTCTATTTTGGAATTATCTTTCTTGCTAACTTGTTTTCCTTGCAATAAGAAGAGTCTATGGTTTTATGCTTCAGGAGAGAAAGTCAGAAAGATGGACAGTGTTTTCAGTTTCATTACTGCCTGCTTTCGAATTATTTAGTCTGTGTAATCATAAAAAATACAGAAAATTAAAAAGGAGAAAATAAAAGCCATTTACGTACTTTATAGGAAGAGTTAGAGGCTGAGCTAAATAATAGTTGCCAAGTGTCCTAAAAGAGAGCTGTCTATGCATGACGGACAAATACAAGGAAGAGCCATTCTGGAGATCTTCTCAGTGTTAGCCACGAATTTCAAAGGTTGAAGTTTATTTCCCAGCTTACAGTAAAAATCAGGAAAAGAAGCAAACGTGCCCCTTTTCCAGGGCTCTGGAATAACACTGGAATCTACAACTGGCGATGAAAAAGTTGTGTGGTGTTTGCAGCTGGAAGGAGTTTATCCTGGTAAGAGCACCTTTTGAACAGCTATCTTACAACCACCTCAGTCACATGTGCTTCCCCCGGCAAAGCTCTACAGCTGCCACGATGCCGTGTCTGCTTGGGTCAGTGCTGTGTATCCTGTGGAGCAGGAACGTGCAGTGGCTCCATTCCATGGAGCATATAATTTCCTCAGTGATGAAGTCCAGAAAATCCTGCCATGAAGTTCAACCTACAGAAACCAAAGAAAAATCATTTTTAGGAAAGGGCTAATAGATCAGTTTATTGCAATGTGGAGGCAAGTATAAACAGTAAAATATTTTCCAGTGCAACTTAATTGCCTTCAAAACAGAATCAGTATATCAGAATGTATTATAATGAATTATTTACATTTGTAATAGTGCAAATCCTGTCTTAGTTCACAAAATCAGTATTTTCATCTGATAAAGCTATGGACTCCACAACTGGACAATATTTTTTAAAATACCCCAAAAGGTGAGATTAAAAAAAAAAAAAACCGTCAGAAAATATTCCAAACAAGCAATTGTTAAGAATAGGAATATTGGCATATTCAGGCATCTTTATCTTTTAGTTCCTAAACAGACCTACTATCTATCTATCTATCCATCTATCCATCTATCTATCTATCTATCTATCTGTCTATCTAATGCATCCTGAAGTTCTCGCCCCTAGTTGTGGGTTAAATTTGCTCATTTACAGTCATGAGATTGCTCAGCTCCTGGAATTGCTACAGATCGGAGAAAATATTTTAAAAGTAATTACACAGTGCAAGAAAAAATATCATATATATAATTTAGGACCTTTTTGGATAGACATACATTTTAATTTCAGAATTTTTTTTAATATAAATATAAAAATCCACTCTTCTCTCTCTGAAAACAAGCATCATTTTCAGTTTTCTTCCTGAACTGGGACCATCTAAACAGGCTGAAACATGTGTGCACCCATAACATCAACAAATCCATTGGTGTGAATCAACTTAAATGCCAAACTACATCCTTAAAGGAGCATTCTTCTGATACCTGCTGTTAGGGAAGTGACTGTGCCTGACGATCTGGAGCTATATGGAAAGATTACACTACCTAAGGAATAACAAACCAACTAGAAGACACAGCAGTGTGTCTCTGCTCCTTCCGTGGAGTCACGTATTTTGCAGGTCAAGCACAGGATGAGATTTCTTCAAATGAAAATATTTTTTGCCTCAGGCTCCCATTAGTTCTAAGTGTGAGAGGATGTCGGATAAGACACGCGTTTCTCTCAAAGAATCTGCATTTAAGTAACAAATGGAACCCACTCCCCGTCCCGGGGGGGCTCACACCGAGGTACAGCCCCATGTTGCTCCAGGGTTTTGGAAAAGGCTCAGCGTTAGGAAAATGCGGAATGCTGCATCAGTAAGCCCACCGGGAAATGCCAGAATCACAGAATCGTTAGGGTTGGAAGGGACCTCTGGAGATCATCCAGTCGAACGCCCCTGCCAAGGAGGGGTCCACCTGGAACAGGTGACACGGGAACGCGTCCAGGTGGGTTTGGAATGTCTCCATGGTTCCTTTTCGCCAGAACAGTTGCTCTAGGCAATCCAACTCACAAACTTGAATAGCAGCGACGAGGTATTACTGAAATTATCTGTAATAACAGCGGCATTTTATCAGGTGCTCGAGGGGGGTTCGTTCGCCTGAGCGCAGCCCCCGACCCCAGAGCCCAGGCCCAGGGCTGGGCTCCCTAGCGGGTGTACCTGAGGGCCGGCTGCCTCCCGCTCCTCCATCCCCGATTCCGCAGGGCCCCGCCGGCCCAGCCCTTCCCTTCCTGGGATCCCGATCCCGGGAAGCAGCGCCGCCGCAGCCACCCGACCCTTTCCCGCCTCCCGCCATTTGCTCCCCTCAGGCGTGCGCGCCATTTCCCCGCCTCCTGACACCGCTTCCCTCGCTGCCCTCAGCAGAGACGCTCGGCACCCGGGAGCCTCCAAACCCCGGACAGCTCCAGCCTCGCGCGGCGGTGACCAGCGCCCCGCTCCCCGCTGGCACCCCCAGGCCGTCCCGGTTCCCCCTCCCCCCCGCACCTGGAGCTACAGGTGCTCCCCCTTCCCGGTTCCAGGAGTTTTAACTTACAGACTGGTGTAGTTCCAAGGTACAGCTCCCAGGACACGCGTCACACAGGGCTCCGGGGGCCTGCAGTGCGTGCGTGTTTAGGGGGAAGAACTCTTCCAATAGTGCATAGGGAATACGGAGTTCAGAGAGGACTGTGTGTCTACACAGACACTGGGGGCAGAGAGGGGATGGCAAGGTGCCGTTTCCAATTTCCACTCCCCAATCAACCTTCCCTGCTTCAGGATCAGCTGGTGCAGGAAGGAGGCACAAATGGGATGCTCACGGATAGAAGCATTTTGGGCTTCAGTCATATGGGAAGGGAATTACATGGAAGGGGGGAAGACTCTCCAGCAAAGCTACTACTTGAGGGGAGCTTTTCTCCCTGTCCCTCCGAGGGAAGAGGGGAGTAGTAAAGGTCCCATCATACTCCCAGCCAGGCTCATCGGGAATCTGGAGGGGGCACCAGTGGGCACACCACCAGAGCATTGTCTCTCTCCTACCAAATTCACGAACTGTTGTTGAAAAGGGGAGATCAAACTGAACCAAGAAATAGCCCAACCTACCAAACCACTGGCCTTGTTACCAATACCAAGAAACTGCTCAGTTGATCCTGGACTTAAATTACCTAACAGCATGTTTCACTGGTCAGACAGACAGATCCTTCCGCAGAGACTGACTTTTTCTACATGCACAAACACCCCCAAAATTTCAGCGTTATGCAGCTAAGCAAGGAGGACTGTCCCCTCCATGTTATCAAAAGACAAGCTGCTTATCAGATGCCAGGTATAAATATAATAACTGATTTTATTTTCATGATTAACACTGGGCCACAGTCTTCCCTCTCCACAGCATCTCATCACAAATTACTTGCATCTCAGAAAACACAAAACATAATAAAAAAAAATGCAAGTTACATTATTCAAATTGTTTGAAATTTTAATTGAGATCCATGTTTGTTTTGCAACAGTTTCAAAAGCTACAATGAAACACATTCTTGAATGAGACTAAATAAATGCACAAATCCCAGGAAATAGTTCTGCATTTGAACATGGAATAGAAAAGCCTGATTTTAGCTAAGACCTACAAGATTACCAAGAGCATTAGGGAATGTCCTTGCAAAAATTCCTCCATTTAAGGCTTTGAAAAGTTTTTCAGAAATGTGGAGCACCTCTAACTTCCAGCAGTAATTAAGAATTAGAAGTTCTTAGCATCCTTAAGCATAGAGATAGACAAGTATTTTCTAAACAAATCTAACTTTACAGTAAAGAGATAATAATCATATTAAAAATGAGACTGATTCTTAACACTGGAAGTGGCACTGTAATTGCCACTCAGTTGTTCCTAATGGATGAAACAAGTAATGCAACATTTAATGGTTGGTATTGTTTTATTGTCTAATATTTATTAAACTATTTACACTTCTACTTTTCAATCCACAGTTTAGCACTCATACCTATGGCTTTTACTTTTATGTTTAGCATACCTTTGTGTCAAGTGTCAGAATTTAATTTCAAAAAAAACAAGAACCTGATACCATATAGACATATCCCCTCTACATTTATGTTTAAACATATTCATTTTCAAAAATGATTTTTATTTATAAAAGAAGAGTCTGCTGGTAGGTTTTTTCCAATTCATGTTTGCCACAGACTCTACCAAGTTTTTTCTATTTTTAAGTGTCCCTTTTAGAGTGTCCTGCTGCCTCCATGTGGAATCTGTTCCCTCCCTCATCCCCCCACCTCTAAATTTAATGTAAAATCAGTAGCTGACAATTTTAAGCAAAAATATAAAGCACTATAACATTACCTACATTGCCTTTTACAGAACTAAATTCTCAAAAACTCTAGAAACTTTTGGATAATTTAACTAGTCAGTGTTGAAAAGGCACGGGATTTTTGTGCTCAGACACCTCCAGCAACAATGCTAATTTTAGCCCAGCCTGAAAGATCTGAAATTTCACAGGTACGTAATTGCCACTTACAATAGAACCCCTCAGTTTTTAGTGATTCTCTTGCCACAGACACCCTGCAATACTATACAAGAGTCTGCTTCTACTGCAAGAGGAAAAGAGGTGAAATTACTCTTACATATACCCAGGAATTGTGTAACAATGATAAAAGCTATTCATTGCTAAAAACCTCACAACACTGTCCATGTCTGTGGTAGTTTCTTTTCCATGGCATTACACGAATAGGAAAATTATTTTTCACATATGAGAGAAGTTTAATTGTACATGAAGACAGCTAATTTTGGTCCACTGGCCCAGCTTCCTATGGACAGCATATTGGAAAGGTGACCACTGACAGTTCAAAAACTAATGTAAAAGTTAACAAAAATAATTTGGTATTTCATTCCTAAACCTGCAGTGTCATTATTTGTCCTAGTCATCCCCGTTTTCATTCTGTGTGTTCACTAATTGTTGTGTTTTTAAGTCTTCAGCTTGTTCATGATGTTCCTTATCCGCACCATCTATTTGATCAGGTTCCTTTTCTTCAGCTTCTCCTTGATCAACACCTTGATATTCTACTTGTTCAAGGTGTGTTCCATCTATAAGTTCTGCCTGTACCTCTTCCATCTGTATTTGATTTACATGCTCAACATGTAACTGCTCCACATGAACTTCAGCACCTTGTTCAGTCTGAATGTGTTCAACTTCCAAGTAACTAATTTGCACCTGTTCTTGCAGTTCCTCCATCTGTGTGCCTTTGACTTGATTGTCTTGTATGAGATCCTGGTGCATCTGTTCCACAGTTACCTGTGCAGGATCCACCTGTACCTGTATTACTGGTAGGACATGGACTTGCTCGACTTGCTCTATTATCGTCATTGATGTTACTGGTTCAGCTTCCATAGCTTCCACTGGAAGAACCTCTTCTGTCACCAGTACTTCTGAAACATTGTGCATTTCTTTGAGATGCCTTCTCAGCTCACTGCCTTGCATAAACCACAAATCACACAAGGTACAGTGGTTGGGTTTGTCACCAGTATGTATTACCAAGTGATCTTTGAACTGATCCCAACTGTTAAAAACGCTGTTACAAACCTGAAACGAAAGATATATAGTATGTTAAATAATGCCAACAGAACTATTACAAAGTATGGTGCCTCTCTGAGATCATGGCTTCACATAGTATGGCGTCTTGCTACTTGGATTCAAAAAGCATAGACGTTAGAGGTAAAAGCTGAGAAGTAAGCTTCAGACAAACAGAAGACTTGGTATTTATTTATTCATTTTTTAAGAATGGTGAGCTACTTTGAGTTGTGCCTGCATAGGACACTTACAAAATTCATAAGTCAGTAGAGCATCTGAGGAAAAAAAGTGAAAAATTAAGAGAAAAATTAAAGAAAAATTTATCCAAGACCTGCTGCAATTTTTTCAGGCTGAAGAGATACTAATCCACATTCACAACATCTGTGAGAAGATGAGGAAATTTAGAAAGACAAAGCTATAACATGAAGTAATTAGACACTGGATTATTGTATTAATTATTGGCTCGGACCAACTCAAGTGTGCGTGTGCGTGTGTGGGGGGGTGGGTTGGGAGGGTTGGCAGGGAATGGCTAGGGTGAATTTCATGGAGGTGAGGTGATGCCATATCCCACACCCTAGTCTCTTGGAGCCTCCTGGGGCAGCCCCAGAGCAGATGTCAGTCCCTGGACAGGGGGAGCACTCCCCCACACCATATCTCAGAGCCCCTGGGCCAGCCCCAGAATGTCTGGCTCACCAGGGGCCCCACCAGGGGGTGGGCGTGCCACAAGAAGCCAGAGCAAATAGAAACAGCAACATATGCTCTTCATGCTGTTTGAGTCCTGCCACCTGGACATATGGGAGCTGGATTCTCACAGGACTCTGGTGGAAGCTATAATTCTCTTTTTCCTCCCTCTTCCTTTAATGTTTATTTACATTTTGGATAGCTTGAGACTGGATGGGTTGGATTTTCCTAAGCTATATGGGTTAGCATGTGCTAAGTCAATGCTTTGTGAAATGTTTTATTTCGGTTGAGTGCTACCCTTTAAACTTTTGCCAAGTACTCTTTATTTCCTAAACTTCAGCAGTAAAAGTACCCCCTGAAAAAATGTGTGCAGCTTTTCTCCGCTCCGCTGTCCCTTAAGGTGTTAAAAGAACCGAGGGGTCTTCCAATAATCTGGAGGGAAGTTATTGTTGCAGCCTTGTAAATTTTGAAGTAACACCCCTTTGGTGAGCTCATAGCTTAGGGCCAGGGGTCTTACACCAGTACAAAATCGTATGTTCAATGCAGCTCCTAGGTGGAACTTCATGTTATACATGTAGGTAAGGAATGTTATTCTCACATTCAGAACAAACTCATCTTTAAGACAAAGGTCTGCTACAGACTAGCATAACAACTAAATGATATAACAGCATCAGTGAAACTTCTGATTAAATTATTTTATTAGAAACACAAGTTTAGTTCATCTTCTGCAGTATTCAATGCTTTCTGTGAATAAGAAAGGTCACTTGCTCTTTTGGAACAAATAAAGCCAACATCCAGCAGTTTTCTTCTACATTACTCAGTTTAACCTCAAACTGCAGCCATTCTGTGAAATGATTAAGATGACAACCTTAAGTGAAAAGTGAGAGAAAGAAGGAGAAGGGGGCTGGGGCAGGGGAAGAGAGACTTAGGTGTTCACAGGGTGGGGAGAGATGGGAGTAGGGAAAGAGAGGAAAATAAAGGGGGAAGGCCGAGAGCAAGGAAAAGAGTAGGGGAAGGTGGCAGGAGAGGGGAGAAGAGCAAGAAGGAATGAGAGAGAAGGTGAAAAAAGGGGGGACAGAGGAAGAATGGGAAAGGGTAGAAGGAATGGGGAGGAGGGAAGAATTATGTGAAAGAGCATGAGATGGAGAGAAGGATTGAGGCAGTGCATGTGATAGCATGAGAACCTGCAGGAGAGCAGGAGGAAGCAAAAGAAAAGCATGAGTGAGATTGTCACAGCAATGAGGCAGCAAACAAAAACGCTACAACCAACTTCAGCTCTTTTATTTTCTAGCTCTTCAGAATCACTTTTAAAAGTGAAGTAAAATTTATCTGAACAGCTTTTCGAATGACAGTTAAATGCAGTGACCAAGTACCCTAACAACTCCTAGAGCATTTATTTTGCTTAAAAGACATTACAGATTCCCAGTGATGCATTTGATTTTCTTTTTAGCTTTTTGTAGATTTTAAAGTAGCTGTGTAGTAATTATATATTTTTAGTATAATTGTATAGCCTCTCACACTTTAGAGTAGTAGTTTACACTCACTAAACCCTATTTCGCCATTTCATATCAAGTTTTCTAAATTCTTTAAGCTTGTTTAGGCTCCTTTCAAGATAGAATTGTAGAAAACATTTTCGGTTTAGGAATATTTGCATCCCAGACCTGAACAACAATACCATCATAGTCCGGAACCTTGGAGAAGCTGCAAAGACAGTATGCGCCGTGAAGAAGAGGAAGATGAGGAAGAAAGGGGTCTCAGGACCCCCAACTCAATTTGTGAAGAGGCATGATGGGGGAAGGTTTGGGGAGGAACTGGGGGGCAGATAGTTCTGGGATTGGATGGACAATACTGTAAAATCGTAGAACCACTGGACACGGGGCACGTGCATCTTTTCTGTACTCCCATGGTCAGAAGGCCTTCATTAAAGACCTGTTTTATTATCTTATCTCTACTAAATTTGCCTGGAGTCTTTTTGGCTCCCAGTCTTTAGGCAACATCAGCATAAGTTGGAATTACTTTCCAGACAAAGTCAGTATGTTTGGTATCAAACAGAATGATAATAAAATAGAAATGAAGTATTATTTTGTATTTTGAACTTTAGTGAAGCATGCTCAGAAGTGGGAAGGACCTAGGTCAGTGCCTTGAGAACCTTGAAAAGGAAGCAGAAAGACCAGTAGAAGGCAGCCTACCTGTAAGAATCTCTCTGATTGTAAGTATTATGAGGCTCCACATCAGTAATTCCACATTTTAAATGGAGTTACTTAGATATAAGAATTTATCTGCATATTGTGTTTGAATGTGATCTTTATTTTACTGAATCAGCTCTTGGAGACATAATGTCACTCTCCTCACCTTGTTCAGTTCCCCCATTCCCTCAAAGGAGGGAGATGTCTAGCCTGGGACTCTGCTGCCTCCATTACCCACCTGACATTCGTAGAGCTTCTTTCTTCCCTTTTTGGCTCCAGCTCCAGACTGACAGGCTGTCAAGTGACATTTGAGTGTGCTATTCCTAGCAAAACGTTCATGGCAGTTTGGACATTCAAATGGTTTTTCACCTGTTAAAACAGACACAGGGATTTGTAAGTGTATAAAACCATCCAGTCTTCTGTCAGGTCTCTCTTCTTCCCCTTTCTCCCTCCTGTCTAGGTTGATAATATACTGTAAAGATGTGGTCAGCTGGATTATTCTAGAGAAGAAGAGATGGATATACCACGTAAAAGGGCAAAAAAATGTGGAGTCATAATTTCCATTTAGAAGAAAACCAATTACCAGTACCATTTACGGTACGTTTCGCCTTTGTGGAAATTAATTTAGTGAAAATTAGATTATTATTCCAACAAAGTCTCTTAAAGAAATAGCTTTTTATCACTTTTCATCTGATAATTGTTACAATTAAAAGATCAACGTAAGTAAATGTACAATGTGACCCATTAAAGAAGCATTTAAATAATATAAACTTTTATTTTTAACAACAGTAGCAGTTTATGCTTGAGAGCTGAAACCGAGCGCCAGAAAAGGAAGCTGGCACATGATGAATAATGAAGTAACAATCCCTTAGTGTTATAACAAACAAAAACCCCCTTCCTCTCCCAAAATACAGTGAAAAGAAAGCACAGAGGGACATAAATGGGCATAAGCAAAATAACATTTCTTTCAGTTTGGCCACTTCTTTTTAACAATGGTATCAAACACAGAAGCCAGCCAAGGACAGCACCGGAGAAGGCTGAAAACTGATCTTTTTATCATCTAAACCAGTGTACTATCATCAAGTAGTAATGAACAAAAGGTCTCTCTTCGCTAATTCCACCATGCACAAACACACTAAAATTCAAGCAAATTAAATTACAGGAAAACTGAAAGAATGTGTTTCTTCTGGAAGTCTGATAATTAACCTGGGGAGGTACAACATCACTACTGAAACAAACTGCTCAATGAACTCCAAAAGAGCCATCAGTGAATACCATAAGAATCTATCCTAGTTAGTTTAAATGCCTGCATTTTCAGGAATGCAGTAGTTACTGGATATTGAGGTAGAAAGCCAATAAACCCACATCTTCAGAAATATCCAAAAGTTCCTAATTATCTTTTCAAAAGAAATCCACAATTCTCACTTAAAACACCTCAAAGCTAGACAAAGATGTTTAAATGACTGGAACATTGCCCTCAATGGTTACACAAGGCTATATTTTTGGAGACTATTGTAAGAGTAAGGCAGAAGATGCTGAACTGCCTTCAGTTTTGCAGGCCAAAAATCATGAACTTTACCCAAGCAACTAACTGGGCTGGAATTAGATGATCTTCAAGATCTCTACTAATGTAAATGTGTCATTCTACAATATTACAGAGCAGGAGGATACCTGCATGGATGAACAAGGAGCTTCTGGACAAACTGAAACACAAAAAGGAAGCCTACAGAAGCATGGACAGGTAGGCTGGGAGGACTACAGCGAGATTGTCTGAACAGACAGGGATCAGATTAGGGAGGAAAGTTAAAGACCTCGTAGAATTAAATCTGATCAGGGACACCAAGGGCAACAAGAGAAGCTCCTCTAGATACACGGATGATAAAAAGACTAGAAAAAATGTGAGCGCTCTCCAGAAGGAAATGGGAGACCTGGTTACCTGGGACATGGAGAAAGCTGCAGATCCTAAGGGAGCTGATGGAAGAAGCCACTATCCATAAATTTTGAAAAAGTGTGGCAGCCTGCTTAAGTTCCCACTGACCAGAAAACCAGAAATATAACCCTTTTAAAAAAGAGAAATAAGGAAGACCCAGGAAAGTACAGATCAGTAAGTCTCACCTCTGTGCCCACCAAAATCACAGAGGAGATCCTCCTGGAAACTATGCTGTGAAGACAGGCTGAGAGCATTGGGATTGTTCAGCCTGGGGAAGAAAAGGCTTCAGGGAGACTGTACAGCACCTTCCAGTATTTAAAGCAGGCCTACAGGAAGGCTGGAGAGGGACTTTACAAAGGCATGGAGTGATACAACAAAGGGGGAGTAGCCTTCGCCTGAAAGACAGTAGGTTCAAGTAAAGATGCTAGGAAGAAATTCTTTAGTCAGAGGGTAGCGAGGCACTGGAACTCCAGAGAAGTTGTGGATGCCCCATGCCGGGAAGTGTTCAAGGCTAGGCTGGATGGGGCTCTGAGCAACATGGTCTAGTGGAAGGTTCCCTAGTCTGGTAAGGTGTAACCAGGGTATAACCAGATGATATGTAAGGTCCCTTACAGCCTAAACCATGCTATGATTCTATTTCTGCTGCAGTTACTATTTTCATGTGATTTCTGGCGTGATCAACCACAGGATCAAATACTTTTTAGTTCACTTTGTCCCAGGCCTTTCAGTTTCATTTTAGCATTCAACCAGTGCTATACAGAATTCAGAATTTAGAAAGCCTGTGACTGAATGGGAGTTTTTCCAATGACCTTAGGAGTTAAATGGTGGTATCTGTTTTGATTTTGAGCTTAAGGCTTTTGAAAATGCTAAACTAGAAGTAATTAGATTCCATGTTAGACTTACTAGGTCAATATATATTTATAAAGTATTCTGTACCTTCCGTGATATGCTAACTTCCTTTGAACCGAAAATACTTTTTTGCAAGAGAAAACAACAAATACATACTTTGGGTTAATCTGGTTATCTGCTACAAACTTTTTTCTGAAAGATTTTTGTTAAGTAGCTTGTATTGGGATTGCTTGTAATGGAGAAACACTCCCTGCTTCATAGGGGATAAGGATTTGCCAAAAACTCTTTATAAACTGAACTTTTAAGAGGCTATTTGGAATAGACTGGACACTGCCATATATCAATATTCAGCAATCCCATACACAGATACATTTTAATTAAATTAAGACACTCTAATTAAAAGGCTTTAGCAGTAAGAAGCTGAAGAAGAAATAGAGCTGCTACCCTTCATTAACTTTTTACTGATGATTCATGACTGACATATTAAACAAAAACATCTGGAAGAATAAGACCACTTTTATATTACGAGTTATCCGTGTCATGCTCGGTATCTGTTCAGATAGTAGACTTTTCAGTGAGATGAAGTAATGTCCCATACTATAAGGAAATAAAAGGGAGCACAAGTCACTTTGTACTCAAAAATGCTATCTAGATTTCAAAGACACAGATTTCACAATCAGAAAGTATTAGAGTGACTAGAAATGTTCTGCTGTTCTTAGTAGTTTTGCTTCATTAACAAAGAAAATTCAAATCACAGATGAGGTGTCAAGAACAAGGATAAAGCTTTCCAAACAAGATGGTACAAGAGAGAATTTTTGGAGGGTATTTTATATCTAATGCATTAATAGGCATTTGCTAAGAAGTACCGTTAGATAAAGAAACTCTCCAGACTGTATCCCACCAAGAAGCTCATGATCAGGTCATATTTCAACAGAAACTTTTATCAGAATATTTTGAAAATAAAAGTAGCTCAGTTTGGTACTTTTGAAGAAAGGAACATGCCTTAAGAAGGTATTTTTAAAAGAAATCTTTAAGATTTAGTAGATTTGACAGAGAAGCTTCATTAGTGCCTTCTGGTTTTAGGTGCATATTTTTAATCAACTCAGTTCCTCAAAAGTTTACATCAGTGGAAAACAAAAAACGAATAAAAAGACACACCAGCATTTTAGTTGTAACTAGAAGCCAAGTATTTCTAACACTCAAGAATCATGTGTTTTCTTCAGTATATTCCCTATTTCCCCAGAACATGCAAAGCCCCAAAATGTTAGAGCAAAGGCCACAAGCTCCAGACTGTAGCAGTGCTCTTACCTGTGTGCTTCCGCAGGTGCTCTTTAAAATGTCCAAAGTGGTCAAACTGCTTATCACAGTACTGGCATACATGTATTTTCTTGCCAGGTCTTTGCTTCTTGCTGGCACCACCTTCATCAAGGTGGTAACAGGTGAGGTGCTGTTTCAAAGCACTCTCTCGTAGGTATCTTTTATTGCATATATCACACTTGTAATTCTCAGTAGAGTGTGTTTTCATGTGTTCCTTAAAATGGTAAAACAATTTAAATGAACGGTTACATTTCTCACAGTGGAATAAATTGTTCACGTGTGACAGCTGAAGTTCCACAATTTCAATACCTTCTACCTGTTTGCATGAGGGATCAGTTGCACTATCACCTTCTTCTTGGATCTGGCATTTTCTCTCTCCCTGACGATACTTGCTGGTGATATCTGCCAAAAGAGCCAGAGCAGATTCATCTGATGTACCTGTTGTCTGTATGTACTTTATGGATTGCTCTGCAGAAGCTACTTCTTCAAGTGTTTCAATGCTGTCGTCTTCCACTTTCATTGCCCCTTCAGCAATCTCAACCTCAATTTCAACAGGCTCTGATTCTGCAGATGGCAGTGTTTCTGTGATAACATTAGAGGTTTCGGCAATCTTCCTCTTTTTTGGTTTATTTTTACCTTGCACTTCATTTGATTCTAAGAGTGATGAATTTTCTTTGTTCCTGAAAAGCATTTGCATAAACATGGTTAAGATCCATAAGCACTGAGATAGGAACTCCTGCCTAGTAATGAGCTTCTGCACCCAACACTCTCTAGCCATTTCTCAAAGTTGACTGATGAACAACCATTTAATCTGTGTGCATGTCAGAAGCTAATTTATTCTTGATCTACACTCCTTAGTGTAGTAAAATAGCATGGTTAAAGCTGCTAAGGTGTTTTAAGTAGCTCTGCTCAAATGACACAAAGCACCTATCAAGAAGAAAGGCCAGTTAACCTAATGACATAGGCTTATCTAAAAAAATTGTGAAGTTCTGTACTTGGAAAGAAAACTCCCCCGAAAGAAAGAGTTCTTTGGCCTGCCTACTCAGGCTGCCTATGCTCTTCAGTTCTTAACCTCTGAGTGTGTGCACCTTCCTGCAGTGCTTAGAGCTTGTTAGAAAACACTACAGCTGTGACTTCACACCATGGTTATCATACATCTTGTAATTCAGGAAGGCACACAGCTAACAGCTCAGGTAAAAGCCAGCAGAATGGGGAAAGAGTATTCTAGGTTAACTTTCTGGGCTTGAACAAAACCCTCAGTTCTGTTGCTGTTCTCCCTGAATAACACACACCCAACCCCCCTTCCTACAAAATGTCAGAGAGAGCATGTCATCTCAAAGAAAGACAAAACTGAGCAGGTCAATGCTTTCAAGTCATCCACAGCACTTGTGTGCTGTGGGTTTCATTACTGATTATCAGTTTTGAAAACGAGTGAAAATCTCCACACAAACTGACTGGGGTAAGCTGTGCTTTTATCCTCCTTTGCAGGATGATGAACCCTTTCACATAATGTACTCCCTATCACTTCCACATTTTCTAGTAATAGGAGATAAGACCCAATATCTCCAAGTCATATGTCAGAGATATGTGGCTAATGATACAATGCATTACTGCAAGGAGCTCTGGGATCATGTATCAAAAGCTAGGAGTGTAGCATGCAGAAAGAATGAGAATGTGAGAGCACTTTGTGGAAGTGAAAGGGAAGAAAGGGGATGAAAAACATCATGACGTGACTGGCACCCATTTTTCTCATGCTGAAGTTTGGCAATGGAGTACAGTTCCTGGTATAGAATAAAAGACGCCACAGCAACATTTGATTAAATACTGAACCCAGATAAAACTGACTACAACTGTTACATTCATTCAAGAAATTTGAGAGGTTAGTTTTGCAGCAAAAAGTTTTAAGATCACTGCTTATTCTCTCAGAAACAGCAGAAAGCTGCATGAAATATAAACACCAGCACAAACTTGTTTATGTGTTCTGATTACCTGAGGCACACTGTCACTGTGTAGCCAGTTGTCAGTCAGGTGCGGGCCTTCAGGCAGCACAGAGATCTCGTATCAGTTACCACAAAGACACAGCCCTACCACTTCGGCAACATTTATGAGCCATGTCACTTGCCATTGAGTTTGAGCCCAAAGAATGTGACATTCTTTTTTGTATATTTCTGACATGTATGCCATAGTAGAAGAGTATAAGATCCTACAGAAGGTAAGGAGATTCTAGCCTAAGGAACAGCACTGCAAAATACTGGCAGCCAGCTGTTACAAAATGATTCTTAAGACTATATTTTAAGTGTTGAGAAGAAAAAGAGGCTGATGTGCTCACCTGATTTCAAGTGCTTTGATTGCTTCTAGCATCTGTAAATACTCAGCTGCTTTCCAAACATCATTTGCTTCTTCCTCACCTTGGACCATTAGTTTTGCTGTGTAGGTGAACTCAATTAGGTGACGAAATGCCATGTTACTTACACCTGTATACAGAAAAGAGAAACAACAGTTTCTTTTAGCAATTCCTCAGTCTCATCTACCTGATGAATCTTGCACACTTGCCTGCACACTGTTGTGATCACAGTACTGTACCTGCCAGTTTCATAAAGATGACACCCTTAAAAGGCTCCAGAGAACCACTGAATGGTTTGGGCTGGAGGAGACCATAAATATCATTTAGTTCCAACCTCATTCGTGTTGGAATAGCAAGTCTACTACAGAAAAACGTGAACACTATGGAGTTTTGCTCTGACAAAGATAAAGGCAAGAATAAGATGGACAAAAAGCTGTTTGAATAATAGATAGATTTAAACACAAAAACACTCTCTCTCTTTCAAGAAGTCTCTGAGCAGCAAGGTACTGGAGGCTGAAATACTGCTCCAGGAATTTGCTCCTTGCCTACCACACACACATTGCTCAATGTCTATCATGCTCTTGCATCCCAGCCAAGGCATCTGCCGTTGGCCATCACTGTCAACCTTTTTCATCTGACCAGATTGGCTGTTCTCAGGGAAAAGATTTTATGTCACACTGCTAGTCCTAAACACATACATGATCTGCCTGACCTCCACTAGCCATGTATTAGTGGAAAGAAAGTGAAAAAATTAAAAAAGCATAATCTCACATTTTTTCTTTCAACAACTGAATTCAAGACTTTTTATTTCTTTTTGATTTTATTTCAGAGGAAGTTTTTTCCAAGTGGTGATAGCTGTCTCAGAACAACTCAAGAAGTAAGATCTATAAAGCTAATTGATATGACCTATCTTCTTTAAGTGTTCAAGGCCTGGTTGGATAAGGCCTTGAGCAACCTGGTCTAGTGGGAGGTGTCCCTGTCCATGGCAGCGAGGTTGGGAATAGATGATCTTGAAGGTCCCGTCTAACCCTTAAAATTCTACGATTCTATGTCTGTAGGCCTGTACTAAGGATGCTGTATTAATTTCCAGCTTAAGCATACACCTCTGAATGTTTTTAATTGTACAAATCAGATTACCTTCAATCTCCACCAAAGGCTCTTGAGTGAAATCTTGGAAAAATTTGTGGAAGAACTGGCTACAAGCAGCAAGAACAGCCTTATGAGCTTTGAAATGGTGACCTGCAAAGAGAGACAAAAATTTTGGTTTAGGGTAAAACCTTCCTTCCTCCATAGTGCAGAATAAGTGTAGATGCAGAAGAAGACCACCCAACTATTCCACTATTCCAGGAGCATATGGTCATTGTGTCCCCATAAAACATGGGATACTACTGCAGCTGTCCTGTTCCATCTCTTGCAGAACCTTGGTGACATCTCTTACCTTGCTAAAGCTCTGCAACTCAACCAGATGGAGGACTCAGTCACTCCAGTGTTTCTCTTTTCAGATATTTAAGTTATGATATCAGACACCAGAGAAGCAAGAAATAAATCTTATTTCAAGGTGTGGTTTGTTTTATTTAAACATTTATTTAAAAAATTCTTTAATTTATTTCTATTTTACAGTATTTGCAAAAGTTCTCTTCATGCAAACTGTCAGCTCAAGTCAGAAAAAACATTTTAATAATGTTTTGGAAATCCTCAGACAGCATGTTAAGTATAGCACAGCAGTTTTAAAGAGCGCTTCTATCTGAAAAGATTTAGCCCTTTGTTTGGAAAAGCAGAAGCAAAATTATTAATCACTGCTGAGATTAGTTGACCCTGAGATTTTAAATGAGAGTTTGCAAGTAACTCGCACACAGTGCAGAACCAGGAACTTTTTTGTGGCCCAGTCTGACTCTGATATGTGACAAACCCAACAGCATCCTAGCACAGCCTTCAGAATTCCCTGTATACCAGCTGGTTCCCAGGCCTGTACATACCATCAACAATCAGGGTGATATCTGTAAACTGGTCCTGTTCACGCTGTTCATTCAGTCTATCCAAAATAACTTTATAGTGTTCAGGGAATTCCTGGATACATTCCATCGTTTCCTCGGCTTCCATGGCAAAAGACCTGGTCTGCAAAAAAATACAGTGTGAGAGTAAAAATACTGTGCCACTTGGTAAATACTGTGCACAGTCAGGTCTTTATACAGACACAAACCAACTAGAACTTTGCATAGACTATAAAACCAATGGAAACAACAAATTGTTCTGCTAACAGGTTTTTTACCTGGTGTGAGCTGACAGGTAGGAAATGGCACAGTTACTGATGTGGAATGTTGTCTTATTTAGACACATGAAAAAACAGTCAAACTGGGTAAGGGTATTTCTTTATCCTACAGTTGCAGCAAGGATCCACCACCCTCAAAGCAAATACTGCAGGAATGCAAGATCTTCACAGCTAGTTATTCAACACCACAGCAGGATAATATCAGAATCTGTATAAAGTTACTTCCTCCATCCTACCACTCGCCTGGTAGAAGAACAGTTCTTAAAAATTTCACATTTAAGTCACATTTTGCTCCTTGTGAACACAAGATGTTTGCTTCCTTCAAGCATGCATGTAATCGAGCAGCAATTTTCAACTAAGTATGCTGGAGTTGCCAGGGATTTCATCTGCTGTCACGCCCAAGCTTATTCATCCCCCCTACTTACACTTCCTCCCCTGTAAGGGTGAAATATTCTTTGCCAGCCTTTCTAAAGAGACATATGTAATCTGATGGCCCTTCCTCCTTTACTTATACAATAAGCATAGGTGGGTATAGCAGTTGCAGAGGACCTCAGACATAAAGAGGTTTAGCAGAACTCTGTGCCTGTGGATGAGATGCAGATGTTAGTCTGCTGCTTATGCAAAAGAACCTCAGGAGAGCATCCAAGTGCTTCAGTGAAAGCACTTCACAAATCACCCCCAGGCAACATTACTTCATATCCGTGCAGCAACTCATCTTCAACTCCCGCATTAACATGGCTTACACTTAGAATGCCACAGAAAAGAAGAATTATGGAGCTCCTGTTTTCACCACAAAACACACTCTTTCTTGCATCTCAGGAAAAACCGCCCACAGAGAAGTCATTTAGCCAAGAGAACAAAATAAACAGAGAATAAGCAACCACTTAGGGAAATCCAACTCCAGCTGCTATTACTGCATTGCCAACCAGGGAAACATCCACAAAAATTTGATTCATTACCTGGGGTGCAACAAGCCAATAATTAAACATTTGAGAGAGACATTGATTATCTATTCCAGAGTTGTGCAAGCCTGGGTGCCCTGTGGTATTCCACAAATCAAGTGCACCAACTATCAAAACTTTTTACTATTTTACATTACTATTTTACTGTATTACTATACATTATATTACTATGCATTTTAGCAAACAAAGGAATTAGTGTTCATTTGCTACAAATGACATAGTTTTCCTATTAATTAGTATTTTATCTTCTGTTGTTTAATTATTCTCTTGCTTCTCATGCTAATTAATCCACATTCTCAGTCTTTCTCCTGAGTCCCTCAGTTTCTTGGGTTGGTGGTCATGATCACACGTTGGTAGAACTATCTTTTACCCTGTTGGAGCAGATTTCAGCACAGTTGCTGAGTTGACTTTATTAGTTTCTTCCTCATCTTGGAGGTTCTTCCCAATGTCCCTGTGCCTGTAAATTCTGCATTCTTTGTGTCCAAGAAGTGGGCATCCTTCTTCCCAAGCTTTGTTAACCTCCCCCTAGGTCTGAAGTCATTGAAGTGTGTCCTATACCCTAACAAGACAGTTCTACCAACAGGTTAATTTGTTTTTCTAATGCCTGGACATCACTTAGAGCTTGTTGGCTGCTCTCTGTTTCACAGATTAAATCTCACTTCTCATTGATTAGGCTTGAAAGTTTACAAAGACCAAATATCAAAGAACATCCTTTCGTAAGAAAATGTCACATATTCCACATTTTGCAACAAAAACACGTGTCAGGGTCTTCAAGGAGGCAGAGCAGACCAGCCTGCAGGGGAAGGTGAGTTGGAAGGAAGTGGATGCTGCTGCTGCAGTGACTGCACCTCATCTGTAATGACGGGCCTGAGACAGACAACCAGCAGCTCCTGCTTTCCCCCACTATCTGGCATTTCACATAAAGTCTCATGTGGGAAGCTGTCAGCCATTTACTTCACTGTTTAATTCTTTTTGCCCATTTTTGACACATCATAAAAGGGTAGATGACTTGCAGTTAGAAACATAATTCTTTAAAAACAGCAAAATTTTGATCTCCAACACTCATGATTTCTACCTACCCAAATGTATTTTAGTTTCAAATTGTTTGTTTAGAGGTATATCCCAAAACAATATTGGTATATCTCCAAACCCTCAAAATAAGAAAGTACCCTCACCCAGCAAATCCAAGGTATTTTAAAACTTTTTTTTCTCAGAAATCTTAAGAAACATGAGTAAGGAGGCATACAACTTATGTTAGCTAGTTCACTGTCATAAATTTACACAGAACTAGTAAGAAGCATGAATTTACTGCATATCTCAACGACGTTGTAGCATTCGTTGCATACTCTCATGTTAAAAACTCGGTCATACTGCAGAAGCAAGCCAGACAGAACAGCACATGTTCAATAGGAGCACG
The DNA here is from genome assembly GCA_035583135.1 of Lophotriccus pileatus. Lineage (NCBI taxonomy): Eukaryota > Metazoa > Chordata > Aves > Passeriformes > Tyrannidae > Lophotriccus > Lophotriccus pileatus. The sequence continues at coordinate 57,155,886 of JAWWES010000094.1, forward strand.
ACTGTTCTGGAGGAAGAAGGGTACAGCTGCAAAAAAGAACAGCTCGGGAAGATGGACAGAAGTGATCCAAGTTCCCTCTTATAAGCGGGCTCACTGATGAAGGATGGAGACTGGAATACTTCACTTGTTCACCCAATTTTCTTGGAAGACTCGCTCAACTACTGACCACCTTTCCAGCCTGTACTCCTTTCACGTCACATGCATACGATTTGCAGATTTTTATAAATCCACCTCAACGGAGACATCTTATTACTACCACCCTCCTGGACTACAGCAAGAACTCCTTGTATTTTAGGCACCAGCCATTTTTCTGGCGCACGGGTCCCACAGGGCAGCTCGGCGGGGCTGGGGCAGTGTGTCCAAACCACCGCCATCTTGTGCAAGGGGACCTGGGGGGTGTGCGGCGAAGCAGCAGCAATCCCTCGCGCACTGAGCCGCACGTTTTCGCCCAGATCCCCCGCCCCGGCAGGCGCCGCTCCCGTTCCCGCTTCCCTTCCGGCTCACTGGGCCCGCACTGCGGGGCCGGGGCCGGGACCGGGGCCGCGCCCGCCAGGGGGCGCCATCGTCCCCCGCGCCCCGCCCGCAGCTGCCACCGCCCGCGGACTTCGGCCCGCGCGCCCCGCGGCCCCATTGGCGGGCACCGCTGCCAGTCAGCGCGGCCCCGGCCAATCGCGAGGCGTGAGCCCGCCCCGCCCCGCGCGAAGGAGCCAATGAGCAGCCGCCGAATGCCCGGAGCGGGCGAAGGCGGAAGGCCTGACCCCTGCCCAGGGCCCGCCGGCACGGCCGGTGCGGACGCCGTGCAAGTGGCGCCCGCGGGCGCGGAGGTCCCGCGGGGGAGTCCCTGGGTGGAGCTCGACCGCCGCCGGCTCGAGCCGGGCGCTCGGCAGCGCCGCCACCTCGTTAGCCCTTATTACGTCATCAAAGCGCGCATTAAATCGATCCCTTTTCAATTCCCGGCCGGGTCGCGGCCCGGCGGCGCGGTGCGCCGCGGGGTGGCGAGACGGTTCCGTCGGGGACTCACCAGGAGCAGCTCCTCGCCTCGCCGCTTCCCGCTCCGCCGCCGCCGCTTCCTGCTGCCCGGCACGCTGGAAAGGGGGCGCGCGCCGGCCAATCCCGACTCGCATTCCCGGCCTGCCCCGCGCTCACCTCACACGCGACAGGGCGCGCGCGCGGCGGGGGCGGGGGCCCGGCGGCCCGGGGCATGCCGGGAGTTGTATTCCCTAACTGCGGCGGTGGGGGCGGACGAGGGGATGGGGTCAGGGACACTGAACGGGGCAGTAAGTCCGACTACCCTGCTCATATAGGGGCATCCCAAAGTACATTGCACAGTACTGCGTCCAGACAGCTCTGGAATATCTCCAGTGTGGGAAACTCCACAACTTCTCTGTTCCAGTGCTTGGTCACTGCATAGTAAAGTTCTTCCTCGTTCAGTTTCTGCTCCTTGCCCCTTGTCCTATTGGTTGGCACCACCGAGAAGAGCCTGGTTCCGTCCTCTTGGCACCTTCCCTGCAGATACTGATAGACAGCATACTGATTGAGGTCCCCTCTCAGTTGTCTCTTGAGGCTGAACAGGCCCCAGCTTCCTCTGCCTTTCCTCATAACAGAGATGCTCCAGTGCCTTGATCGATTTTGTAGCTCAGCTTTGTTCCTCTAGCTGACAGGGAATGCCTGTGTCTCCTCTTCCATATGCACTTTGTAGCTGTATTGTAGTTTTTTATATGAGTGACCACTTTCCTTAGTATGGAATGCCAGAACATTCTGGAAGGCGTGCTGGTAGGGCCACATACACCATCACAGACAGGACTCACACTTGTGAGATTCCCTTCAGGCCACGTCCCTTCCATCTGCTACAGAGCCACTCTTCCACGCAGTTTCATAACACTGTCTTATTTTATAATTTAGATTGAAAGGTGCTCAAAATGAGTATCATGAAATGGTATCAAAATATGGAAATGAAATACTGCCCAGCAAGGCTTCTGTTCCACTCTGTGGAACGCCCCTTCTGTGGTGCCCAGCTTTGCCCCTTCAGCTCCAAGGCCTTCCAGCAGAGGCAGGAAAGGCCCAGGCAGCACCTTGCAGCTCCCGAGTTATCTGGCTGACACACCTTAGGAGGAGACAGCAAGTGCATAGCACCAGGTGCCACTAGCCCCTCTGCCACCCTGTCTGAGCGCTGGTGATGGGAAACTCGCATTTCTCTTCTAGGCCAGAGTCTCCAGAGACATCCCTGGTCATCCAGGCTTCACGTCCTGCCACCACATGAAAATGTACTCATCCAAATAGACCAGTATAATAACTTATCAGAACAGACACAATGATCACCCCTTTGACAGTTTTTGTGTCAATGCTGACAACAGAAGAGCATACACAGGCAGTGGCTCTGTGTTTCTAATGAGCTCACCTGCGTTAATGCCTGCAAATGGACTTGTTTATGTATTCCATCCCTTTTCCAAGGTGCCACACCTACACCATTGCTTTTGCCATATTCTTCCTCCACTAGAAGGATTAATGTCTGTGAAGTTAGGGCAGCTGTTCAGCATAGAAATCGTACAACATCAAACAAGCATAAACAGTAGATATTTGGTCAAGTTCAAACTAATTTTTATATACTCTTTAATACCAGAGTCCTAAGACTCTGTGCAGCATTTTAGAATACAGTAATACGAGAAAGTTTTATCAATACTGATGGTTTGTAAAACAACATTAAAAAATCTAATTTATTTCACTTTTATTTGTTTATGTTATTAATGGCCTTGCTAATGTAACAATGCTAATTGTTCTTATTAGTAGATCTGCTCAGACAGCACTTTTCAATCTAGAAGTTGCCTGCCACACCGGTTCTTGTTTTCTGGTACACAACAGCACATTAACAATGTTGATGCCTCCTGCATTAAAAAATGTATAAAGCTTCGGTTTAAACCACTGGAGATCTAATTTTCAGTTGAAGAACTCTATCTACACTAGCTTATAATTCAAATAAAAATATGGCTAAAGTTACCACTGTAGCAGAGCACAGCAGAAGAATTAACAATTTCCATTCCAGCACCTTCTACCTATCCAGACTACATTGCTGACTTGCTTGTCTTTCACTAATGTGTAGTTTATTCTGCCCATTTGCTTTTTTTCCCATGGCATTTTCCGTTGTCTTTCTTTTTTTCCTATGGCTTCACCCATCTAATTTTACTGTGAGGTTAGATGGAATCTTTTAAATGAACAGTTCATACTTTGTCCTAGTAGCTTTTCAAATATAAAATTAGATCGATTAAGCTATAACTCTTCAGGTTCCCCTTTTCTCCTCTCAGAGATGGGTGTGATGTTTCACAGCAGTACCTCTAGGATTTCCGAGAGTTATGTTACAAAAACATACAATTTAGTTGTAAATCTGAAAATTACCTGTTTTACAGTGCATTTTATTTACATGAGGAAGAACGTGTTAGGCAAACATCATAAAGTTTTCTATTAGACTCTGCAGTTCAACCTCTGTTAGCCATTTGTGTGGCTAAAAATTCCCTATGCTTTTCTCCTTTTCCAGAATCACCTCAATGATACTGGAGAATCCTACATTTATTAAGATAACCTGATAAGTCTTCTGGACATAACATTCAGCTGAGTTTGGGAAAGTTACTGAAGTGTGTATGTTCTCTTCCAAGGCAGAGATCATCTGTCCAAACTGAGTATTGTGAGCCTCTCCTCTTCACAGGGGGAGCTGTGACGTAGCAAACAGAGAAAAATGAATACTGAACTAATAGTAGAAAAGCGTGAATCATACATTCCCCTTCTCTAACAAAAGAATCACCTCTTTGTCTGAAGAAATGCAGGAATTAATGAACTGCAGATGTGAAACCAAGAATTCAGAAGGTGTGTTTATGTGCAGCAATGAGTAGATAACTATTTTCCAAAAGCAAGTGACTCAGTTAATAACTGAAGGCCAAGGATCCATTAGCTTACCTAGTGCAAGGCTATCCACCTAGCAGCCTGTGACCTACACCCAGCTTGTTGGACAGTTCTGCCTGGCTCCTCAAATGGTTTTGAAAGCTGCTTAGTGCACTCACAGTACACCCCGATCTCCCACATCAGAACCAAATTATTAACCCAGACAGCTGCAGAATTCAAACAGCTGCAGTGGGGCCTTTACCAGTCTCTTCTATTAAAAAAAAAGTTATGAAATCAACTGCTCATTCCTGTAATGTTATCAATCTTTTGCAAGAAATCTTCTCTTTATCAGACGACTCAGCATGTCTCCACTGCATAATGACTTGTTCTGTGCATGAGAAGGCTTTACTGTTATGCCTGGAGGAAGCCAGATGTGTGCTGTTATGCAAGAGGAAAACATTTCTGTAGAGCCCCTTTGATAGGTATGCCCAGGGAAAAAATACCTGTGCCTGTTTATAAAGTCTTATAGGACAATAAACATGGGTTGTGCTTCTGTTCTGTTAATCCTCCTTATTTCTTTACTGTTTCCAGAGGGAAGGGAAGATATAAGGAGTTGATGAAAGTCAAAATGATAGTGGTAACTGTAAAAAGAAATGTTTGAAAACTCTAATGTGTAGAATTTTGGATTGAAATAAAAATCCTTAAACCTTGCTCCTGTGACACAAAGATGTCAGCCTGTTCCTCTGTTATCTTTCTATTTTCAGAGGAAATGTGCAGCTAGGACAGGATGGGCATTCAGTATTATCTGCTGACCTACAAGCTCTATGCCAAATCTTATCTACTGTTGACAAGCACCATATTTTTGTGACCCCAGAGAGATTAGCTGACTACTGAAATCAGGGAGATCACTGTCTGGTGAACACTGCAAGAGAGGGTGGTTGCATTCTAGTGTTCCTATCTAAATATTTTCTTTTATGTGATTTTAAATATCTGGAAGAAGAAGCAAGTCCAAAAACCTACTGTCTATCAGTTTCATAAACCATAGTGATTTGGATTCTGTGGAATTATGAGAAGCATGCCTAAAGGTATTGTATAGTGACTTAGTATTAAATGACAGTAGACATAAGTATTTTACTTCTTTTTTCTCTTCTTATCCCAGAATATAGAATCATAGATATAAGTATAGAATGAGTTATGTTGGAAGGTTTCTTTAAAGATCATTTCCCACTATAAATTCAGCAGCTTTGGCTAGGTCAGTACTTGTCCAGGAAACCTCTTAAGTAAAGCCTCTATTAAAAAGTTATCTGTGTTTATTGTTAAAATACCTATATACCATGCCATTTTTATATTGGTATACATTGTGCATCATGAGCAGAAATAACACACATGGACATTGTTAACAAAGATTTTGTATATGTAGTTATTACCTCTTCACAGGTGACTCAGATTTTTCACCAAATCCAAATCTTTAATTTGATTTGCAAGATTATTTTTGTGGAGGCTTTTTTGATAAGCAACAGTGAACACAACACATCAGAACATGAAAGCTTTTCTAGCTCTCTTCCATAATCCATGAAAATCCACAGAGTCTGGAAGGGATTAAAGCTAAAACTGTAAGAAAAGGTTTTGACCTAGCCCACGATCAGTGCTGCAGTTCCATGTCTTATACATGCAGAAACATTAACAGATAATTTTTGTTTACTCCTCCTTCAGGGCATGTAATCTTCCTAGAAAACTGCAGACCTATGGATCATACTATTGCTGTGAGAAATTGTGTATGACTAATAGGTGCATTAAATATTCACTGCAGGTGAAAGTCTACTTCAGAACTTGGAGACAATCAAGGAAACATTCCACATTCAATTAAGATAACATTAAGAGCAATAAAAAGTTGGAAAGTGGGGCAATCTAGAAATAATTCTTGCCATTATGCAGGGGAATGTTGCTTTTCTCTTCAAGAAATTTTTTCTTTCTGGCACAGCCTTTCATCCATCTGTGCCAGACAGTGCATGCTGTGTGTCACACTGGCTGGAACTGTGCTGATTGTAACAGCAACGCAAGAACTCCCTTTGCAGACGTGCAGGTGGAACCCAAAGCATATGTGCTATTGAAAGACCACCCAGCTTCTCACTGTTCTGTAATTCTTAAGATCAGCCTCATGCATGATCCACACTTGAAAGCCTCAAACAGTGCCTGAACTGCTGACTGCATAATGATTTGCCTGAGCAATAGGAGTCTGAAGTCCTACACTTGGCTTCAGGACAACTGAAATCCCTCACAGTCCTTTAATTATGTATTTTGTAACTTACCTAGGTATACATCTGTGTTAAAGAATTAACAAAAGTTTTATAATTAACTTAAAACATTTACAGGCAATACATCATGAAGTCTTTGCAAAAAAGGAGAATACAATTAAAAAGCACTTGTTAATTATTACTGTATTGCAGTCATGGGATTGCTTATGCATTTGGTTTTTTGGTCTGTCTCTACTTCTGAATGCCTCTTAGCTGTGTTGAAGAGACTGTTCAGCAACTTTATTGCCATGATTTTTAAAGCACTACAGATTTTTTTCACTTCCCAGTCATGTTTTGTTTCCTCTTCTTGATCTCTTACAGGAAATCTGGCAAGGATCGTGATGCAGGATCAGCACAAAAATCCCTACTTTGTTTTTCCACTTTTTTTCATTTTTTGTTGACAGCAAAAGGTCAGAAAATTTCAGCTTGCAATGTGATGTGCTGGATAAAATGCTGATAGTCAAAGAGAGATGTGAGAGCTGCTCAGCTGTTCCACCATTAGATGCAGACTGGGCTCTAAGGCAGAAACTGTCACCTTCTTAAATACAATCCTTATGACTATTTTGTCATGATATATAAATAATAACTAGTAAATAATAAAAGGCATACATGAATAATATTTTGAACATGTCTTCCTGCCAAGCGGCAGCCATTAAAAATTGAAAATAGAGGTCAGCTAGAGATAAGGACTTACCAAAGTAAAATGCCAACCCTGGACTCATCTCTCCTGTAGTTCTATAAGAGTCCTTACAAATGAGCATCCATGCAAACCTCTATTGACTAGAAAGCTGTTCAGGTATGTGTGATGATTATTTCTTGACAGGACCAGGACCAAGTCACCTTTCAAGTTCCACAAGTTGAGCCAGTGCTTTTGAACATCAAAAGTGGGTGTTGCTGCTATTGCCTGTAATCAGACAACATGATATGAAGCCTGTTCAGTGTGAGTCCTCAGCTAAGACAAGAGGTCCATCCAAACACATGTGAACATAAGAAATAATGGTAATGTCACAAAAACAACCAATAGTAGCTGCTTGAATTTTGCAGCAGGACAGATTTTTCCATGTCTTTGCTATTTGCCGTGAGGCGGAGTAGTGTGGCTTGTGCCAGTGATTTCCAAAGGTGTCCTCAGACATGTCATCATATCTTCTCTACTCTCACTTCTCTTACTTTCGAACACTGAGTTATTTCCTCTGTGTTGCATTCTACACCCTTTATTCTGGAATGCTATTGCAGTTGTACTACATTTGCCTTTTCCCTCAACCAGCCAAAAACTAGGAGACCAAAGCTGTAGGGAGAACAGGAAGACTGCCAGTGTCAAGGTAGGGCTGACACATTTGTCAGATATAACGGTCTCTGATCTTTGCTGACCCCTTATCAATGTAATATAGAAGTAGTATTTTGTATTCAAAATTTTACTTTGCCTTCATTGTTACCTTCAACAGCTGCATCTGTGGAAAATAAAATATAGGACTATAATGTCCAAAGATTGAGGACTTCTGTTATATATATTTCCTCCCAAATACGGGAAAATAATCATATGTTAGTTAATAATTATAATTTTCAGCTTTCTTCATAATACTTGGATATCTGAAGCCAGTAATAGTTTTTCTTCCTTCTTCTTTCACCAGTTAGTATGAATTTATGACAGCTACATTGTATACTCCTACCTGGAGTACTGTGTCCAAGTTTGAAGTACTCAATACAGGGAAGACTTGTACCTGTTAGAGCAGGTCCAGAGGAGGCCATAGAGGTGATCAGAGGGCTGGAGCACCTCTCCTATAAAAACAGGGTGACAGAGTTGGGGTTGTTCAGCCTAGAGAAGAGAAGACTCCAGGGAGACCTCATTGTGGCCTTCCAGTACCTAAAGAATATAAAAAGCAGGAAGAGGGACTTTTTATACAGGCCGAGAGTGACAGGACAAGGGGCAATGGTTTTAAACTGAAAGAGGGCAGGTTTAAACTGGATGTTAGGAAGAAATTCTTCACTGTGAGGGTGGTAAGGCACTGGAAAAGGTTGTCCAGAGAAGCTGTGGATGCGCCATCCCTGTTAGTGTTCAAGATCAGGTTGGATGGGGCTTTGAGCAACCTTACCTAGTGAGTGGTATCCCTGCCCATGGCAGAGGGATTTGATCTAGATGATCTTTAAGGTCCCTTCCAACTCAAATCCTTCTATGATTCTGTGATTCTATGATATACTCCAGTGTTAAAGCATTTAGCACTTCCAGAAGTTGTGCAGTCACCCTGGTTACTATAGCCACAGCCATTGCATTCTGAGTGTGGGTTGCAGACACCAAGTACCCGTACACCTATACACCAACAACAGGTTAAACACTTCACAAGTTACTGTCTGCTGAAGACACAGCTTGTAAGCCAGTATAGCTTTGTTAAAAGAAATCAAATCTAGGCAGGGGCCGAATGCCAGTTGTTACTGCTGACTAATAATGGCCCAGACAACAACAGCAAAGGTGTTACTGTAAGATACGTGCTGTAAGTCCTCCTCACATACCAAATCTGTTTTCTGATCTAAATCAGGTAAAAGAAAAAAATCTGACTCACCCAGACTTCAGAGTCAGTCAGTCTGCTCAGGGTTTAATTGTTGCAAGTATATGATATGTATCAGCACAGCTCTCCCTCTGCTTTTATGTTTAATAAACAGTTTAGTTCTTTCAACAGTCCTCAGAAGGTCAGTATTGCTTTACAGTATTTGTATAGCTACAACTTCAGGTATTTATATTTGGAGCTGTTTATAGTACTCAGAGCAACCTTTCTGTGAAAATAGTTTGGTGGGAGTAGATGACTCTCAATCTCAGCTTCTTGTGTGCTACAGCAGCAAAGTATATTTTCTTAAGTGAAAACCATCACTTGGACTGATCTACTTTTTTATTTCCTCTGCAGATTGTTTCAGCAGTTCACATACAATTGGCTACTTAGAGGCCTTTGATGCTGAAATGGCAGCTGCTTTTGAATTTCCAGAATGGACAGAACAGTAAGAAGTGGTTAATTTAGTCAGTTAGACCTTCATTACTGGTGGCATGTTCACATTCTCTTGCCTAGGAAGGGACAGTAATATTTCACATCACATTCAGCATTCCAGGACTATGCTTTTTGAAAAGAAGTATCATCAGCAATCAAAGCTGAAGCCACAAGTATTTTAGTTTGTCAGACTTTGTTCCATGTAAGACAATTGCTATCTTGCACTCAGCTACCTGAATCTAGCTGTAAACACTCCTAACATCTCTTACAAACCATAATGTTTGCAGCTACTCCTGTATTATTCAGGAAAATAGAGCCACAAAAAAAGAAATTTAACCAAGAATACATAATCCATTTTTTAATTACAGTTCAACAGTTCTTGAAAAAGAACTGTTTTGTATACAAATCCCTCTTTTTGATTAGCTGGACCCAGTTTTCACTTCAGTTTTAATGTATTTCACAGCAGATAAACAAAGACTTGATAAACAGACTTGAACTTCTTGTCCGGTTCACTGTATATTGTCCCTGAATCCCACATATTGGGCTGTCTTAACTTCCATTCTGTGGCAAGGGTTCAGCGCAGTGAACTATGCCTAGATGACCTGTTATAAATCATTAACAAGAACTTGCTGGTACAGGCATTTCTGGTGAAAAGCATTTAAATTTAGTCACCTAGAATGAACTATTGTGGATTTAGCTGATGAATCATTTTCCTCCACATCTCCTAAGGAGAGTTATTTTATGTATTGCTGATGATACTTCTGAAGTTTTGATTACTGTTACACACTCTTGAAGACTTGATCTGTTACTGTAAAGAGAACTGTCTCAGTGCAGAATAATCAAGAGTTTCGTTTAACTTTCTTCGTATTCATTGGTCCAGATCTGTAGTCACTTCATTTATACATTTACTCAGTGAATTGTACTGGAGAGCCTAAAGCTGCCTGCTGAACTGAGGGTGCAACTGCATCATTCCTTAGAAGGAGGGATCACTGATTATTGTGTGGGATACGAGATCCATGTGGGAGGTCCGTAAGATACCCTGCTTTGGGCCCTGCATGAATACGTTAGCTTTATTTTTGGTTTACTATCCCAAACACCAAGAGCCTCAGTGGTTTTAGGCCCACTGAGGTGACATGGAGAATTTGTGGGTTGATAGAATTATTGCAGGATAAATGCAGAAAGTAAACACAGCCAGTAAGGAACTCAGAATACATGTAGGTATTCAGCAACCAGAGTCCATTTGTATTTGTAATGATTATGACTGAGGACACATAAAAACATATTTCCCTTCCTAATTACAGTGTACTACAGATAAGTTCAAGTAGAGAAAGATATTTACTTATTATAATGGAATTTCCAAGCAGAAAACCCAACATTTTTCTACTAAATCAGGGCTCCTTTAAGTCTTATTTTGTTTATAAGTAGACAATTGCATGTAGCAGCTATTCCTTTGTTCACTGAAATAGTCTTTAGGCCTATATCAGAGGAGGTCAGCTTCCATTCCTTCCTTTGAATTCTGAGAAGTGTGCGTTTAGTTATCTTATGCTGCTCTGGATCTCATATAAGAGGAGCATATAGATTTACTTTACTTTAATAGAACTTCCCACTCTTCAGTTAAGTGACTCTTTTTTTACAGCATTTATTCAAGAGTTTAAGGCCTCATAAACAAATGGAAATTTCTTTATATAAGCATTAAGTAACTCTAACAGCCTGCTGTTGTTGTAATATTTTCCACTCTAAAGTATGAGTAACTACACTGAGTTGACGAAGAACCAGTAGAGACTTATGATCAGCAAGTGGACTTTGAATTCCCTGTTTGTGACACCTTTCAGTCACAAGAGCAAAACAGGCTCTGAAGTCCTTAGGCCTCAGGACAGAATTCATGCTGGATCTGTGTTCTGCTCCTGTCCTATCATTGTTTGCACATGTTACAAATCACTACAGCAGATGTTAACAGAATGTAATTTCTGACAGCCACAATTCCTTATCCATTTGAGTTGTCATGTTGGGTTTTTTTCAGGTTTCAGGGTTTTTTTAAGAAATGTGTACATTATTAAACAAGATAACAGAAATAGCAAATTATATTTCTGTGCTCTGATACTTTGAAAAGTTTGAAACTTGTCAAAAAAGGGAGAACTGATGTTCAATAAGAAGGGAAGGGGGCTGTTATTTCTACAAGGACTATTATTCACCCCCCCCAAAAGAAAGTAAGTAGAAACAGGATGATAATTAAAAAAATTATTGCTTAAAACTGAGGGCTTGTCCAAATTAGAGTTCATAACTCCCTCCTGCCGTGAGATTGGAACAAACTCAGCAACTAAGAAAATACTTGCAGTGGAAGGCAAAATTAAGGTTTAAGACAATAGTTTCTTTAGAAGCTATGGACAAAGGGCTACAGAAGCCTATGAACAGAAGGGGGATTAATATAAGAAATTAAATGGTCAGATTCTTAGACTATTAATAGCTTTATCTTCCGTTTGTAAAAAAAAATGTGGAAGTGGATTTTTTTCCACTGAGAAACAACTGAACTTTAAATATATTTAATGTTTATACATTTCTATTTAATCCACAGCCATGATTATAATATTCCCCGCCACTTGCTTTAAGTCAGATTACTGAGGTAGTATGATCTAAGGTAAGGTGAGTGTTATAAAGCAAGATGCTTATGGCTTATCACTAGGAATGTAGTGGGAGTCACCTTAAAATGATGAAGGTTATAATAAATATAATGTAATATAACACTAAATGATACTACATATAGTATTTATTGACACAGTGTTAATTGCTAACAACAGTTGCTTCTCATCATTGGTAAGGCAACTGAGGGTCTGCAGGGGTCTCTGCATACTCTAAGGGAGGAAATACTAACTTTTCAGTAGTGACCACTGTACATTTCCATCCTCAGAGTGCTTTCCACAGCAAAGTATCTGTTTTATGTGTTAGCTGCTTCAGCTCAGTTCACTCTGTCTGGCCTCAGTTCACTCTGTTTGTCCTTCAGTACTTGCGGGCTTTATGTCTCATCAGCACTCAGTGGTATTATATGTAGTTTATGGGTTCAGCACTTGTTAATCAAACCTTGTTCACACCCTCTCTACAAAGCAGAAAAGAAATGGGGATGGAATATTGCTCTTCATTTGAGAGTATCTTCACCTGTGTTGCAATAATTGTCAAGAAACCAACTGTCAGTCACTACTGAGCTGCGTTATTTTTATTACCCCTAATAATAGATTTATTTGCCCTATTAATTGAATAAATTTTATTATTCCTATTAGTGAGCCCTGCTTAATTTCTATTTGGCTGCTTCCATGCCCATGGAGGAATTGATGGACATGGTGCATACCACATACTTGCTTCCAGACAACCTTACAGGACCTTATTAGCACTGTGAATCAACACCCAATCCTGAAGCAGGAGGTCAGCAAATTGTCTACCATTTGGAATAGTAAAGGACATCGCAGTTCACCACTGTGAACTCTTGAGGGCTTGGTCCCAACCCAGCAAAGAATACAAGATGTGTTTCCCTAACAATATAAGGAATATAAACACATTCCACCTTTAAAGAAACCTTCAGGCTCAGTATGATGTCTGTCTGTTTTCTGCATTGTATCTTCCAAGACTATTGAATAAAAGTTAGATTTTCGTCATTCTTTCCACTTACTAGTGTGTAGGACCTCTACAGCATAAAACCCCAAGGTCAGCAGTTCTTTTTCTCACACCCAGCCAGAAGCACAAAGCTTATCTGTGCAGAAGACAGTCTCAGGCCATAGAACTAAGCAATATTAATCTCACCACTGTGAACTCTTGAGGGCACACCCAGTTTTTAAACATTTATTTCCCCATCAACACACGTAACATTTACCTTGAAGAAAATCAAACCTAAGCAAACTGCTATTGAAGTAAAACACCCCATGCATAATCCATTCTCTCACCAAGGCAAGAGGGTAACCTGAATGTCCACGGACACCTCAGTTATGAGGGTGTAGCTATTGCCAGTTATATAGCTATTGCTAGAGCTCCATGACCTTCCTGTAGCTACATCGATTCAAATGGCTGAAGTCCTGGGCTCTAACTTTCAGCAAAAGTTGATAAACTGGCAAGTTCTACAGAAGTAAGTTTGAAAGCAGAGTGATGTAATCAAGAGCAGCTGGGCAAAAGGAGCTCCGTACGCACATGCCCTTAGACAGAGCACACCATTCTCTAAGGCAAATACCAGATAAAGCACATGAGAAAAAACCTGCTAGCTCAGCGTTTTTATAAATAGCGAAGTACCTTCCCCCCTCACTGTGGTTACCACTGTGCTCAGAAAATAATGACTCTTTGGCCCTTCCCCCTCCCCTGACTGTACCAATACCTCTAGCTGACTGGGGTGACCAAAAAACTGCATAACACGATATCTGAAATGATTAAATTAAAAATACTTTGCCATTATGCAGCATAAGTGCTTTCCACTTGGAATTAGTTAATAGAGAAATATTTTGGCTCTTTTTGCTAAAGGAATTTTCTTTGCTTGCAAGGTTGTTCAGAAAAAGCTCCCTGAACTTTGAACCGTAGCTGCAAAGTGAGATAAACAAGAGCCATATAAATACCACAGCCCTTTTCCCCACACTGTTTTCTTCGGCAGCAGAGCCAGGCGGAGCTGCCAAGAAGGGGGAGGAGGAAAAGGGTAAGTGTGCTGGCTTTTGCTGTGAAAGAGCTTCATGACTTAAGATTTGGCAGAGTGTCTGCTTGTTTCTTTGGCTGAAAAGGCTGACTGTGGAAATTTCCATTGCAAGCAAACTATACAGTTGAAATGTGAAGAGAAGTATAATGCAGAGCATAGCTCTCCTGTGGTTCACTGGGTGAGACAGCTGTTGCTGAGCACTGTATGCTAGTGCTGCAGGAGGCTACTATAAAGGCATAGAAGGATCTCAAAATGTCCTAAGAGTTCCATCTGTGCATAATGGATGCAAAGGCAGGAGATTTTCCTGATATGTGGAAAAAGTGAAAAAGAGGGCTCTATTGGTATCTACTGGACCACAGTTTAGTCTTTAAAGCACTGTACCTGAAATGCAAAAAAGAGACATTAGGGACAGCTGGATTTCACAAATGCAGCAGCTGGCTCTTGTTTTAAAAGATCAATTATTAAAATGTTTTAATTTTCTTAACATATTACAAGATTTATTAAACACGTGTTATTTATCAGACCTTGTTGTTTCCAAATTATTCTGTGTTCTCTGTGAGACTCTGATGTAAGCAGTGAAGTTATACAATTCCACTACATGTTGGAAAGCAGCTTTATAACTTCATGTATTTCTTGATAATGAGTATTTTCTGAAAATGTCAAGCCAAAATTGTGATGTTAATGGAATAAAAGGAAAAGGTAATTACAGAATTTCTTATGTGCTTTGGTTTTCATACACATTAAAAGGACTAAGTGTGGATATGAGATTTTGTAAGATCTGAGGAATCCTGAAACTTGGTCTTCATTTCCTGTTTTTGAAAAATTGTTTCTAGTGCCTGTCTTTTTAAGAGATTTTCACAATGGGATCCAAATACTCCAGAAAGACTTGGAAAAATCTTGAAATCTTTTTTTTATTGTTTTCTGTAGGTTCTGTAGTACTTGCTGGGTACCGAAATACAGTATTGGTGCATGTACTCATAAATCAGTGGAATTACCCTGGAATCTGGAGTGAACTAGTCTAGATTCCTATTGCTGTAAACTGTCTCAGCACAACTGATTTCAAAAAAACAAGAAACAGGCCACTTTAAAATAACTGAAGTGGTAAAAATAATCAAGAAGAAATTACTAAGAAGAAGAAGTAACTAAGTCTGATTAGTAGTATTAAGAGAAAATCCAATTATTCTGAATGGTTATTTTCAGCTGTTCAAATGCAATAACAATCCCCCCAACAACAATAACAGGCAGCAAGAAAAAAAACGACAAAAAACCCCAAACAAGCAAAACTGCCTGCCTATTTATTACAGGGGAACTCCACTGCAAAATCAAAGACATCGAGGAGTAAAAAAAGTAACTCAAGTTTATTCTTGAACGTTTGATTTTTTTCTTTTTTGGACTGAATGGAACCAAAATGCTGCTGTGTTTTCTTATGGGAATTTCAGTGTCTG
Organism: Lophotriccus pileatus; assembly: GCA_035583135.1. Classification (NCBI taxonomy): domain Eukaryota; kingdom Metazoa; phylum Chordata; class Aves; order Passeriformes; family Tyrannidae; genus Lophotriccus; species Lophotriccus pileatus. The sequence goes on from JAWWES010000094.1 coordinate 57,171,127, forward strand.
AACTTTAGGTACTGATCTCACTTTTATTTTCTTTCTTCTCAGGGAAAGCTGAGCCATGTGGGCAGGGCTGGGGCTAGTTCTGGCTCTCTGCCTCCTCCCAGGAGGAGGGGCTGAGGTCCAGAACTGCCAGGAACCCCCAGAATGGCGTATTGGGGAGGAGGACCCTATGCTGAACTCCAGAGGCACAGTGACAGTGGTGGCTCTCCTCCAGGCCAGCTGATTATTGTGCCTGCTGCAGGCTTCCAGGTAAGCATAAATGTCTTCCAAGTTTTTGTTACCCAACTGAGGATACTATGCGTGCCCTACCACAATGTACTCAGTGAACTCTGGATGCCTGAAATGCCACCACTGCAGCTGCAATGTGTGACCTAGTGACCAGCTTCACTCTCAGCAGGAGGGTTCTGTGCCACTGGATAAGGTTCTTTATTTCTTGACTGACTGATCATCTTTGCAAATTATATTTGCAACCTATTAGTGTGATCCACTTGGTATTAATGAAACCCAAACCACACAAAAATCCAACACAAACAGTTCATCAAGATTACGCTTCAATTAAAACAGATGATTAAGACAGCGAAGACACTGAAGCCAGGAAACATCACAATTCTCTAACATGGTTAGATCACATGAAACAGAGATCTGTGTTCACTCATTTCTTGCATAAGATCTGTACAGGAAAAGACAAATCAAAACGTGATTTTAATGTGCTTTTCCAGTCTGTGTTCAGAAGTCATATATGTATATATATATATGTCATTTGCAGATGACACCAAGTTGAGGAGGGAGAGTGTCTATCAACTGGAAGGCAGGAGGGCTCTGCAGAGGGACCTGGACAGACTGGAGAGTTGGGCTGATTCCAACAGGATGAGGTTCAA
>JAWWES010000094.1:57172101-57188130 GCA_035583135.1 Lophotriccus pileatus
CTGGGCCCCTCAGTTCAGGAAGGATATTGAGGTGCTGGAGTGGGTCCAGAGAAGAGCAATGAGGCTGGTGAAGGGACATGAGCACAAGTCCTGTGAGGAGAGGCTGAGGGAGCTGGGGTTGTCCAGTCTGGAGAAGAGAAGTCTCAGGGGAGACCTCATCACTCTCTACTGAAAGGAGGCTGTAGGCAGGTGGGGGTTGGTCTCCTCTCCCAGGCAACCAGCAGTAGGACAAGAGGGCATGGTCTTAAGCTGTGCCAGGGGAGGTTTAGGTTGGATATTAGGAAGGAATTCTTTACAGAGAAAGTGAGTAATCAGGCACTGAAATGGGCTGCCCAGGGAGGTGGTGGGCTCTCTGTCCCTGGCGGTTTTTAAGATGAGACTGGATGTGGCACTGAGTGCTGTGGTCTAGTAACCACGGTGGTGTTGGATCAAGGGTTGGACTTGATGATCTTGGAGGTCTTTTTCAGCTTGGCTGATTCTATGATACATAAAAGTCCAGAATATAAGTTTCTTTCTTTAACTGGCCTTTCAAATATTAGATGAAACATTCAAAGAAGTCAGCTGTGTTATGTTTTCATACAGGACTGGGACATTGGGGCTGTGATTTCTAGAACACACTCTTTGCAAATAATTAGCTATCATGACAGTAAAGTAGCAAGATAATAATTTTGAGATGACCCAAACAGGAATTGTATAAAGCCTTTATCTTGGATTCATTTAGTGATCATGAAATCAGTTCGGCTTAGAAATTAGTCATATCAGTTTCACACTTGGATTTTAGTCACAGTAAGAACATCTTAGATTGCCCCTCGTGGCTGCATTACTTCACAGTACAATAGGCTTTGCAAGTTTACTAAGAAGTGGATTTGAAGAAGTATTGGTAAATCTCTAGCTCCATCGAAGTCAAAAGTGGGCTTTGCAGTTGGCTTTTAAGGTAGTTAGGTTTGATTCTCACATTTTAGAAAGATTTAAAAGAATTTTCCACATTCTAGATTATTTCCTGCAACTGAAAATTAAAAGTTTTCTAGAACAGTTCAATAGGAAGGATAGAAATGAAAAGGAAGAAACCCCACATCAAGCAAGAAATCGGCTTTCTGTACCATTAGCAGAGATATATACTTTTGTGATGCGAAGCCAGAGGAAAGACTAACAACAGACAGGTCGTGCAGAGTTTCTATAGTGCTCATTTTGACCCCGCTGCTGTAATAGCCCTTTTCTGGCCATTATCGAAAATAGCTGTGTCAAGATGAGTGGGAGAGCTGTTGACCTTTTACTGCAGGTTTGCTTTCTTGATAATTCATCTTCCTGCTGTATTTATGGTGTGCATTCTTTAACCAACTATATGACCAAACCCTCAGCATTCAAATAAAGGCATCAAATAAATGGTATTAGACCACAGAGACTATGAAAGAGCTGGAATAAAAATAACACTGAATTCAGTGTGAAAACAGATGTCTGATTTACTGCATTCTACTTACAAGGACAGGACTCATGGCATATTAGCTGTTGTAAAGACTGGTTTGGTGACAGTATGGTTCATAGTCATGGAAAATGGCAAGAATGTTTTAATAGTGTTAGACTGTTATCAATAAAGCTGGGATAAAATAACTTCCACTATAATAAAAGCAAGATGGAGCATATTCACTTTTGTGGCAAATCTTATGATTCTCTAATGATTTATGGTCTTGCTTCTTTACATTCCCACTAGATTGGAGGACCTGCGAGTAAAGTTAGAGAATGAAGGACTGGTCAACATCTCGTATGTGGTTGTCAACCATCAGGGAGCTCAATCCCGAAGGGAATTTCACCTCCTGAAAGAAAGTGTTTCAGACTATATTACTGTCTACCAGCAAGAAGAACAACAAGATGATGTCTGGACTACCTTAAATGGAAACAAGGATGACTTTCTCATCTATGACAGGTGTGTATTTACGGAGAAACACAGGAAAGTATTTGTATATAATTAGAGTAATGCTTTGTATATCTATGTTATTTCATTTATGTGCAAATAACAAAGACATTGTGATCAACTTCTAAGCTAAAGTTTACTGGAGGAAAAAAAAGTCTGCTTTTGCATAAGTAATTTTGGAATAAATAATTTTTTCTCTATAATTACTGTGTATTTAATGTAACTGAGTGTAGAATTTTATAACATTTTTCTTGTTTTACACTGTTTTTATTTTCAGACATGATTTCAGACATGTAATGTAACTTCATTATACCCATGCATGTCAAAGTAGAATCAAGGAGGAAATCTATTCAAGTTCTAGTGGAAACATTTTGACCAGAATTGTTGAAAACGTAGACATATGGAAAAATTTGTCTTCAGTTGAAACTTAAAACTTCAGCAGAAAATAACTTCTTGATACAGGATTCTGGCACTTGCATATTTTGGCAGACTCAGTAATAACTCTAACTGAAATCTTTGCTAGTTATGTTACTGTAATGAGTGTTCCAAGTGGGTTTGCCTGTTGCTGGACATGCACTGCAGACATGTAAGAGGAGCCAAGGCTAGAGGCTCACACCTAGCTGGGTATTTAACAAGATGCCCTTGCGTACAGGTTCTGGATTTACTCAGCTCCTTCAAACTGACCAGTAGCATAGCCAAGTGCATATCAGAACACTCAAGTACAGACATGGAGCAAATAGGCAGCATAAAAATCCCCTTATGTACACAAAACCAGTAACGGAGATGCACCACAATGCACTTTCCAATCAAAATATTTATGAGGTTGCATAAAAACATGTTGTAAGGATGAAACAAGTGCTGAGCAAACAGCCCTCCTCATTAGCCAGATGGCCTGTAATGAGTGTACCTTTGCTAGTCTAAGGGCTGCTAACTCAGAAGCTTCTGCCAGTACAGACAGAAATCTCTCTTCACGCTACTGGCTGATGCAGTTGAGCAGGCAACCATTTGTTAGGAAGGCAATGGATTTGCCTGTAAACTCCTTGAACAGGTACACTTTCCATGGGACTGTACAGTGTGGGTGGATTGATGCACATAAAATGAGACGTGATAAGAATAGAGATTTAATTCAGGCACATGTAACCACAAAGTTCTTTCTCTCCTTAGATGTGGCCGTCTGGTGTATCATCTGGGACTGCCCTATTCCTTCCTGCATTTCCAATATGTAGAAGAAGCTATTAAGATTGCATACTGTGAAAACAAGTGTGGAAACTGCTCTTACACGGTATTTTCTTGTCTCGTTCTGTGTGTACTAGGACAGGAAACTGGATTTCACTGATACTTAAAAAAAAAATTATTTCAGTGAGATTAATCCACAAAGACATGATTTAGAATTTACACATTTCCTGTGTTTTGACAGAGAGGTTTTAAGCATTTTTCCAAATTAATTAGATCTAATTTATAATAGACTGATTATCAGAATACTTGCCCGTGATAGAAATAATTGTCAGAAACCTAAATGTAATCTTGGAGGCTAATTCTGTTTGTGGAGTTATATACAGCTAGTGAGCAATTAGCAACTCTAGTCTTGGGGGATGGGTAAGGACATAAAACAGACAGTATATTTTTTTGAAACATGGGAATCGAATCCAAGCTCTTTGAGGTTTATATATTCATTTAAGTTTGCATTTAAACACAGTATACAACAGTTCATTAAAAAAACTGATAATACAAGATGACAAATTATTGTTACCGCTATAAAAGAAGGGTAGCTTTTTATATAATTAAAGATCAGAACTACTCTAAGAATTATCAAGAAATGTACAGACATAGTCATGAAAGTTCAATAAGGATAATAATTTTTGATCCCATAATGCAGTTTTACATCTAAATATAGGCCACAGGCAGGTCAGATGTGGGATCTAGAAAAAAAGTACTTCTTAGCAATTACTGGAATTATAATTGCTTAAACCTTGTATTAAGAGTCCTGTTATCAGTGGTGTTGCAACAAAAGGTTATTTTTGATACATTTGAACGTTCTTCAACAAAGTGGCACAAATAATTTAAAACTGGATTTCAGTTTCTGCAAAAATGTTAAGATAATTAATATTTTACAGCTAGGGCCTTGTATTTAATGCAAGCCTCTGTTTTTCAGGAACCTGATATTGATGATATATGTGAAAACATCACCAGAAAAGCAGATAAGCTAGAAGAGAGAGAACCCAAACCAACTGGTCAGCACTCACATCACCATAACCTGCACAGACATGGGCACCACCACCGCCACCACCACCACCACCACGGCCACGGCAGTCACCATCCCAAAAAGGAGAACAGCCAGGCTTCCTCTGAAACTGAGAGACGTCACCCTCACAGCGGCTGGCGTCACAGAGTGTTTGGCCATCACAGACACGATCACTTAGGTAGTCATGAGCAGGTAGACACTGCTCCTCCAGGAGAAGGTGTGGAAATTACACAAGAGAAAAAGCTATGAAAAAAAGGGAAAAACAGCTGTAAGAACCAGTTGACTTGAAACTGGCAGACAGCATCAGACTCAACTTCTAGTAGCTGATGCTGTCATTGTCGACACCTTCTGTTTGAAGAGTTAGGAAATTCTGTCACTTGACAGTGTCAGGGAGCACTTCCAAATTCTTGCAGGTGACATGGCCAGCTGGCAGCAGAGGACATCACTGAATCCTGACAGTGACGTCTGCTCTCTGCTGCTTGACTGTCACCAGCAGCAGGAGAAAGTGAAACCAGTGACACCTGACAGTGACAGGAAAAGGTGAGAAACTGAGCCTGAAAAACAAACTAAGCACCTTCAAAATGCAAAGGAATCCTACTAACTAAATTCATATGGTTTCAAGAGTGGAAAAATTAAAAGATTTGGTGTTTTTGTTGCCTCAAATTAAAAATTACACTGACAGGTGTGTGGAGTTAAAATATTGCAAAGAAGTAGACTTTTAGAGCAGCGCTCTTAGAATTACAGAATACCTGTCAAATTCCATCAGTGAAAAGCTTCATAATTTAAAGGAATTAAATTGACTGCTAGTTTGTTTTTCAGGTGCATTGGGAAGGTGTCTGCATTTTTGATTAATTTGTCTTTCTTGTTTTTCTTCTAACATTCTGCTTGCATTTTTGAAGACAGGAGCATAAACTATGACCTAGGGGCTCCTGTCTGATGTTTTGCAATAAAGAACAGAAGATAACCAAGACAGATAGTTTAATCACTTTTTATTCAAAAGTTGAGTTCGTTTTTTTTCCTAACCTGGGGATACAAACTGTGTACACACAAAACTTATTCCTAAGCCATGTGACAAAATCTTTTTGTTGAAACTGTAATATACAAACAGTAACTGCATTATTTTAAAGTAACAGATGTATATGCTTAACTTTTGTGGCTTACATACAATAAAAGGATCAATTAATACATAATCCTACTAAATCAGTAAGATCATGCCTAAAGCAAGAAGCAGTGTTAACAGCTCGTCATGCAGAATGAGTGTCAGAATCAATAAGAGGGAGGGATAAAATGAGTTTAATCTTAGTATAAAGTTTATCTTTGTTTATAACAGTGCTGAATTTGATAAATCTGTATCGATTAGTAAGGTAATATACCACTGAAACTTGTATAATTTCTCTGTCTGTAGCTTAGCCTTTCTAATGTTTCATTAACTGAATGGAAGTAAAACCAGTTGTTTGAAGGATTTCTGGATGAAGAAGACAGTATTTATGAAAGGAAAACTGCTATGAAAGCATACGCCATAATTAATGATGGTTTGATAGGGAAATTATTACTCCTACAAAACCTGAGTCTTTTTATTGTGAATGCTGATTAGCAAGAGTGTAGCCCTGAATGTACACAGAGTGCAAGCCTTTGGAATATTTGACAAGAGTGTTTTCAATAAAAAATACTATCTTCATGTATTGTTTTGACTTTGAGATGCACACTTTGAGATACACCATCTGTATTTTGCATTGTATGTACTACTGAAATACTTCATGTCATTTACTCAAAAGCGCTTCCGTTTTAAGTGCAGGTCTTGGCCTTTTTGGAGACGTTGCTCTAAGTCTCTTATGGTGTTTCGGAGAAATTCAATTTCCTTGTTTTTCTCCTCCTGGAGATGCTGCAGCTTCTGTAAAAATGTAAAAATGCAAGCAAAGGCTTCACTGTTAAACATCACACAGAATTATATAACAATACAATTCGCTATTGCAAATGAGACATTTTCTAATAAGAATATTTTTCCTCATTATTTTGTAACACAAAATGACCAAGATTACTTCCTCAGAATCCTATTTTTGTGACATCCCAAAGTCTCAAGCCTAAAAAAAAAAAAAAAAAAAATGCCCACAGACAGTTTATATCAGCGTCATTTATGTTAGTTCTGTCTTAAGTTTCCAGGTTAGTCATTCTGGTAGTTAGAAAACCACCTCACATATGGCCTTTTGTTGTTGAACCCCAGCAGTATCAATATGCAAAAAGACATGACAATTGGACTCAGTGTCTTAAAAGTCTGTCCTAAGTTAAATTATTCTGTGATTCTATAAATTTAGTTGTCTAGGTGTGGGAGGGATATGTGGGACTCAGACAAAACCAAGGGAAGTCCTGTTTCAAACAGGCTGTAACAGTACTTGGTATCTGCGGACGGGAGCTATTAAAGCACATACCCTTCGATAGATACTTTGTGGCAAGACAGAAGCATCTGAAAATGACCTGGTGGTTTTATCCTGAGCTCTTGCTAATTTAGCATTGAACTGAAAGAATCAAGCAAAGAGAAAACAATAAGAACCATCAGGAATAAAAGGTATAGTAAATAATTAAAGTATAATTTTCACTTTTTTTTTAGTTGCATTTTTCAGATGAGGTTAGTAATAACAGGCTTATCTACTAATTAATCCTAGGAAAATGAAGCTATGTGGTTATATTTAAAAGAAAGAATGCAATTACAGGTTATGTTTCTGTTAAAAAAAAGCCTCAAAATATTTCAAAAGCTATGTAGAACAAATACGATCAAAAAGACACTACTGAAAAAGAAATAAATTGAAGGCTCCTGAGCCACATGTTTACAGGAGGGGAAAATGCAGAGGATGCTAAAAAACTCTGAAACCATTATCCTTCCCTCATGTTCCAGGAGTAACTCAGCATGAACACTTTCACTTGATATGTGGAAGATTTGAAGTATTTCCTTAATTATGTCTGTAATGAGAGTGGTTTAAAATTGAGCAATTAAATACACGTTGAATGCTTTGACTTAAATTTCTGCAGGATTAGAATTTTTTATTGCAGCAGTGAGCAGAAGTGAGTCAGTTTCCACTGAGGAAGGGAGTATATGCCACTGATCTTTGTGAAGATGATAATTTTTTAAGTTTTCTAGATTCCATCATATGACGTTGTTAAGTACTAATTAATATTCTTCCCTAGAGTCCCTTTGAAGTCTACCCAATGCCCAATTCATCTTTAAGTCAGCTTTGTAATGCATACCTCTATCTGCAGTTTAATTATTTCATTTTGCTTCTCTTCATTTTGAATTTTCAGCTGTCTCGTTAGCTCTAGTATTTCCAGTTCTTTTTTCTCTCTCTCTTCTTTATACTCCATTTCTTTTACTTCAACTAGCAACAAAATATCACCAAATATTATGATTACAGAAGATTCTTTGAGGGAAAAATAATATAATTTCCTAAGTATTAAAACTTCCTTGAATATCAGGTGAGTGTTTAATTGGAAAACATCTTCATTCAAGCAAAAGTCATACCAAAACTGATTGAAAACCACCCTGTCCCATCCCAGTAAGATGGTGTCTCTTTAATAAATCATCTTGTTTTACAAAAACTTTTCTGGTTGTTTTCAGCTATGTGGATGACCAAAAAATCCTACTCTCCAAGCTTATGCCTCTAATGGAAAAAATTAATATTGAAATCAGCTTTTTCTCATTGCAGTATTATTTATTTGTTAAAAATAATGTCCTACTCTCCTGAACACTCTAACTGCAATCTAGCTTACAGTTCAAAGCAAGTTCCCAGTCTGCACTTTGCCCAAAATTTTATTCCTTCAGATTTTTAGGTCCACGTTCTCAGCATTTGTTGTAACTGTTTGTGAATTTCTGCTCACCCTGTGTTGCTGTACTATTGCCTTATTGTAGCTGTCTACTCTTTAGCAAAGATAAAATTCAGTTAAACACTGTCCACTTCTATTGTTCACATGTTTCCACTAAAAACTGGAGCTTTTAGAGGAAATGTAGCTCCTACAGGTTTATACAACATTTTACCCCGAGCAATAGCGTTCAGTCTTCAGAGAACTTACGTTTTTTCCTTATATCACAATTCAGCTGTGTAATTTGTGATTTGTGGTCTTCCTCTTTGTTTTTAATTTCTGTCATGAGTTTCTCAATCTGATTTTTATATTCCTGTGAATGTTAAATGTTTTATAAAAACGTTGTAGATTCTGCAAAGCACAACAATCAGGCAAAAATTATATGCTCTGTAATATATACTCTGTAATTCAGTACTTGTTTAATCCTCAGTCTTGTAAATTCAATATGCCAAATTACTTCTTACACAGTCTGGCTGAAGTCCACAGATGAAAAATGTAGCAGATTTCATTGTATTGCAGCTGTCAGCTAACATAAAATGAGAAATTGTACTTCTTAAGAGAACAGGTAAATGGAGAGGTGATATTCCTTTCCGCAGTCTGGGATCTGACACAGTGCAGTTAGTTGAGGGACTACAGTTTTACTTTTGTGGAACTTTGACTCTAAGATTGCATTTAAAAATTGTATTTTAAGTAAGAATTTTGTTAGTATTGCTTATACCAAGGATTCCACAACTTCATAGTGGCAGCAGTAGAAATACCAGCAGTAGCAATGCTGGTGGCACTGATACTCAGAATCTGAGCATGCAAATTGTACGAATATTGGTATAAATATTTAACTTTAACTCATAGTACAAACATAGACAAAATAAGTCAGTGAGATTCCTAGTCCTATACAGGTAACAGGTCTGCATTTTGTGTACAGAAAACTAACACAAGTTATGACTAGCCCTGCTGGTTTTACCTCCTTTGCAAAAATGAGTGCCATAGGTAAAACGTAGAGATCGCAAATGGAATTTATTATGAGACACAGATAAGAAGTATTGTCTCTGTAGTATTTATTCCCAAAGAAACTAGAAAAAATTCAGTCCATTCTTGATTCTGTGGCAGCAGAATCAAGCATCTTAAATATAAAAACCTTATTTGCACACAAAAAAATTATTTTAATGCAACAGGTTAGAATTTAAAGCTGAATTTAAGGCTAAATAGAGCTAAACAAACCAAATGCATCTTAGAGTGAGTTCTCAGCACCTATATGGTTTTAATCCCTCAGTTCTTTTAACGCTTTCTCACATGGGTGCTGTCATGAGACCAACCTTTCTCCTTTTACACATGATAAACATTAAGAGAAAAGCAATAAGGGTGTCAACAGCAAACCCAAGAATATAAGGATATATGAACTGCTACAATAGATTTAGAATATTACTCCTCTACCTAAAGAATGATCATTTGTGACGTACCTCTTCACAAGCCTTTAATTTATCTTCCAGGATGTGAATGGTATCCTTCAGTCTATCATTTTCATCTACATAAATAAAAAGCTATATGACACACAATGTTGACAATATCATTAGCAGAAAAGCAGAATAAGGCAATTGCTCTCATTTTTTGACTTGGCTGAACTTTAAGAACCTTTTTTATAGGCATAATAATTATCATTTACAGAATTACATGCTTTCATTCTCCATTGTTCATCAATCGTTGTTTAGTAATAGTATTTCCCTGTTATTATTACTTGGAAATGTCTTTAGCCTCCTAATAAATGATGTATTCAAAAAAATCTAGATGCAAAGTTCTTTGACTCTGAAAAGAAAAAACTGTTATCATGGCTACAACAGGTTCAAATTGGGAGATGCAAGTCTTTAAGTACTTGTTTCCTAAAAACTATAAAGTAGTACCTCAAACACAGAATTTAGGAAAAATAGATGCTTTTTTAAAAAATTAATATGAATTTGAGTATTAGAAACAGCAATATACATCCAGGTTTAGAGGTTTATTAATATTTATGCTAATATGCCTTGAACACATAACTGTTATAAAATTAACTATAGTGGAAGTCTAGTTTTATTTTCAACTAAAAATTAGTAATTTTCAAGTATTTATGGATAACAGCAAAACTTCAAGAACATTATACTATGTATGGTTTAACATGATAAAAACTAAGCATAAACGCTTTAATAGTCTACAGATGAAAGGCTGAATGATGCTTTCTAACCTTTTGTAAACCTGTCTGTGCTATACTGAAATAAATTTAAAGCCCAAGTATTGATTTAAATAACCTCACTGAAGCAGAACTTTTTTACAGTAGAATAATTGCAATAGACATTTATTACTGCACAAGATTGATGTGATATATATATTTTTTTACTTTCTGTTTGTCTGGCAGTGAGTTTCTCTGTCTGGAAAAGAACAGTAAATATAAACAAAAACATTAAATGCCTGCTCATTTGAAATTACAGTACAGCATATATAAGAACATTTTTGCCTTTACCTTTGACATTACACTGGTTTTCAATGGTTTGTGTTAGACCGTTTATCACATTCTGTAGAGTAGTGCATTCTAAAAGAAATAAAAAATGCAGATTTTTTTGAATAATTTCTTCATAAAGAAGAAATTTACATTTTGTTTATAAACTTTTCTCAAATATTTGACAATAATTTTGATTAAACATTATTCTAAGTGTTTTTACTGACTGTACAAATAACACAGATTAGTATTACTGATTAATTTTAGTTTTTATTTTGATGATAGTTTAAAATTAATTTAATGAAGCTATACAAACGATTTCATAAAACTATCAAATTTTTTTTTTCTAGACAGAAAACAAGAATCTTATTGTTTTCTGGTCAATAATAAAAGTTTCCCATATCAATCTTCCATCAGTTTGTATATTTAATGAAACTGTGGCTTACTTTCCTGACAGCATTTTTGCCAAGTTTTTTTTTTTTAGGAAGATCAACCATATCCACTCGTTGCAGTCTCTCACCCACTTTTTAGTGCATGTTAACATTCATCTTATGGCTCAACATAAACTTTGAGAGACTCAGGATATGCTACTATATCCTGATATGCTACTATATCCCTTATCTCAATTAATAGTTATGTGCATTTGTATCTATACACATGCAACCTGTTATCAGTTTGTATATTTGTGTTTCATGATTTTATTTTTTTAAACTGTGTTTTAGATATTTGAACACCCTGTGTACTTCCTGTAATATAACATTTGATTTCATTAAATTCTACTCCTATTCCTTACATATTCCTTGTAAACTTACCAGTAAAGTCGCAAAACAGTCAAAAACTGGGAAAAGTGGAGACACTAAAACTGAGCTTGTTTACTCTTAAAACTTCTCTATTTCCAGAGTGCTGCTGCATTTCTTAAGTGGGTTTTAACTTCCACAACAGATAAAAGTAGGCTAATTAACAGTTACTCATCAGACTGAAGCTCTGTTGGAAACTGTGCATCATATAATTGGAGACCACATTACAAATAATAGGAAGACGAACTAAGATCTCAGCTAAGGGATTCAGTTTTTTCACTCAATCTTTTTGACTGCTAGCCTATTCTTCCATCAAGTCTACTTTTCATGCAGCCGAATACTTCAGACATGTCTTCTTCCGTTACATGCTTCCAAAAAAAAAACCAGTAGAGGGAGCACGAGCAGCACAGAAACATCGTCTGCCCTCACTTCGTGTACTGGATTAAAACCATACGTGGAAAAATCCTATTCCAAGTCGAAGCACTAGGTTAGCATGCCCATTTGTACCAACTAGTGCTACTACAAACTTCCTCCCGTTCAAAAATGTATGGAAAGAAATTCAGATGCTTGTAATTTGTGCAAAAACGGAAAGACATGAGGGCAGCATCTAGTCTTCAAAAGAATCCCAACTATTCAAGTGCAAGGCACTCTTCTGTTCAATCCCAAGAATATTTGCTCACAAGAATATCTTTCTTATCTTTAAAGGACGTATCTTGGCAAATCCCATATATGATTACAGTTTTGACTGGAAGACATTACTGGGAACCCACAAGTTCTGCTTGTCTATATTATGGAGAAAAAGCAGAATTTTGCTAAGTGGTTGCAGCCCTTTGTATCTCTGGAATATCTGTTATGGATTCTGTGTAGTTTCTTCCCTGTAAAGAACATTCCCTACATGCAGAAAGACCACACAACCTAAGTGCTCATTTTTCCTGCTTAATAACTACTTTATTGCAGTTTCATCCATCTGCACTTCTGATTGATTTTTTACAGGGCAATTACATCAACAGCTTTTTCCTTTAACACCTTGGAAATACTAAGTAAACAAACAGGCAACTCTGAAGATGCTAAATGGAGCCACGTTACGTGTTTCATAGATAATAATGTGATTGTTTCCTTTCAAAGAATTACAGTAGAATGTAGTTCAGAACTGTAGTACCACAAGAGTCAATTCAGTCAGCATAGTGAAGGTTTAGGAGCAGAGAACAAGGATGCCAGACTGGCATCTGCCTTGACATATATAAAACGAAAACTGCCATTCTGAATCTCAACTTCGTGCAGCAAAGAATGTATGAAGAGAAAATAAAGTTAATTTATAACCTTTCAGAATGTGTATACTTGCCAAGCTGCTTGTCTTTTCTTTCTTTCTTTGCTTCTCATTCAGAATTCCTAGTCTTCTTTTACCTTAAGCAGTTCTAAGAGGACCTTTTGGCAATCAAGGATATCAAGTGAGCAACAGGTGCTCACTTGTTGGAGATTTCTTGGGATATGAAATGCTACTATTTTTCTGTTTCACATACTAACAGAGTTCTTCAAGCCAGGGTAAAATTCCACTTCATCCACTCCACTACCAGTGGTAACCACAAACCCTTCAGGATAGGTGGAACCACAGTCTTTCCTTCCACAGCACTCTTTCTTTCTGCTCCTCTGCTGTAAGCAATTTCTATTGCCTTTGGGCCAACTCTTTGAAAGAAACTTTCAGGAACTGGCTGAGCTGGTTCTGGAAAACAGTTTGGGACATAAGGCTAGGAGAAATCTTCTTCCAAGCCACAATTGGCAGTATCACTGTATAAAGGCCATTGTCACAACCACAGTCTGTTAGGATAACTGTTGCCAAAGCAAGAATGAAAGTATCAATGCTGTATTTGATCCCTTGCATCTCCTATAGTTCTGCACAGGATCCCTCTATACCTCATCAGTATTAAAGAGGTTTGTTTTTTTTTTTTAAACCCACAGTGTTTTGACCTTCCAAAAGTTTTTTACAAAGATTTGAGCTTTACATGCTAAATTTCTAGTACTCTGATTCTGAATAGCACATATGCCATCACCCCTTTTGGAGCGTCAGTGTGGCAGGTAAATTCAATAAAGGTGCAAAGCACAGAATCACAAAATGGATCAGGTTGGAAAGGACCACAGTGAGTCATCTGGTCCAACCTCTGTGCTCAAACAGGGTCATCTTAGACCACATGGCACAGGATTGTGTTTGGACAATTCCTGAATATCTCCACTGAGGGACAGTCTACAACCTCTCAGAGTTTAATCTAATAAAACAACCACGATAACTGTTTTAATTTCTGAATACATTCTACCCCTTCGGTATCTTATTTGTATTTTACTTCCTTACCATCAAGTAACTTTCAGAATCACCTCTTGGATGTCCCAAATCCACACATGTTCCAAGTTTGTGCTTCTCACTTTTTTTTTTTTGATACTGCTACTAATATCTCTGCAACATCTCTTACTCATTGACCAGAATCCTTGTCTTCCAACAATTCTGCCTCCTATCTAACTGCCTCCATATAACTTCCATGACTTCAGTATTCTTGAAATTTGTTTTTTTCTGACTATCCCTGCTGCTGAAACTGGTTCATATTTCAGGCTGATTGCTCTGCTATTTTTACTTGGACTTCTGCCACCCACAATTTTTTTCCATGGTGTGTTTCAAAAGAAGCTCCAGAGGCTGTTCTCTTCAGTTATATCAGCATAACTATCTCATAAAATAATTTCTCTCTTATCTCATCAAAGTGAGGCACTGCTGTTTACAAAGCTCAAATCTCTTCTGACTTTCATCTGTTTTCAGTACACTCTACTTCCCTGTTGCAGTCATCCCAGCTGCTCTGATTTCCCAAGTTGTCTTTTTCACTTTCTCTGCTACTTTTGATCCCATAGGTTTTACAGTAAGAATAATTTCTTCTTTTTGGCCACCTTTTCCTTTCCCCCTTTACAGTCTATTTTATATAAACCCACTCTTTTCTGGTTTCATCAATAATGAAACCTCTTGTTCAGTTTCTGAGTGACCGAACTGCACTGTCTTTTCTGCTTAATAAAGAAAAAAGTGTCTCTGACTCAAATCAAAGTTCATCCAGTTCACTATTCCACTTCACAATACCCACTATAAAATAGTTCAGAAAAGGACAAAAAAGCTGGATAAACACTCAACTTCAAAAACACAGAAGTAAAGGAGACCTCTGTGAGAGATATTGTCTTCATGTTTATCAAAATTTTTTTGAAGTTTTTTTCCATGCTTTTTTTCCAATTTATTTTTCCAATCTATACTTCTGTATATTTCTGTGGAATTGATTTAACTTCATTTTGTAATGTATGGAAAAGTTCCTCCGGCTGTAAGCATTAAGTGAACCAAGTTTTATTTCCATCTAGTTTTCTTACTACATTGGACAATGAATCCTGTAGTCTCTTTCTCTGTGCCATTCACAATGTTGCAGCTATGAGTTATAGCAGCTCTATTCTTTCTCTTTAGGCTAAAAAGTTTCCAGTCAACTTAAGTCTTCCATCAGATGTTCCAAAATTGTGAGTGAATCTTCTGGGTGCTTGGCTGGGCACAAGGCCGTCTTAGAAAGAGTATAGCTGGTGACCTTGCTGGAAGTTGATTCAGAAATGGCTGCCCCTCCTTCCCTGGGCAGTTGATTTTAAGCTGAGGCTTTTGCCCTGGGCCTATGGTGCAGCTCTGTCACAGCCACATGCTAAACCCTGGTCATGATCTAGGGAGTGACTTTCTGGCTTGATATCAGACCTGCCTCGTCACTGGAGATCTGGTGGTGATCCCTGGACCATGTCTGGTCTTTGTTACCATTTCTGAGCTCCATTCTGATTCAGCCTCCTGAGTCACTCCCATCTCTACATACTTGTTTGGTAATGTGCACTTTTGGCTGACTGTGGCAGTCCTAGCTCGGCCAGCCCTGCATGGGTACAGTGGATGGTTAAGCCCCTACATCCATGACCCTTGTTACATGATTGGTTCCTGATTGCTTGAGTCCTCCTCCCTCACAATACAACCTTACCACCTTCTCTGTTACCTCTTCTAGTTCTGGTATATCTGTTTTCATATGTGTGGAGCAGAAAGTTACATGAAAATCACAGATTTCATCACAACATTTTAAGAGAACTGTTCAGAGGACATCAAGATCTTTTTCCTGAGAAGTCGCCAACCAAGTTCAACCACTGTTTATATAAAATGCCTACTGGTTTTCACCTCCCCTTTGTATCACTTGTCATCCTGTATCATGAGTTTTTTTGGTATATCTGAGTAGATTATCATGATTAGCAAACTTCACTCTCTTACTCAATAGCTTAATTTTTCAATTTCCATACTCAATTTCTGATTATGGCGAATTATCAAAGTCCCAGCGAAGATTTGAACGAAACCAACTGGCAATCTCATTCCAGCACAAAACTAAGTTTATTCCTATCCTGTTTCCTAACTTTTAGCAAGTTGACTTCCAAGAGATGAAAGTCTTACAAAAAGATGTGCCTTTCAGCAATTCTACCAGCTACAGAAAAATAGACAACCATAGATCTACGCTAAGTACTAGATATTATCTCTCATTTCAAATTATCCTCTGAAAACATACAGTTCTAGAATAAAACAAAAAAATCTTAATTTTATAGTTTTCTCTTTAGGTCCGACTTTATTTGGCAACATTTTATTTACGATTATAGACTTTTAACTCCCATCTGTAAATGGTAAATACCATTTTATTAGCTTTCATTGAACAGTTTGAATTCTCATAATATTAATGCAAACTGTTAC
>JAWWES010000094.1:57210680-57223295 GCA_035583135.1 Lophotriccus pileatus
CATATGTTAAGTTCTATTTTTACTTCAGAATCAAGGATGATACCAGCAAAACTCACCATGGGCTAAGACTAAAAACACCTGGAAATCAGCAGCTATTGGGAATTTGAAGGAAGCTTCAACAATACACTCTGCAGCTACATAATCTAAACTTGAGACAGTCCGTTGGTAGCTATGATCTGTGGAGTTCTCTGATGCCTGGTGACTCCAGTGTGCTGACAGCCAACCAGTCAGATTTTGTAGGAGGCAGTGATCTCAGGCAGAGTGCTTTTCTCTGCTAAAAGTTGAGCACAAGATCATGGAAAACCATTGCTCTACACCCTAAAGGTTTTTGACATGTGAAGAATATCCAGTTGGAAAGCACTGGAAAGGAAATTCAATATATACTTATTTCATTCAATGTGGCTATTAAGCCACAAAGAAACAGTTCGCTGGAGTTTTACAGGTAGGTTTTGCATCCCAAATAATGATGGAAAAAAATTGGAAAAAGCAGTATGCAGATTAAATTAAAGCCTTTGTGAAAGAAACCTGGATGGAGCCAGATGTATAGACTGGGAAAAGTTCAGCATGAACTGAATAGATGAATAGCACTTGTCATGGATTAAATCAAGGAAAAGCCATATGGGAGAGACATTATAAAAGACAACTAATAAAAATGCATGACTTAAAGGGTGTGAAGGGGAGCTTGGAATCAGACCACTGGACTTACCGCATGCAGTTCAGTCAGGTCAGTGTACAGAGAGTAATGCTTGATTGACATACTAAAGAAATATGTGACAAATGTGCTGTCAATGCTGAGCTGTGTGATTGCACTGCCTCATGAATCTGGCCTTGTAAGAGGGGTTTAATGCAGAGTGCGGAGCAGTCATTCTGTCATTAGCCAGCTGGAGCCCCTGGGACACCAGGAGCGCCCATTGGGATAGAGTCGCCAGGGACAAAGGCTGGCCCAGGCACAACAGGCAACCCAGCAATTAAGGGAATGGCTTTCACAACTTTAACAGAAAAATGATGAGAACTGGGAGATGGGCACTACTAGGAAAAGGTTCAGAGGTAACCTGGGAAGGAGTAACACAGGATTGGGCACCTGACTGGGCATCATATAGATATGGATATCCAGTGTAGTGCAGGAAAATGAGTTTCTCACCCCTCAGAGTAGTAAATCCTGTCTCTCAGCCACACTGATGTATGGACTCAATGGTATTCAGCTCTGGAGTTAATACTCCACGCATCCCTGCCCTAAGTGCACTTGGCTGCAGTATGAAATGGATCTTTTCCAGCAAAAATTCAAAAGATAATGAGAGCCAGCAGAGTCTTCCCTGTTTTGGCCCTCTTCACTGAGCACTGAGCTGTGTTCACCAATTTCATCCCATATTAGGTGGATCTGGGCCTGGGTTGATTATTGTTTTTTTTTCAGTAAGTCAAAAGACCAGGCCAATCCAAAATATAATAACTAAAGCAAAACTAAACTTTCAAGACTCCCTGTCACACATATATTTTTGGCATTCAGAGACACTCCACTATGAAGTCATCATTCTACTGTTCAGCTGATGGGTGTTTTCACACCTTGTTAAGAAAACAAAGCAGTCTCACAGGGTCTGTATAGCTATTGCTAGTCAGGACTAGTAGACATGAACAGAACACAAGAGGGGACAGAATTTTAGTCTAGTGAATGTAAAGAGCAACAGTTCAAGGTAGGAGGGTAGAATTTAAAAAAGATACCCAGCAAGAAGCTAGTAACAATAATGGATTGTTTTCAAACTGTGAGCCAGGTTGCATTTGTTTCTGTCTCATGAACATCCCTTATGTGAGGGTTGAGATTTTATTGTTTTTAGGATTTTATTGTTTCTGTTTTCTCAGAGTCCTCTTATCTATATAATTTACTGGTATAACACTTCAATAATTAATGTTTTAGTCCTCTTTCAATTAATAACATCTATTTTCAATTAGTAAACGTATTGAAAAATTGAATGCTATACATGAAAAATCAAACAATCACCCCAAAACATACAAAAAAATTACAAACAAGGCTTAGTAAGGGACAGACCTAATACAATATTAAGTACTATAAATTAGTTTTTGTATTTCTTATATGTACAAAGCATTATGGTATATTTAAGCAGTCAAAGTTTATCCTTTGTGTAAAAGGTTAGTAATGACTAGACATGTATAACTAGATAATGTACAAGTAGACATTGATCTCTTTACTGCTTCCATACTCATCACAGAAGATATTTGTAGCAAGGTATGCAATTGAAGTGAGATTGGAGTACTGCTGCAAAGCTTTTATTCAGAGATTTGCTATTGTCCTAGGTCAGACTAGGTCCTAGGATTTTGTTCAGAAATTTGTCTTTTGTGCTCTGATAGTGTCTCAAGGAATTATGCCATGTTTGTACTCTTAAACTAAAAGGCACAAAACCATACAACATATACTGCTTAAGTACAACATAATTTTTAGTAGTATGTTTCTTGAGGCAAGTATAGTATTCAGCAATTCCTTGTCTGTTTTCTGAAAGAAGAAAGAGGATCTTCAAACCTTTGCTCTCCTGAAAAGAACTATTCTGAAAGCATTCTGTGATTATTGATGGTACTGGAGCAAGAACACAGATTAATTAGGGTATTTATAAGACTGATATCTAAAGGTTTTCTAAAAAAATCATCAAAAATGTGTGTTTTTAAAGAGAGAGATGTATTGACACTTGCTTTTGAAAGTCTGCAGATTTTCAACTTCTTAAGGAGTATTTATTTGTTGCCTAAACTTAACTCACTTCATAGGCTTTAAAATATAGAGGCTATCTAGTAAGTACAGCTTAAACCAGTACAGAGGGAAATACAAATGCGAACTAGGAAAAAAGTTACAGACACTATATGCTTGTTTGGCTGTAAACTTACTAATCAGGAACAGACTACAGAGAAAATCCTAACATTGGGAACAACCAGAAGTGAGGAAGAAGCCAAGGTCTTTCACAGGCAAGCAAAACAGTTTTACTATGTTTCAATTGGTAAATTTGCCTTTTGTAGGCTAAGACAAATTTGTAACAGTATTATCTGCTTTCTTTCAGTTAACTCAGTTCATATTAAAAAGCAAGCAAAGGAAAAATTCTGCTCTAAAATGATGTTCTTACTGCATCAAAGAAGAGATCTCCATATGCCAATATACCATGACACACCAGTATTTAGCCCATGCATTCAGGTAAGCTGGATACAATTTCTTCCCTGTAACAGAAAAACTAACTTCTCAAACTAAATACATGAGAAACTGAGTGATTTTCAAAAGGAAAACTTAAAAGATTTGGAGGATATGTACTTTATATTTTTGCAGACTATCCATAGAGTCACTAATTTCCCTTTGCTATCTGGTATGAAATCTGTACATCTTACCTATGTTGAATTATTTGTATTTCCTTCTTGTATCAAATCTTAAATTGTAACTCAAAGCTTTTCTATCCCTTTTTTCCTCTTTTTTATTCTACTGAAATGATAATTATAAATATTGAAACTTTACAGGTATTGTAAAGATTCTGAAGCATATGGACTGATGTGGTGACATTTTCCAATCAAAATATTCCATGGGAACTACTAAAAAAACGTGCACTGTTCAAATAGCTGAATTTTCAGAAAACAATAGAAAAAATATTTTATCCTTGAGAAAACTTGCATATATCCGACTATTTCTATACTTTCTAATCTAACACAGGTGTTTCATGTTTTTTATTATCCAGCATGACAACTACCTTGACACGTAAAGTCACAATATTTGCTATAAAAATTTCAGAAAAAATATGGTCATATTGTTTGAGAATTGAGGTATAATCTAATTAGCAATTACAAACCTGTTGTTTTTTATATAGTGGTACAAAAGTGCAAGAAAGAACAAGGCTGCACTGTAGTAGTGCAAATCTGCACTTATGCTATTGTATAATAAATATTTGCTTCATACCTCCTTCCATTTTGTCTCATTAACTTCTTTGTACTGCAATTCATACTCCAGAGTAATCCATCCCTTCTGAACATCTGCTGTTGGTGGTGGATCCCATCTTACCTGGATATCCGCATGGATCCCAGTCTGACTAGTATTTAGCAGAGTCCAGTTAATGTGGACAGGGGGATCAGGTAGTACTGTTTAAACAGAGTATTTGGAATAGAAGTTTTCAATGTGAAGTGACTACACACTGTTAAATGATTTCAGGACTTAAAAAACATATTATCCATTTATTTTCTGATTAAAATCTAATTTAAGTCAATGACAAAACCCCTGCAGGTTTTGCAACAAGAAGGTACTCTGTCATTGACATTGACATTGACTCTAATAAAGAAGACTAAAAATATATTACCTATTAAAATATATTTCTGAATAGCAGATTATAAATGACTGAGACATAAATTCTCCATCAAAATCTAAATCTAGACTTCTGACTAGAAATAAAAACAATAATTGGAGTAACACAGAAAGACAAACATTTGGTAACTAACATATAAGTACATTCAAAAACTATGGTATCTGAAAAACTGATCTATATTTGTTCAGCTTAATAAAAGAAAGCAGTGGGTATTCTAGTCACCTGTAGGAATAAATTAATTGCATATGCATACACCACCACTCTGAACAAGCAATAACATCTGCAAAGTCACAGACAGTCATAATTCATATTGCCATAAATAGAAATTCTAGCTTAGAAATGCTAAACATCTGGAGATTAATGTTGATTCAGGAACAAAAGCTGTTTTGGTTCCAGAGCTTTGCAGAATCAAGGTTTTAACAATATCATCCTTGCTGGCCAAGGAGATGTAGCACCCCTTAGAAAAGACTCAATGTGACAGCAAAGGCAAGCTCATTTGAGCTTGCACACATTTGAGAGACCACTGGTATTCAGAAAAAGAAAACACATACTTGTTTTATCCTTTTAGCTTTTTTCCAATCTGAGCAATATTTTCTGGTGTGGATCACATTACAGACCTTACAAAATCAAATCCCTTCCTATATACCATATATTTTCGATACTAACTTTCCTGAAAGGCAAAATCTAAACACAGTAAGAATAATGTGAAAGCTTATATACTTATAGAGGTAAGATACATAATGGAAGCATACCTATTTCATCAACACTGAAACATTTTTGATCAAATACTTGATTTTTACTGGCAAGCCGAACACAATATGGTACCCAAATAGAGGTGTAGGACACGTTGAAATAACAGCTATTTTCTCCTGATGTGATATAATCAGGGCATTCTTTCCAGTCCTCATCAATACTAAAATGACAACAAAAATTTAATATACATGAGAGAGAGGTTTACAGATCTTATGCAGGATAAACTATAAATGTTACAAGACACACTGTTGAAAGTTGTAACCTTTATAAAAGTAAGAAAAACATATCAATATTGATGGTGATTTACAGTGCAACCACCCTGCAAGCAACCTGAACAACTGAGTTTAGGTACTAATGTACTGTTAGTGGCATTTCTGAGCTTTGGATGCTGCTTCCAAGAGCATTGGTCACTCACACTTGGGAAAGTGCCTGAGGTGTATGCTGCAGGAGACCTAGCACAAACCAACTCACGACTACAGGATGTGAAAGAACACAAACACAGTGCTGTGAGTGAGGAAGACCTACAGAACTTCTAAAACACAAGCTTGGAACTACAAGCAAGAAACCTATAATTTTTTTTTACTTTGTTAAAAAATTTATAAATGTTCTTTGTAAATAAAAGAATTGCAGCAGAAAATATCATATCCATTTCAGCTGTTAAAAAAAGACAAAGAAGTTATACAGAGTAGCATGAACTCTCAAACTGAAATAGCGACATTTTAATACAGCCAAGCTTAAACTACTCAGTAGGTTCAAAAAAAGTCTTCAGTTAAAATGAAATGGGAATGGCTAAATTGTTAGGAATCGTTCATAAGAAAAGTAACGGGCATTTAGTCAGCATTTCTCAAGTCACTTTAGAAAAACAAATCTCATAATGAACAGACCTCCTGCTGCTGGTTTTTATCTCAATACCATCTCTCAGCCCAAATATAAACTGAAAAAGGATCTTTTCAAAACTTACAGTCTTGGTTTGTTAACAAATAAGCACCATAAATACCTATTCTTACCAAGAGCCATTGAAGCTGTACAGAGGGATGATTAAATCAATTAAGTCAAGTGCAGCCATCAATACTGGAGTGGGTGCTTAAAAATTAAAAAGGCAGATGCTACATAAATTGAGTAAAAGAAGCATTTCTGTCACTGGTCTTGTCCCTAGTTGATGAGACCAGACACTGAACAAAGTTCTGAACAAAGTGCTGTAACTCTGGCAGACTCAGAACTTGATAAAGGTGTACACACTTAGGTAGTATGGCTTCTGAAAGCAGAAAATTCGTTTAGATGACAGAGTTAGTTAGATCCTGAGCCTTAACTGTAGCTTGCACATTGAAACAGAAATATTTTTACCACATCTTTTATTGAAGTATTCTAATTTCTAGGACAAACATTAAATACATGATCTGCTCAATGTACCTGGTACTGCTTTATTGTAGAGTTTAATTGATTTTTAAAGTTTGTAATCTCATGGTATATGCCATAACAATTGTCAGCCAAACATTTAAATAGTGAATCCTTGCCCTTTGCAGAGGGGTTGGAAAATAGGTGAACTTTAAGGTCCTTTCCAACCCAAACCATTCTATGATTTTATGATTTCTGAGAGGTCTCAGAAGAGTAATGAAGAAAGCCAGCCTTGCCATTAGGCTCAAGTTTGCTATGCAGATGTATCATCATCATCACAAAGTGTGGGTAGATCAAAAAGATTGAAACCCTGTTCATTAGAGGGAACAGAAACTCACATCTCCCTGTTCCTGTGAACAAAAGGCCTGTTTTCATTAATAGCCATTACTGGTAATGTCTATGTCCTCTTTCAGGAAAATCATTATAACAGCCTGATAATTAAAAAAGTTTAAGAGGGACATGAATGGTAAGTGAACAGGGCTCAAGGAAACATAATCACCAGTCTTGGAGCAGCCTTTTCATTTGGACCTGCACATTCAGACTTTAATACAGCAACTCATCAATGGGAACTTTATAAAAAATTAATAAAAATTTGAAAGGAGTTATATCCAAACTCCACATTGGTGCACAGATATAAGGAATCTCAGCAAGCTAGGTTGGTAAAGAGTAAATGGAACTTGCCAATTAAAAAATCCTTTCCCAAGCCATACAGTGTTCAGTTTTAGATTCTGCAACCTGGACCTAAATTTAATAAGAATGTGTTCCTAATTACCTGCCAGGTAACACTTGTTGCTGCAAATTGCTTAATAATTAACAATAAATTCTGACAATGAAAAAAATGCACTTAAAACATAGTTTTATGCTTCTAAAACCAGCATGGCCCGTAACATAGCAAAACCCTAACAGTAACAAGCCAAGAAGCATAGCAAAATTAATGACTTCTCATTTCTTCTTTCAGTTTTTATTACCTTTTCATGTACAATAGTTGTATTGTTCTTGGAGCAGTGAGGTTATAAAAATTTCCATCAGTCCAATAACACGAAAATGTCTCCATTTCAGGTGATCTGCAAATGCTGATTTGTGGCCACTGCAAAAGGTCTGTCAGGAAAAATGGCAGGGGACAGAAGGATACACATTAAACAAATCCATACACCAAACTAACATGCTGTTAAAATGAAACTCATAATTTTTAATGAATAATTAACTTCTCTTCCAATCCCTTATGTACAATCAGGCAAGATTTAAATTCTTCTTGTGTGCATATACGTAGATGACCATACCTGTAGAAAGCCAAATTTAAGATGGGTCAAGCTCTCATTTGTACAGAGTAGAAGTGTTAGTATCACAGCCTGACACATAGCATGAGGACTTCCCAGCCCTATAGCTGTAGCTGAATAGAGTAGAAAAGACTATTTCAGATGGAAGGGACCTACAACAATCATCTAGTCCCACTGCCTGATCACTTCAGGGCTGACCAAAATTTAAAACCTGTTATTAAGGACACTGTCCAAACACCTCTGAAACACCGGCAGACTTGGGACATCAACCATCTTTCTATGAAGTCTGTTCCAGAATATGACCACCAAAAGAAACACTTCCTAATGCCCAGTCCAAACCTGCCCTAGTGCCACTTTCAACCATTCTCATGTGCCCTGTCACCAGTCCTCTCACCAGCTTTGTTTCCCTCCACTGCATACAGTGAGGCCTCACCAAGGCTGAGCAGAGCGGGACCATCAACCCCTCTGGACCCGATGGCTGTCCTGTTTTTGGTTAGTTGAGTACAGATAGACTTGATATGCCCCGCACATGCTTTAAAGAAACTGTGGTACTGCAGAGCTTGTATCAGACTAACCATGGCTTCATACATACCCAGCTGAGACATTTCACCATAGGTCTACTCACGACAGTGGCTACCTTGAGCTGAGCTCAGATTTGTGCATATAATTTTGTGCGGACATAACCTTGTTCTGAAACGTAAGGGCAGCTCTAAGCATGCTGCCATGTGCCGCATCTATATCCGTAATTTTTGTTCTTTGTCAAAACTGAAACGATGTAAGGCCATAAAATGACTGCTACAATAGGTCAGCCTCATCAATCCTTGTGAGAAAAAAAATAGAAGTTGCAGGTATGACTCACTCTTTCAAAGTAAGGATTTGACTTTTTCCTGATTTTTAAGGGTGTCATGGTTTAACCCCAGCAGGAGATGAAAATACCATGAAGGTGCTTGTTCACTCCACCAGCAGGATCAGGGAGAGAATTGAAAGGATAAAAGCTAGAAAACTTGTGTGTTGACATAAAGATAGTTTAATAGGAAAAGCAAAAGCCACACACACAAGCAAAGAAAAAGACAGAATTAATTCACTGCTTCCCAAGGGCAGGCAGGTGCTCAGCCATCTTCAGGAAAGCAGGGCCCCACCACGTGTAATGGTTACTTGGGATGATAAACACCATCACTTACTTCAAACAACCCCTGCTTGTTCCCTCTTCCCCTGTCCTGGCTGTGTTTCCTCCCAACCTCTCATGCACCCCCCAGTCTCCTTGCCAGAGTGGCAGTACAAAAAGCAGAAAAGGCCTTGGCTTGACTGAGCCCTGCTCATTCAGCAATAACAAAAGCATCTCCGTATTATTAACCCTGTGTTCAATACAAATCCAAAACACAACCCCATACTAGCCACTGAGAAGAAAATTAATTCTACCCCAGCCAAAACCAGTACAAAGCATCTAATACCTGTGTTCTCTATTTGGCTTGGAAAGCTTTCAGAGGAAGACCAAAAGCACATGCACGTCTCTGACTACCTGGGAAATAGGAGAATTTATTTAAAAAAATTTCTCCTGAAGGCACTTCACTTGTAGATGTTAGTCAGGTGTTTATGGGTAGTGAAATGATCCCTGGCCAGGGAACAACATGGTGCTACTGGACCCTGTACGCAAAACTCTTTGCAAATTGAGCAGTATCATAACTGTGAATATTGGAATTCCAGACTAGATATAAGAGAAAAATGTTTTATGAGTGTGGAGGTGGTTATACACTGAAATGGGTTGCCAGAGAGCTCTTTAAAGTGCTCTTTAAAGCAAGGGGGTGGATGCCTCACCCTTGGAAACATGCAAGGCCAGGTTGGACTGCGCCCTGAGCAACCTGGTCTAATTGAAGATGTCCCAGCTGGTTGCAGGGGGGTTGGACTAGTGGACCTTTACAGGTTCCTTCTAACACAAACCATTCTGTGATTCTATAATAATACTTGATACAAAACATTTATCTTCACAGTCAGAAAAAGTATTAAGCTACAGTCATGCAGAACCACCATGTGCTTCCTCCTACACAAGGAGCATTTTGTGGCCTTCCTGTATGTTGACTCATTCATTTCTGGCTCAGACAGACGTAGACCCTCCATGCCTTGGCAATTTGTATTTCTTGGGCTTAATGGTTGAAACAGTGTGCTTTATATTATACACTGACAAGCATCTACATCAGGCAATAACTAATACATAAATATTATGAATTTCTGTTTTGCTTATCCCATTAAATTGCCTGATTTTGCATTTTGGACACTGAACAAGGCCTGAACATATGTATGTAAATGGATTTCACAAGCTGGGTGGCTTACACATCTCTGGCCTTCACCTCCCCCTACCCCCTGACTCCCCAGAGCATTTAGAATTCATCTTGTCAACCTAAAATTACTGAAATTTCATTGGAAAGATTTAAACAAAATTGTTTTTTTTTTCCTTCTTCTTAGCCAGCATGTTCTATTTCATTGAACTTCAAATAAATTTCTTTACAACCGAGACAAATTTTGAAATTAAGTGTTGCAGCAAATGGAGAAACTGGCATTGTTCTTTTTCAGAAAATATTAAACCAAACATTTTTACTATTGTGCTTGATTTTTTTGGTATGGCATTCAGTATGCGACAGCTTTGGCAAAATTCCAAAACACTTTTGATTGACTTTGATTTGCGCTTTTACATCATTTACATTTGATCTGAGTTTTACTTCATTCATCAAACAATTTTCATGTGGTAGAAATCTTTGTTAAAAACAGCACGTGATCATAAAATTGCAAACTGTCTTAAGAGATGAAACTAAAACAAAATAAAAGATTCAAGAACAGTATTATATTTACTATTTTCTAAAAGTGTTAGTGTTTCAGCTTTCAATCTTGAACTTTCTTGTTTAACTGAAAATCAAAAAATTGTTTAAAAACCAAACAGATAAAAATAAATTAAATTTTCTGCCTTTACTTCAAAGACATGAGTAAAATTGCCTCAATTGCATAATACCTATAATTGACAAGACATGAGTCTCTCCTTTCTTCTATAAACAGATAGTGCGTACGGAAGTACCTGTTGTGGCTTTTCCTGTTTCTATCCTCAGCTATGCAAATACAGTTGTTTTTACTGAAACAGATTAAGAATTTCAGAAAATTATATACTGGAAAACCCTCCTAAATTAGAATATTGCTGTTGATGTATTTATAGCTGTATTTATAGGTAGGACATACAATATTTAAAGCCTGTGCAGACCATATTCTCATCTCCAGAGGTAAATAAAGTCACACTGCCACTTCCTAACATGATGAATTGAACTTAAATTTTGAGAGGTCCAGTAGAATTTTAGATATAGACTCTATGATGTCTCAATAATTAATTCTTTTGAATTCACCAGCTTTATACACCCTTTTAGGCATACAAACTCTTCTAGGAAAATGAATCACAGCACAGCCAGAAGTGGAATCAGTCACAATGGAGAGGATTAGCAATGCACACAGAACACAGATTAAGACTTGGTCTCTCACACCTTAACTTCAGAAGAATGTATTACCAAGTCTCAATTTCTTTTTGACTTCATCATGACAGGACTATTAAGTCTTTGTGTCACAGATGTTCCTTCAACAGACAAAGAATTTTCAAGCAGGGAATATTTTTTGAGGGGTTCAGTACTATCGATATGCTGGTAGGTATATATAAATACATAATAAATATGTACATATGTAAATAATACATATATATATATATGTGTATGTGTGTATATATATATATATATATATATATATTTATATATATAAAATGACTACTTGTAAGAAAAGTCATCTTATGATCGTTTCCAGTTTCTGTGTCAAGTTTCCAGCCTTCAAAACTGCAGGCTTTTGCAACTGACTGAAGACAATTTTATCATACTGACTTGTATAAGGCTTGGCACTCAGGGGGTAGATCTCTTGAATTCCTTGTTTCTCACACAAGTCAATTATCAGCACTGTACTGATATTCACTGTGTGAGCTCCATCTGAACAAACTGTACCAGAATGTGATAACTGAATACAATTGCTCAGCTGAATGCATTTAGGCATAAGGGCAGCAGGGTACTGAAAGTAAAGGCTGTCAAACTGAGATTTTAAATAGACTAGAAGAACAAAACAAGCTTGGATACACACTTGCTCTTTTCCTACCCAATTCAGTAAGTTCCAGACAAACTGTCATTAATAAAACCAATTGTACCACTTGAATCATTCAGGACAATGGCTTGGCCAAATACGCAGATTCAACAGTAAAAAACTTAAAAAAAATAGTCAGAAGGCTAAGTCCCTATCATAAAATTTGTTTTAAGTGTGGAAAAATAAAGGACTGAAGTTTATAAGTGGGGTTTAACAAACGAGTTTAGAATCATCTTAGGGAAAGTCCTACTGCCACCAGACTCCTAGTACTCCTGTGGGGACAACAGTGAAGGAGTACACAAGTTGTGCAGAAATAAGTTGTGCACTTACTAATAAGGCACTTGGTAGGTGAAAGAGTAATGAGGATAAGATTGATCCATAAAAATCAGATTAATTAAACATAAATGAAAAACAGGAGGTATTTTTGTTGAACAAAAGGAGGTGTTTCCGGTTGTGGTAATTTTAGAAGGTTTATGTGGAATTGTCAGTTATCAGAACTTATGACACCTATGAAACCTAGAACAAACTTGAAGAAGAATAACATGTTCCAATATGCAAATCAATGATAGGTGAAATTTCATGCAAGAGCATATATCTTCCTCTCAAAGCATACACATTGCATCACTGTGAGAGTGCAATAAAGAAAGATAGAAATGGCAACATAAAGAAGGGAATTAATTACATTTTAAATTGAAAGCAGTTAT
>JAWWES010000094.1:57231049-57252593 GCA_035583135.1 Lophotriccus pileatus
TTTTCAAGGAAAGCAGTTTCTTTTTAAATGCATGCTATAGAAAGCAACTACTAAACAGAAGCTAAAAATTAACCTAAATTTTGTGACTCTTTCTATTCCAAAGAACTGTTTGCTTTTGCTTGACTGGGTGTTGTAGCTGCCCATTCCACTTAAAAGGTTGTTTGACAGCCCACACAGGCAGGGAGTTGCCCTGTCCCTGCACTTCAGACAGACACTGACTGGCCCCGAACACTCCATGACAGCTCTGGGCAGGGGTTATGCCATCTTGCACCACAAATAGCAGCAAAGCAGGGCGAGGAGAAGCTACCAAGCCAGCAGGGAGTGGTGATGGGTGCCAAGTTCATCTCAAGGGTAGGAGTTTCAAAGCTGTTTCCAAGGCTGGATATTGAGACATAGCCTCATACAAATTTGACTGGTGAGGGAGGCCAGCGCTTCCCACTGCCTTATTTGGTGAAAAAAACACCTTGGCTGAGTGCTTGAGGAATTGCTGGAGAGACCAGAAGCCACAGCAGGAGACTGGCTCAATAATTCTATATAAGAAGACAAGGAGGTAAGATATCAGTGATGCACACCTGCCTGCGAACAGAAAGACCATGCACAAATGTTGTTATTCAACTGAAATAAGAGACACCAATTAGTCTGTATTACAGCTACAGCTGATATTTATTATATATTTTTCAAAAAGTCAGAAAGGGAAGCCTGCACAAATTGGTGTTTGCGTTATGAATCAGCCTAGGCTCATGCACAAGCTTTCAGTAATAGACAAGAAAACTCTAATTTGAAACAAACACCGGTTCTTTCAGAATATTCAATCTTTACTATTCTGGATAGCTACCCAATTATTTTTTTTAATGAAAATATATAAAAGGAAAGAGCAAAATATTTCATTGGAAAGTTGACATTCAAGAAACACAACAGAAAGGCAGAAGTTAGAGCAAAAGATCAGATCTCAAAAAGCTCGAGAGAGACGAAAACGACAAGGTAAAAGTAAACATACAGTCTCTTGAGCACATTGCAACATTTCAGAGCTACCTGCACTTACTGGCATGTCTAAAAAGTGAACTTATCAATAAAAGCCCATAATGTTTGCTGTCCATTATTGATTTTGAGGCCAGAATGATCCTGAACAGTCAGACATGTTTACATCAACCATTACAGTTGAACCTTGCAGATTTTGAAAAACATGATTTTGTTTCCTACAACACTGCAATAAAAACTACCTAAAGAGAGACATTATTTCCATTAAAAAGCCCTTCCTTGGCAGATACTCATTTGCACTGAATGCTGGTACAGCTGGACAAACTTCAGGAAAGCTGAGCTCAGCACTTCAAGTTGGATGCTTATTTGCATCTTTACATACTATTTCTTCTTCAGCTTGCAATCCAATTGGCTTTAGCCAGGTAAGTGTTACAGGTTTTGCCACACAGCCTGCAAAGCTGAGATAAAAGTAATGCTGGAACGGGGAGTGCAGTTACACTTTGGAAAAAAATAATTATGCCTAGAGAGATCGTCTTGATTGTTTCCACTTAATCTGAAACACTCAGCACTGCAACACACATGAAGATGTCTCCAGACTGAATATACAAACTGCAGAGCAAACATTTAAGGCTCAAGTCAGCATCAAAATCTGCAAAGTTCTGAATTTATGGCAAGCTTCAGTGCTTCTGTCACCTTATGTCAGTGACCAAGACAACACTATACTGAATGACATGAGCCATCATATTCTGATGGCTGCCTCAGATATAAAATGCAATTTCTGCTATGTCTGCACAAGATATAACATTAGGATGTATGATTAGCTCCTGCATGTATATCTAGCACAGACAGAGTCAGGTCTAAGATCATAAAAAGAATAATAATAATAATAATAATAACTATTTAAATTTCAAAATAGGAAAACGGTAAGAAACATGAAGACCATTCTTTCTCCAGGTGCTCTCAGAGCTGTTTCTTTTGAAAATGTAATAAAAACCATGGATGATATCTGACAATGTCCAGGCAATCATACAGATCTCTTTAACAAATTAATCTTTCATAAGACAACAGGAAGCTGAAATGCATAACAGCTTTGTTTTAAAAAAAAAATGTCCAAGTAGTCATATCTGGGAATGGTCCTTTAATTTATAATATTAAGCTCACCCTTCTTCCCCAAGATAGAAGAGTAATACAGTAAACAAGAGGGACTTGCCATGGAGACAGAGGCCTCAATGGTGACAGAAAATTCCCTCTGTATTTTATAATTTCTCTCTCTGTTCCCCTCTTTCACCACCCAGCCAAGAGACACAATAATTTCAGGACTTGAAGAAAGGAGATGTGAACACAAGACCTTTTTACACTTTGTCCTAGTGAAAGCCTCTAAATGTTTCAGCAGAAGAGAAATGGAAACTGTGGTGAGAAGAGGGGACAACCAAACTGTGAAGGATTATGATCCTCATGACAGCACTACATTGCCTATGCTGCAGCCAGGATCAGCTCCACAAGTACTGAGCTCACACTGCTGGTCTTGGGCAATACAAACATAAAATTAATGGTGCAGTTAAAATCCACAGCTCACAAAGCCTTTCTTCGCACTTATAGGACCAGCAATGTGTTTTGATAAAACCACTTGATGCAGTTTTGCCATTATGTCCGACTCCCATGAACTTAATTTACACTGACCTTAATCAGTATGACAGCAATAAAAGATAGCCTGAACTTTGAATGCATACATCACACCTCCCTCCTCTCACTCCCACCTCTGGCCCTTCTCTTTTTCTCTGATGACCACAATGCAGTTCTTCCAAGAATACCATGTGGATATTGCAGAAGGAACTGGATGCTCACGCAATTAATGCATTCCAGAGACTGGGGAGCTGAGATATTTGCACTGACTTTGGTGCACCTTAGCCTGTAAAAGGGTATGAAATTAAATGCTGCTGGAGACTGGGACACTGGGGTAAACTGGCCTCCCAAGGTTGGAGGCAGCTCCAGGGTGGATCCTCCCTCCCCACTGGCAGGGATGCCTGCAGGGTCCATCCAGACCAAAGATGGAATATTCACTTTTGGATATTTGAGAAAAAGCACCTAAGATCCAGCCAAATACAGAGAAGAAATCCTAAAGTAGCTCCATATATGTGCTTTCTTGCTTTGTCGTCGTGAATTCTGTGAGGCCAAAGGCTGTAAACCTGTATGTTTCCAGCTGAACCTGCTTATAACTCTTTAGATACTGTAATTCACTGCAATAGATGATAAGGTTGTTATTTAGATACTGTGTTGGCAATATTTAGATACTGTATTAGCAATAAATCCAATTATAATCATCCTCATAATTACTGTGTCCTACTTCTCGTGTCTGGCTGAGAACCCTTCCCTCTACAACTCTCCTACACTCAGTTTGGCCCCTTTGTTGCCTATGAAGGATCCAATACTATCAGGCATTTCCTTAAACTTATCAAGGTACAGCTAAGAAACCTAAACAGTAAATCAAATCACATCCTAAAACAATGTATTTACCTTAAGCAGGAGGATATAAAATAGTTACAATAGGTTGGATAATCTCTTTGTGGGTTCCTTGTTATTAGCAAAGCAAAGGAGGACAGGGAATCTTTCCATGCTACAATCTGTTGTGCTTGATCTCTACAAACAAGCCTGGCATCTCTAACATCTGTAGCACAGTGTTGTCAAAACTCCCTCCATGGAACGCTTCCCAGGGTGCTATGGATCCACGCCAGCACTGTCGCCCCAAAGCCTTCCTTGTTCTGGGTGGGCTCTGCCACTTTTCTTCTCCCTGGGTTTCTTGGCATGCTTTCTGGGTGCAAAGACGTGGATTTTTGACTTCCAACTTCAAAGAGCTCAATTCATGCCCTGAAGAATGGAGCTGAGGTGCTTTGATCTGCCACATGATGATATTGATCTGCCATCTGGAGGTACTGATCTCTCCTCCTTGACTGCAATTTGGCCAACTCCTGCAGCAGGCACAGCTGGCTGTGCTGTGGGAAGAAGGAGGCTCCAAGGCCACTCCCTTTCTCTCCTGGTCCAACAGCCTGTATGACCAGGTGGTATCCTGGACCAGTGAAGGGAAGCACCTGACTGCTAACACTGGGGGGAAGGGGAGTGGGGGGTACGACACAGTGGGAAAAGGAGTATTTTTCAGCCAAATCAGTTTGTCAAATCAGCTTCCCATGTGAATGCAAAAAAGCTTGTGCCAGGATGTGGGAGGCAGTTGTGGTTTGGAAACAAGCAGCCAGGCACAGATGAGCCCAATTCTTTCACTGGCAATAAAGTGCTTATTTGGGGGGAAAAAACCCAATCCAAACCAAGAAATCACTCTTGCTCCTCATGAGGTGCCTAAGGCTGAGTGCTAGTCACTCTGCACAGCTTAAAAATGATGCAGGGGCACACAGGGGGGAGTAAGAGGCACACGTGTAAGTCCATTAAGTCCCTTGTCTTGACTTGTGGTGTGGCTCCAGCAGCAGGAATGAGCATGAAAGACAAAAGAAATCAGCCTGCCTGGTTTTCACTTGCCACACGTGAACTTAATGAGAATAATTTATACTGATTAAATGAACGTGAATTTTTTGACAACATTTCTGATATACATGACTGTATAACCGGCTCCAGCAACTCTGGCTCCAACAAATTTGTGATACATGTATATTACGGAGAAGTAAGCAAGCCAGTTTAGGAAATAACAACAGCATGAAGTTTTATACGAGCCTACTACTCAGCTTTGCTTTGTTTAAAATTTGAAAAACTGAGGGAGTTTTTTACACTCTTTCAATTTGTCTTAATCTTTAACTATGCTCTTTAGTTCTCCCAGGAAGAATAAAAGGAAATGTCAAATTATCATAAAAAATATGCAAATTTTGAATTGTTCCAACAAACCCAGGAACCAAAGAACATGGGAAATACTGATGTACACTGTGTAAAATTTTCAGGTTCATTTCTAGATGATTAAGCTTAAGGTAAGCATTCAAATTAAATCAGAGCATTTCAAAGAAGAAGAACGGAAAATTATGGTACTGAACAGACTGGAGTGATAACTGCAAATCAAAACTCAAAAACTTTAGTAGTTTTTGTGACCTTATCTTAGCACCAGAGAAAAAAAATTTTGGAAGACAGGAAGAGTAGTGAAAGTAGAGTCAGTGTCCACAAGATGAAAACATATAAGATAACAGAAACATTTGAAAATAAAATATGTATCAATAGCAGAGCTAACAATGGCATCTGCTAAGTCTTCTTTACATATCCCACTACTAAATCTGGTATTCAAATGTTTTAATCTTTGCTCTAATTTATTAATTTGAGGCGACAATCTGAGTATCAGGCACCTGTTTTTTATGGAAATCTCCATCTGAAACAGTTCAGTGATTCCTAAGCAGGTTAGAGAAAGTGGTTTGTTCACGCTAAGTACTCTGAGTGTTCTGCATTTTTAAATTAGCTTTTGAATTAGGAACACATCATTATCTTGCGGAAATCCACCCCAACTCCACTATGCACCACATTGAAGGCTTCACACTGTGCCTAAATTTGTGCTGGCCCCTGGCACAGGTCACAATTTTATCACGAGGTGCAGATAGACCTATTACTTTTATTAAAGTGACTGCTTATATAATGCTATTATAGGTCAGCGTAGGTCCTGGTCTGTTGGTGAGATGCTTGTGCTGTTATCTGAGCTGGGAAGCCAAACATAGGAGTGATCTCTTTTGAGTCCTAAGGGCACGGAACATGGTGGCACATGTTGGAAATTCCTTTGACAGTGGCAAAATGCTGACAGATTAATCTACACCTGGCCCCCAAACATGCCTATGTATGTCTCACTGAACCATAAATCAAATATGTTTTTACAAGTTTTCTTCTTTTAGAAATCACTCAACAGATACTTTGAGCTCAAATTAGGATCCTTTTTCTCATAAAAGTGCCAAGCCCTTTTCAACCCATGTTAAGTGAGGAGCAGGTTAAAGTATCAGTTGCTTAAGCAACTAGAGGAGCAGCACTACAAAGAAGGGGTATCTCTAATCCTGCCTTGCAGAAGGCAAGTCCAAGAGCCATCACCCATTATCACTGAAGAAAGCTCGTCAACTCCTTCCGAACAGCTGCTGTCACATTTGACAGCAGTAGATTTGCATGATGGGGCTCTCTGTGCTCCAGTTTATCCTCACTCAGTTGCACTGTGTAAATCCTACCACAGAGGATTAAACAACTGTGGAGTGGAGAACAGAAGTGTATATATGCATGTGTGAATACATACAGATATCTCTTTCCCTGCCCTTCACTGGAGTTGTAAAGGAAAATTGTATCCTATCCTGAACTGTTTTCTGACAAGGCTATCAAAAAAGCTGAAGAAAATACTTTTAAATTATTAAATATGCTAGGATTTTCCAGCCTGGAAAAGAGACAGCTTAGCAGGGAGATTAAAAAAACTCTGATTGATTACTTACAGTAATTTCATTTTGAAATGAAAAAAAAAACCCAAACAACAAATATTACAGCTAATGCAACCAGTAAGTAGCAGGTTCAAAGGAAAAAAAAGTACACATTTCTCCACTCAACTTGTAGTTGACCTGTGAAAGTCCTTACCACATGGCATTTAGGATCCTAAAATTTTATACAACTGGATTTTCAAGAGGATAATAGTCAACTTTACAGCAAAAACTTTTCAAAGGTAATAAATATCAGGGTATCACCTCCAAAGTGGTAATAA
The DNA here is from genome assembly GCA_035583135.1 of Lophotriccus pileatus. Taxonomy (NCBI): domain Eukaryota; kingdom Metazoa; phylum Chordata; class Aves; order Passeriformes; family Tyrannidae; genus Lophotriccus; species Lophotriccus pileatus. The sequence continues at coordinate 57,237,732 of JAWWES010000094.1, forward strand.
ATATCAAGGTACCACCCTCCTGAGGGCTCCAAACCCCTCAAGACACACATCACAAGGGGAAGGCAGAATGGAGCGCTCACTCCATTATTCTCCTCTTCACTGCACATTTGGAAAGCAACCACTGAATATATAGAAGATAGCTAAAGGAATTTTAGGTTTTCATTGACATATTTCACAATGCTTTTGAAAAGCAAGATAGACATGAATAACATGTCTTCCTTCTGCAAGGAAGATAGATATGAGTAACAACCTGTGGTGGTTCAAAATATTTTTTCTACTGCAAAGAAAATTAGAACTTATTTGATTAGTCAACCTAGTTTTGTTATCACCTGTCAGTAAGGCAAAAAATTAACAACACTCACTATATAACACAAACACGACACAAGCTTTCTCTTCTACTTTTAGTAAAAAAGTCCTGGGCAAGCTCATGTTGATTCACAACTCTGTGCCAACAATTCCTATTCCATTTTACTGCCACAAGGAAACCCGAGTTATGTACAATGTAGATACAGAGAGATTAGAAGGAGGTATATGGCAGGGACAGCAAGAAATTCACAGTTTAGGAAGGTGTAAAGTCCTGTATTCTGCTCTTGAACTCTACCCCGCTGTCTCCTGTCTGTAAATGGCACCTCTCAGGCTTGCTTGCAACTCACTATATAAGCACCAGTCTGGGAGTGCAGCCAAACATGGGGAAGTCTAAGCTGTATACCCTGTTCAGTCCACAGTGAAAGTAATTTCTTTAGTATTTTTTATAAAAGTAGGCAGATTGTGGTAAGGAAGGGTATACCAGACTTTAAGGAAAGGTGGCTTAATAAATCCCTTCAACATCTAGTCATTTAGCAACAATAAGACTTGATATCCCCTTATGAAAAAAAACCTCCTAATAATTTCTCAGTTACCAGAATATATACAGCATTCATGGTGGTTTTTAGACTGATCCATGTGCTGAGCTGTAAAAAACAACACTGGTTTGAAGACCTAAAGGAACAGTATTTCCTGAACTTCTGACATGTGCTTATTCTGCTGCTGAGATTGTACCAGAGATAGATGGAAAAAGATTTATTTCTTCTTCCCTGCCTGCAACTGTCCCCCTTGCAAATCTTGTGAAGCAGTTCATGCAGCATTTAGTCTCTCTGTGACTTCTGAACTACACATGGAGAGAAGGCAGAGGATGCAAAGTTTTGCATCACTGATTCAGCGAGTCTGAGAGATTAATAGGAGGGCTCAAGAAAAGGGAAAGGGTCATCATAACTTGAAAGCCTGTAAACTGTCAGAACAGCCAAAAATACCTCTCATTTTCAATCCCTGAAGAATCAAGTGCATAGTACTGTTTGTGAACAACATGTTATAGTGTGGAAGGGCCTGGGACACAGTAGCAACAAAATGTGCTTAGTGTAATAATCTCATCCAAGTGTACAATTAACTTACATTTCAGTGAACACTGAGCACACTTGCTGCTAGGCATCTAGGAAGGTTAGAGTCAAAAGAAAGACAATGCTGGGATTAAGTCAAGTTTGCAAAAATAGAATAACTAATTCTTATTATGGGAAGATCAGAGAAAAAAATTCCCTTTCATGCGGTTTCAGACCACTGAGTATCTCAGATTTTGTCACTTTAAATGGGTGAGATTGGAAGGGACTACACTGTATCATGTGGTCCAATCTCCCTGCTCATGCAGGGTCATCTTAGAGCACATTGCACAGGATTGTGTCCAGACAGTGTTTAAGTATTTCCAGATAGGGAGAGTTAACAATCTCTCTGGGCATTCTGTTCCAGTGCTCAGTTACCCGCACAGTGAAGGAGTTCTTCCTCATCTCTAGGTGGAACTTCCCGTGCACCATTTCTGCCCATTGCCTCTTGTCCTATTGCTTGGCATGACTAAGAAGAGTCTGGTTCTATCCTCTTGACATCCTCTTCCCTCTACCCTTATTTTCTTTTATTTTATCTTTGATATCCCACAATTCTTGACTTCAACTCTGAGTTATTTTCAATGTTGCCCTAATAGGTGAACATCGGAGCTGCTTGCTAAGGGACAAACCCTGGCACGGTCCCAGGGCACAGCCCTGTTTTATGTCCAGGGCAAAAAGTTTCCAGCAAATCTCCTAAAGTGTGATGGTGGAAATTAGCTAATTTAGCTCAACCCAGTGAGGGGAAAAACAAACCAAACCAAACCAAACCAAACCAAACCAAACCAAACCAAGCAAACAAAAAAAACCCACACCAAAAAAACCACACCAATCCAAAAGATTTACAAAGGGATCTATCTTGGTATCTTTAATTAGGATGCATTCAACAATTGTCCTGCCTGTTCCAAAGGGAGATTGAGGTTTTTGCAGTTGGGACAACCGAACTCACTACTAAAAAGTCAGCAAATACATTCTAGCAAGCATTTAGTAAGAACATATTATGAAGAACTAGGAATAATTTAATTTAGAAATAATAACATATTAGAATGAAATGGAAATTCTTCCTTGAAAAGGTAGTGAGGCACCAGAACAGGTTGCCAAGAGAAGTCATGGGATGTCCCATTCCTGAAGGTGTTCAAGGCCAGGTTGGATGGGGCGCTGAGCAACCTGGTTTGCTGGAAGGTGACCCTGTTTGTGGCAGGGGGGTTGGAACTAGATGATCTTTAAAATCCTTTCAAACTTAACCCATTCTACGATTGTAAAATTTGTGTGAATTCTGTTTTGCCATTTGAAGTCCAGAAGGATCCATGAGAACTACAGCTCTGCTACGTGACTGTGAGAACTTACCAAAGCATGTTTAAAGACTACAACACTAAACACATCAAACAAAACTCACAAGTATTACAAATGAAAAGGTACCAAATTCTTAAAATATCCCAAAGCTTCCTCCAAACTGCTGCCACGGAAACCCCGACATCCTTTCTAAGATCCTTGCATAATGCGGCTATTGCAGCATTTAGCCATTTGTTACAGCATTTATAAACGGATTTACTTTTGTCACAGGCATTCTGGTGAGAAACTTCTTGTTGACAAAGACAATGGCAGTTTCTTCTATGAAAACAATCCTTTAATTTCACATCGAAGATAAACTGAGTAGGCACTAAAATTTCAACAGCTTTTCAGAAAGCTGGGTTATAAATTACGAATGTCAAGATCATAGTGACTCCTGAGCAATTTAAGTCCCATCACTCACACTAAAAAAGACACAAATTAATTATGGAATGAACACAGGGTGGGGCTGGTTCCACCATGCTTACTCATGCAGAACAGAATGTACCTAGACAATTCCCCTGTGGGACACTTCTACAAAATGTACTACAGGCCTGTTCAGATTAAATTGAGAAAAGGAATGTAATAAAATGTTCCCTTTTCAACTACTTAAAATGCTAATATGTTGCTTCTAATGAGACCAAACTGGTGCCCTTCTGGTGCAGTGCCTAGATGAATCTCAGTCATCGGCAGATTTATGTTTGTTTTTTTTTCTGCAGCTGTCATGCACAGTGGAAATGAAGATGTATGTACATAAGAAGAAAATATGTAATAAGTATGAGACAGCCTTCCTGAATTGCAACTGTAACAGCACTGTCAGGATGGGAAATGCCTAATTGCTGGCACTCCATACCTAGCTCGGTCACGCACTTGATCAGTGAGATTTACATCTGTACGGTATGAAGCTGCAGACTGATGAGACAAAGAAATACAGTTCTAATTCAGGCTCAGGGAGAAAGTAGGCTGTAGGGATCGTCCAGAGACTTTCTGTGCATTTCTCTGCCAGTGTGATCCCTTGTGCCTCAGTATGACAAACATGTCATTGGCTTCTGACTTCTATTCCTTATCACAGGATCTACTCTTCAAGTTGTTGTGCTCAGCCCAACTTTTCCATTCAGACAACTCTAATCTTGCCACCTCAGTCCTTCAACACACAGCAAGCCCTGTGCAGGTGGCTTCTCTCTCTTTCACCTTGTCTAAAACAGTCCAACCTGGCTCCTTGGCTGGGTATCCAGGGTGCCATGTCTCAGACAACATGGACTCTCATCTGCTTTGAAGTTATGCAGTTCAAGGTCACCTTTAGGGAATATCTACATGATGTTAAATCTACATGGTGTTAATAAGTCAGCAGCATATGACACGTACAAGTTCTACAGAGAGCTGGATCCAACTGCACTTCAGGTAAGCTTATTCTAAAAGACTACACGAACAAAATTTCAATACTTTCAAGAATATTCTCCTGGATTATGGGGATTATGGATTATGGATTATGGATTATGGATTAGGAAGGAGCTCCAAATGCATGGAAGCAGATAAATAATTCAGATAGGTATCTACAGGGCCACAGAATCTCCTTCAGCTCATATCCACACAGCTGCATAAATACAACCCTTGCCTGTATCCTTTTCTCTCTGTTTAGTTCTTGTCCCCACTAAATTTGAACCTATTCCCTCCTCCACACTGCCTTGGCACCAACAAGGGGGTCACTGAATGCACACAAGAGACAGGCTTCCTGCTCTCACTTCCCGAGCTTGGCCACATCCCAGGCCACAGCAGCTGGCTCTGGCTGCTGGAGGAACTCTGCTTCATCTCTGCAGCCCTGGGACACAGTGTGCTCAGACACCCTGCATCGGGAGCACACACAGGCTTGTCAGTGCTCACTGCTGGGAGAGCCTAAGCAAATTGTGATGCCAGGGTCTTTGGAGATTTTAGTTCCTAAGTGCAAACAAGCTTCTACTGAGCACGCACACACAGAATTGAGAATTCTTGTGGTAGCACCAGAATCTGAGCACATTTTCACAAATACAGTAAAAGACAATTCCATAGTGAGTCTACAGGCAACCATACTCACATGAAGTGTTAGCAACACTGCCTGCAGTCGTTCTCCTGTCAGTGAGCTTGGAAGTGCAGAGGAGCACACAAAGTTGTGCTTATTTATGATGCATTTATTTATGAGAGTGACAGACTAGTTTAGATTAGGAGGGACTTCTGGGGGTCATCCCATTTAACCTCATAGCCAAAGCGAGGCCATCTTTGAAGTTAGATCAGGCTACTAAAGGCCTTGCCCTGTCCTGTTTTGAGTATCCCAGAGAAGGTGATCCCGTGGCGTCTCTGACAAAACCTGCTCAGTTTGCAGGGAAGAATGTTTTCCTTATGCTGAAATGGGTCATCTTCTGTTCCAGTTTGTGACCATTGCCCCTTGCTATTTTTTGTGTGTACCTCATGGAAGAAACTGGCCTGTCCATAAAAGCTGCTGTAGGTAACAGAAAACAAAGACAGCTTCTCCTTGTTTATCTTGTGCTCCCGCCCTCTATCTAGTGTCCCTCTGCTGGACTGCCTCTAGCTTGTCAGCAATATTTGTACATATTTATAAGGCTTTCCAGATTGCACAATCCCACAAGAACACACTGGCCTAACAACAGGAATATAAATATTATGAATACATTTTAGGGATCTTTCATGATTCATGAAAGAAAATGATTGCTAGCAGAGTGGTAGATCTGAGTAGTAATTACAGTACAGAACAGGGCAGTTTCTCCAGGCATGCTGTACAGTAAAGTTAAAAAATAAAGCTTATATAAGAATATAAATATTAGGTAGAAAATGTCCCGAGGAGTTTGGTAACTCTAAAAGGAAATACCTGAGAGCATGTTGGGTGTAAGTACAGGTTACAAATTTTGAGTCACAATTACTTTCTGTTAAAATATTCCACATATAGCAAAACCACATATTTCTATGAACTGAGATTATTTTGATTTGCTTTGAAAAATATTTCAGAAAACAAAGCCTCATTAATCACCTTTTACACTTAGGAATTGGAAACACTTCTTGTCACTGAATACCAGTCACTGTGTTTGAGGTTGTCAACAGAGAAGCTCTCCAAATTATCCAACTCTCTGTTAGAAAACAGCAACTGATGAAAACTCCTCCGGTGTAGTGAGGACTGTTACCTATCTCATGGCGCTATTTTTTAGCCCTCACACAGGGTTTTATGGTTTGTCAGGCCATATTTGAGTTCTCCTTGCCCTCATGAAGACTGTCTTCTCTCTTTTCTTTATGCAGAGAAACAATGAGGAAAGTAGGGACCATGTGGCACCAGTTACAGTATTCCCAAAGGACAATAAAAGTGATGTATTTCTGACAATACCTGCCACTGCAAGCAGCAGGGCTGCCAATCTCAATCCCATATTCCTAATACTAAATACTATATTAATGTCTTTGGGGAAATGCAAGTTCAGGTTTCCTGGAAGCATCCTTCCTCCACAGAGCACTTCAGAAGGGGAAGGGAATGGGGACAGATGAGCTGCATCCACATTGCTTAACATTCCTTACCCGTATGACACCAGAGGTGCCATATATGCCTTTGGTCATGCTGTTGTGGGTCAGTGCCCACTGAAGGCTATGCACTCCAATACTCATTCATGACTGATAAGATTGATACTACTTCTCCAACTATATTTAAGAGTACATTTAAGTATTTTTTAAAGATAATAAAATTAAATATTTTCAGTTAGTCTACAAAGTGTGGTATAAAAACACACTGAAAATATCAGTATTTATAAATTACAGTCTATTGCCATATAAAGGACTGTAATTGTGGTGTTGAGTGGCACTGACAGAACCCTTGCAATGTAACTCCAAATGTTTATCAGTGTACTATTGTAAAGTAATAATAAAAACACACACACCTCTCCCCCAAAACAAAACCAAACCCCCAAAACTTTTGAGAATCAGCATTTGGAATTGAAGGGCTAAGTGTGTTGAGATTGGTGGAAGTATATTTAAAGACTTAATAACTATTTCAATTAAACAAATACTATTACTGCATTTTATACATATTTAGAAGTAATAAAAATAACAACAGTATAGTAAAAGCATTGCTGAAAGAGGTGATAGAAAAATATTTTTTCCTTAATTCTGTCTGCTGCTATCTTCTTTGGTTTTTTCTGTGTCTTGGTACAGTCATTAATACCTTTTCAGCTGGTCTACCTTCTGTACACAACAATGTGATATCAAGAGAGAAAATGGGAAAATGAAAACATGGACATTAGACTGCTAAAAAGCTTCTACATCTGGGGACAGGAGGAAAACCTGTTTTAAACATATTTCAAAGATCAAATATGTCTTTTCTAACTCCTATGCATCTCTGACATATCTAAATAAAAGATGAAGACTGCTGCTGAAGAGAAGCAGGGGTCCTGTGCTTGATTTGCAACGTTACCTAAAAACCCGTAACAGCTGCCTCATTTCCCTCCTTATCTTTACAAACAACTGTTGAACTCTGCCAACAACTCCCTGCTTCAGCTTCATATATTCCTTCCCTATCTGGCAAAGCACCTTCTGCTATGATTTCCAAATGTCCTCTTGACACACGCTTGTGCACGTACTGCTGCATCTGTTATTAATTAGGGAGGGATATTTAGCCTGGTTGGAGAATGACGCTCTTCGGTAGGCAAAGGAAGCCTGCAAGTTAGAAACACCTCTTCACTCCATTTCCATTATATTTTATGCACGGCAAAACAGAGGGAAAAAAGCTGGGAACCCTCTACAGAAGGCCAGTGTATCTGTGCAGATTCGGATTTCTCCCCAAGATGCTGGAAAATTGTTTATCTTGCTTTTCTTTGAACTCCCAGTCAGACTGGCATTTTTCCACATACCTGTTCATAACAGACCTTTTCTATCAACAGTTGTTAAAACTCTGCCTAGGCTTTCACAAACTGAACAACAAATTCATACTGCCTAATCCAGCCAAAAACTATAATACGACACCATGGAACAGAAACAGCAGACAAAATTATCAACTTGTCAGGAAATGTGCAGAGCAGACAACAAAGCCCTTTTAGCCTACATCAATTTAAAAGGCTTTGCAAACATTTGGGAGCAAAGGAACAGGATACTTAGTACCAGTGAAGTATCGTAGTAAATTAAAGTACAGTCTTGTCAATGTGAAATGGTAAGTATGGTACTGCTGCCACAGCGACATTCCCCTATAGGACAGGTTCTTCAGAATACAGCAACGAACATATTCTGTCTTGCAAGATTTCAATAGCCACAAGTAACACACCATCACATAACATTTGATGGACATCTACTTTAGGATGAGTCAAATAACAGTTGAAGCATGCTTGTCATTCCTGTGTTACTGTCAATCTATTTTCTAAGCTCTCTTGCTACAGGTGTCTAATATTTCCTTATTTACTTTTGAAATCCAGGTTAATTAAGTCTCTCGATGACAATTTTTTACTGAAGACACTGGACAGGACAGTGTCTTCAGTAAAGAAGAAGGAAGAAAATGATGAACATGAAGGAAATGCTTTGCAGGACGTGCAGTCAAGGAAGACCCGGCGGATGATGTCAAGGTCTCAGCAGCTTCAGCTGTGGAGTTCAAGAGAGTTTTGGAATAGGTGGAGGCAACAGAAATTGCTGTAAGGGAAATTCTGGTTAGACAGAAAAATTGGGGTTTTCCTCCCCTCACAGTGAGGGTGGTCAAGGACGGGAATAGGTTTGCCAGAGAGTTTGTGGAGACTCCGTTGTTGGAGACATTGAAAACCTGACAAAGCTCTGAGCAACCCGATCAAACTTCAAACTCAGCCTGGCTTTCAGCAGGCTGTTGGACTAGAGAAGACTTTTCTCCTGATTGAAATTACTCTGTGACTGAAAGATTCCATGATTCAATAGGGACCATGCAGAACAGCTGCTTAACTGTTAACTAAGAAGGCTGTTGTTCTTCAGTTTAATAATATGGGATTCAGAAATTCAACTTTGAAGGAAAACAGTAACATCTGGAGATGTGGTGAAAACTTTCGAGGCCTTTTCAGAAGCAAGGCTTCCTCACAGAAAATCACTCCTGACACATTAGAAGACCCAAGATAATTTCTTCCCTGCTGCTGCAAAGGAACAAATTTTGGGTAAACTCTGAAGAAAATAAAAACAACTAATCTTGTAGACTCTGACAGACTCTGCTCCTCTTGATGAGCTAGCATTACAGTTTTCATTTTATACAGCATTTTTAGTGTCCCTGAGTTTCATTTTCCTCATAGTGTTATTCTTATCCTCCCCCTCCTTACTTCAGCCCTTTTATGCATTTTTAGTCCATTTCAGACATATTCTGCTGTCCATTCTTGACTTGAACTGCAACATTAAAAATTACTTGATTTACTCTGTCTCATGTGAAGACAAGAGACTAAAATATTCAGTTGAATACACAAAAATGTATGGTTAAAACACGCATATACACACTTGCTGCTTCTGTTTCCATCTAGTGGACAAATGATGTTTAATTTTTCCTAACTTTCCACACATAGTTCTGTTTGTTTTGTTCCAAAGAGTTTTACACAGTTCACAACCACGCTAGAAAATGGATATTTGCAGAAGAATGTATTCACTGCAGGCTTTTCATCATAATAACATTTAGGAATAGGTTCCTCAGACATCTGGCAACAGGAGTAGGAAAGGCATAATTGTGCATCTTTAAACTCACCATGATCACTTCCAACAGTAAATCTTTCTGCCTCACTAGAACTCTTATTATTCCTCACAAAAGAAAACAAATCTGGAAAATATTGTTTTAAATGCTTGTGCTTCTGTCAGTAAAAAATGCTGCCACTCATTAGGAAGGAAAGGCCCTGATTATGAGAACTGTAAATCCCGCTGACAAATGAACAGCTTATCATGTCCAGAATCAATGTTATAAATCAACAATTAGTGACAACATGCAGAGAGTTAAAGCTCACTATTCTGACATAGAAAAAAAAAAAATCTCCCATTTCCATGAAAATACGACATGTAGATTCCAGTTGCATCTACTCATAAGAACAGGCCAATGCATCATGAGCCTGATGGAATGCAGCCATTATTTGTTTTGAGAGAGGACTATGTCTACTATTTAGAGAATCATCTTAATAAAGATCCTTAATCCTTCCCAAAGCATAAACAAGACTGTCCAGCTTGTGGGAGCAGACAGGAAGGTCAAATTGCACACTCAGCATTGATGAGAAACTTACTATTTCCTAACCCTGAAGAGAATGCGCTTGCTTATTTCTGTAGGCAACCTAACTGAAAGCATTAAAGCATTTACATCTTGCAACCAAATTTCAGAAGCATGGGTTCCTATGCTGATTGTGGTATGTACAGAGCTCATATATAGAGCTTCAGACACTCATCAATCAAAATATGCTGCCTTGTTGTCATATTGCTTTATGTAAAAAATAAACAATAGTTTATAGTTACTACAAATTCCTTTATTTCACTAGAGAAGAAAAAAATCTAAAATACTTTTTCTTTAAACTCGTTCTGCATTCAAATGCAGTGAATATCAGTGTCTGCCTTCTTCATTTATTCCCCCTTTTTTCAGGAAGTATCATACTCCGTTCACAATTTTTAATCCAGTATACTCTTTGTTTGCACTTTCATGTTTTGCTCAGTGAATGGTCAGAACCATGGATCTGGCAGAATTGGTGTCCTTCAGCACAGCTCACCATTTTCAGTGTTAGCTTCTCTGAACCACTCAACAATGCTGGCAATTTTCTCACATGAGGTAAAATAAATCCAGGAAGTGCCTTTAATTTCGAGTGTTGTTGGGTGCAAAGGGTTCTCAGCTCCTTATAGAATGAAATTAGGGCCTAACAGCCATAGTCAATCCTTTGAAATATAAATGTTCTGTCAGAGATTAATAAATTACCTGCATTGGACTGTAAACTGCAAAAAAGAGTACCAGTGAAAATCTCCTCCTACAAGTATTTAAATACAAATGCAACTGAAAATCGACTAACTCTGAATGTTGTTCACTCAGAATACAAATAATGCTGTTCCTACCTTTCAACGTACTATTTATCAAATGGTGTAATTATCATTACAATAATTAGAAGTATTACAACCTGGGTGGGAGTATCTACACACAACTCAATCTTAGACACAGGGTTTGCTCTCTGTTTTATGAAATGGTTGAGTATCAGGTCCTTAATTGAGGTCGCCTCTTACCATCCACCATCTTAGCCTATCTGGGACCACAAAACCACATAATAATTTAAGTGGGAAATCTCTTTGGTGGCTACTCAGTTCACCTTCAAAGTCAGATCAGGCTGTTAAGGCCCTTGCCTAAGCCCATGTTGAGGGTTCCTGCAGCCTCTCTAGCACACTCCAGTGCTTAGCCACCTGACAGGGAAGAATCTCCTGCTTAGGTCCAAGTGGATGTTTGCTGTTGCAGCTCATGATTGCTGTGCCTTGTTTTACTGTGTGTAGTTTGGAGAAGAAACTGGCTCCTCTTTACATGTAACTGCCCTTGCTGTACTGATAAGCACAGAAAATTGAAACCTGATCTATCTTCTTCAAGCTAAACAAGCCCTGTTTCTCCAGCCTTCTGGACACCAAGTTCTCCCTGTGTGGTGGCTATCCACCCCTTCCCAAAACACCAGATTTAACTTGCATACACAAGGATCCACTGATCATCCAGTAACTAGAAGTCAAAACTGGTTATTCCCTGTATTACTGGATTATAATCTATCAGTATAGCACATACTTTAAAAACATCTCCCTCATTACTAATACCATAGAAAAATGCAAAAAACAGTGCAATGAGAAACTTGGCTCTCCATCAATATTTTATTTTTTCTCTTCCGGGTCAGCACATTTTCAACCATCACATCTCCCTTAAGACTTCTGGAAAATCACTGTTTCTCTATATTGCTATTTCCCTCAGCAGTTAAAGGAAAATAATACTCGTGAAACCTGTTGTGATTCTATATTAAATCTTCATTAAATATTTTGATATTCTCAAATGCAAGGTCCTCTATAAGAAACATAAACTGTGGTCATTTTTCTCTGTGTATGGTTTTGCTACCAAGTCTACACTGCATATGAAGACATGGAGAACGTTTTAAATAGCATTTATTACAACATCCTATACTGTGAACGCGACCACTACTAAACTATTTCACTATTTTAAATCACACTGTATCACTAGTATAGGCTAGGGTGGGGTTTTTCATTTGTTTTTAAATTACATTGTGTCTTGCCTCGAATGGGTGACTGGGTCATAATCCCCCCACAGTAGTGGCAGGTGAAATTTCTTTAAATTAACAGGCACCGCTAACAACTACTTGAAAACAGCTTGTCCTGTTACAGCAATGCAGTGATCCAAACCCTGCAATTTTATTTTTTTTTTTTTCATGTGCTAAGGTTTTATTGATGTACTTATCCAATATTATGGTTAGCTGTACCTCTTGACCTTTAATCTATATAAGAAAACTGGAGAATAAGCCAACTGCAACTAGAAAACAGTATAAAACAAAGACTGACCGTTGATTTTAATAACTGAATTGTCTTCAACGTAATTCAAAAGGACAGAGAGGGAATTTGGATTTCATAAGTGGCAGCAGCAGGTTTGATACAATTCACTATGTTCTGTTCTATCCTTGTGGGTAAACTGTTCAGCTGCTTATTTTTGAGGGGAAAAGAAAAAAAAAAAAACCAGCACAAAACCCCACCCTTATCCTCCAGTTCTCTAATCACAAAAAATAAATACACTAAACCGTAACAACATTAGATAGCCCTGCCTGAAGTTTTCCCCTTAGGTTATTTTCAGTTCTCCTGCTTCATCAGGTGGGACCACTTCACTGCCAAGAGCATGTGTTCTTGGATGTGGCTGCAGTTCCTGAGGAGGAATAAAGCCTTTTCATCTGGAAAAACCTGGCTGCAGAAGGACCTGTGAGAAGAGATACAGAGTGCTGCCCATCCTAGTTCTGAAATGTTCTGAAATTTTTCTTCTTGTGTTTTTTTCCCCTGTTTGTTTTTGGTTTGTTTTTGTTTTTTTTTACTCTAACTGGAACGGTACTCATTTCATACCAAGAGTAGAAAAGCAGCTAAGAACTCCCTCAAGGTGACTACGGACTTGAAAATTTCCAGTATTTTCTGTGGAAATAGCACAAATACCAGAATGGAGGAGAAGATACCAAAACAGGAGCTGCCCTAATTCTCTGCTACATTTCTATTACTCCTGCTCAATAACTGAATTTTCATTTGGGCACAATGTTTTTAAACTCTAGCTTAAGGTTTGCAGATAAAATAACTACAGGGAAAAAAAGTAAGACTTTTGAGACCCTCACTCTTTTATTGTTTCCTTTAAAAAATTGGCTGTGTAGTACTTGTCTCAATCAACAATTTTTGACCACGTTTCTCCAGAAAGCTTATATCAGATGCAATAATTAGCATAAAATGAACTAGAACCCACTAGAATTAGTTTCACTATTCTGCAGACTCTGGGACACAGTGTAAAATTAGTTATGCCAGTGGGCTGCTTCCCTCCAGGGAACCCGTGTGCTGCCACCAGGTAGTGTCTGCACACAGCACCCAAGCTGGTCTGAGCGGGCACAACTGAGAAACACCTTTGTCACAGAGACTCTCGATTCTTCATTCCAGGACATCAGGGGCGCCTAAGGAGTAACAGTTTGGGAAAGGCCACAAGGAAGACCTTCACAGAATCTGTTCCAAAGCTTTGCTATCCTTATTGGCCTCCTCTTCATTTTTCCAGCTCTGCTGCATGTTTTTGGTGTGGGGAGGAGCAGAGCTGTGATGAACAGTGAGCTGACCTTCTCAGGGACAGACTGTCACAACAGCAAAATCCTACCTCTGAGTCATCATGTTTGGAGTGCATGAATATATGTGTCACATTAGGGTTGTATTTTGACTATAAGCCTCATTCTACGTTAATCTACACTGAGTATCATTTGCTGACTTATTACCCAGGCATTTGCCTTGTAAGGACTTTCTGCAGCTCTTCAGCTGGCCCTTCATTGTTTAGTGTGGCATTGTCAAACTCGTTGTTTTGCAAACTTCAGTATTTGCCTCCTTTGCAGAACTGTTCATGAACATGCAGAAGAGAACAGATCCCAGCACAGGTGTCACCTCACCTCACTGACTCCTGCCTCCTGTTTACTAGCCTGCCTGTCCATGCAAGTACTACCTCCCTTATACCTCTAAGGGATTAGCTTTTCCTTACATGTGAATGGTTTCCCTCTTACTATGCTCGCTTTATAAGTGTATACTGTTTTATGTCTGCACATTAACGATAATTCAAGATGAAAACAAATCCCGGTCAACCACACTGAACCAACTAGATTTTCTATACTTTCCTGAACTGATGTACTCCCCCACATTTTGCTGGTTTGGCACGCTGTGTCTGCTGGTTTTAAGGAAGAGCTGTGTCCTGGTTTCAGCTGGGATAGAGTTAAGTTTCTTCCTAGTAGCTGGTATAGTCCTGTGTTTTGAATTCAGTATGAGAATCACACCAGTGACCCAGTGATGTTTTGGCTGTTGCTCTGTAGTGCTTACCTTATGTAAAGGATTTTTCAGAGACAAGGCTCTGTATCTGACCCAAAAATGTAATTTCTTGGGCTTTATAAGTTTTCTGAACATTTTTATTCACTGACTCTGCATGAAATGTTTAATTAAGCTAGAGGCCTCAGAAAATAACAGAAAGAGGAGAGAAACTAATTCAGTAGGTAGACTGGTTGTGATACGGTTGTGATATGGTTATGATCCAACACTGTCCTGAAAGCAAGCATTTTAGACTTCTCATACTATTTCATTTTTGAGGTTGAAAGAAGAATTTCAGTTTCCACAGGTTTCAACTACACCATTACAAGTACACCAAAACAATTTGAAATAAAACCAAAAACATACGCATGGAAAAAAAAGTCCCTTACAGTAAGAAACCTCCCACAACACTGACTGAAATGCCCAATATATATTTCTTTCTCCTCTAGGCAGATTTAATTTGCTGTATTTTGTTGTGTTTTATGAACAACAAACTATTTTAGGCATCTAAATTGCCATATGATTCACACTGATGATAAAAGCCAGCAGAACACATTTGAACTTTGCACACATCCATCTCCTCTTGTTTCTAATG
>JAWWES010000094.1:57258618-57276419 GCA_035583135.1 Lophotriccus pileatus
CTCGAAGGCCTTATCTGCATATGCGGGTAAGGACCTTCCCCGGCTCTTCGTTCGCGAAGACGGGCCATTAATTAATTTTTACACATTTATGCCAGTATTTCTTGTCATTTCTCTCCGGTGTTTTACATCTCATTTTTAATAAACCACTCATATTTCCTTTGCCCAATGAAATAAATGGACTTAAGTCGTGGAGAATAATCAGACCAATGATTATACTCTCAAACACCTCACTGGGATGAACCCCAAATATCAACACATAGACTATGACAGAAAATACTTCTGTGTTACGCTCAGCCCTCAAACGTTTCTGGTGCAGAAGCCCTCTAAAATAGACACCAAGAACTTGGAAAAGCATTTATTATCCTTGCCAAACCATGAACCACTAATAATTTCCATTCCTTTAATAATTACTTTCAACTTCCAGAAAAACACTTCACTGCAAAAAATGATCAACCCAGGATATATACAAGTGTATTAAAACAGATGGTTTGAATTAAAACCTATACAACAGTAACTATAGTTGACATCAGCATTTTCATTGGAGTAATTATATTTACTATTAACTATTTTATCACTACAGCAAATAATAAAGAGACCATATTAACATTTATAGTTATTACCTACATTCGCTTGCCTAACACTTGCAATTTCCTGTTCAAAGTCAAATTATCCCACTATTCTTTGTTCTGTGTTTCAGTGATTAAGAGACCAAACACAAATTCACAGGGCATAATAACATTATTTTACTCCTACATGTTCTTGTTGAAGATTTCATATTTATTAAACATTATCTGTTTTTCCTGTTTCACTGTAGGTATGGGTGGCAAACACTAAGTGTCTTTTAAAAGTAACATGACACACGCTGTTTGCCCATCAGGCATGTACTCCTTCTGTTTATTTTGTCTTTACAAACTGAAAAACAGAGGGGTCTAGCAGATTAAAGGACAAACTCTAGATCCAAGTGAGTTTTCAAATTTGCTTCTTAAGTTTCTGTGCCAGCCCTAAAGCCAAGACTACACATTTCTAAGGGAGTAAAAAACAAATAAAATGCTGAACCAAATACAAGATAAACATTTCCTTTCAGCACGTTTCTCTGAATACGCCCAGGGTAACAGCTATGGGACTGCCCACAGAAGACACACTTCTTGGTCTGGGTGAATTTTTAATGATTCCCCAGGGAGACCTCACGCCACCATTCCATCAGTGTAGTGCCAGGCATTTGTACACATGGCTGCGGGGCTCCAGCAGCCTCCACTCACATCCTCCTCTTTCATTCCCATGGCACCATGCAGAACTGCACTGGTTTCCATCCTGTCCTGCCACAGAGCTCTCCTAACAGAACAGATCTTGATTTAATTTCTGCCTGTACATTTTGTAGAAGGAAGATCTCCTTGATGTATCTGTTTTGGGAGATGATAATTTGTTCCCTTTCCCCCCCCTTCTGATTAAATTTTTAATCCATACAAGTTCTTCCATTTTATTCTTTGGCATTATTTTAAGAAACCTTTGCTATGCTGTTGTATCAAAGACTCTCACAAAATCCACACTGCAGGGACTTAACAACCTGTGTGTGTTGCAACATTTTTTTTTGAGTCAGTAGATACTGTCTTGTGAAAGAGATATGACTTCCACAGACTCCTAAGTGTATTTACCAACATATGTTATTTTCAAGTTTCTTCCAACTTGCTTTGCCCAGACTTTCAGATATGCAATTTCCTTGAGTTCTTTTTCAAAACTGGTGTCAGGCCTTGCTGCCAAGGCTGATACAATACAAATTCCCAGCTACACAATGCATAACCGTTTCCTGTTTCATTATTTGAAACTCCCAGGAAAATATCCATGACCAACTAATGAGAAAAATATAGGACTGGCATTTTGCATGGTTCTTTAGATAATACACCAACTCTATCAAGACTTTAATTATTTGTAAAAAATCCTATATTTCTAGAAAAAGAGAGTCTTCACTGCATTATGCAAGAAGATTTCAAAATCCCTAGCAGGGTGACAATTTTTTAGATGTTCTGCAGAAAACTGTGCAGTACTGTTGTTACTTAATTTTACAGCATGATTCTACAAAGGGTGGAGATGGCAAACAAAGTAAAGAAATCTCTATATTATTAAGCAGTGGGACTCATTCCACGTTCTGAAGCTAAAGAATCCTTACTGATAGTTTGGAGATCTGCCTCTCACCTGCTGCATCATTCTTCAACAGTTCACTCTGGGCACGTCTCCAGTAGCACAGAAGGGAAACAGACTATCCCAAGTATTTTATTCCCCAAGGGGAACCTTGACAAGAGACTTGTTGTGGAGGGTCACACAAAGACCAAGCTTTCCAAGATTATCTCCTTCTTGTTTCTCTTTCCATTCTCAGAAGTACATAATCACCTGAGTACCAGTACCTATGCTTGAGTGGGTGAGTTGCCAAGGTTGGAAACAGGCAACCAGGGGAGTCTCTGGAGCCCAGCTGACCAAGAATTCCTCAAGGTTGGACCTAGGCACCCTTCAGATGGTGTCTTCAGTTCCAGAAGTGTCCAGCTGCGCTGGAAGTTCAGCTGCAACCCTGAAAACATCTGGTTCTGCTGCAGGTGGTGACCAGTTCAAAGCTTTCAGAGCTCTCTCTGTGACTCAAGAATGGTATCTTGCGAACTCCTATTCTAAAATGTTTCTCTTTCACTTCTGATGCCTTGGAACAGCTGAAGAGAACAACAAGTTGTGCCAAAATATTCTGAGATGCACACAATGCGTCCTTCCTTTATACTGGTAGGAACCAGATCTGTTCAATGACAGCTCTCCAATTTCCAGTCACAGTTTAACTTGGCTTCCAGTCCAATCCTCACTGTCACTTTCAAGAGCACAGCATGAAAAGAGAAGGTGCAACATTGCACACAGTCTCCTGGTTTTAAAAATCTGTTGTATTTTAAATCAGGCAGTGCAAGTTACTGCACAATAACTGCATCACCGTTGAAATCGATGATCAGGTTACCCCTTCTCATGGCCATTTAATTCTTTGCTATGAATGTGAAGCAACTAGGGGTGCTTTCTATTTTTTTCCTGTTACAGATGGGTGGTATGGAAAGCAATTTGCTCTGTGTGTACTTCACTGTATGAAATGATAACACATGTAATATGTTTTTGTAATATAGATTAGTGTTTATTTGCTTGAGGTAGTTTTCCTTCCCTTGATGCAGAATCATATTAACTGTGGTGATTTGGCTAGTGCAGTATGCAGAGTTTCACTAATTCACAGGAAACGCACAACTACATTTAAAATACAAACGGAAGTGAAAGTAAAAACTGTAACTAGAAATTTTCTCACTTGTTAGCTTCTTAGATAGTGGTAACAAACTGCTATGCATGGTTTTGCATCGTTTCCATCATCCGACCTTCCTCATTAAATATACAGACCTAATTGCATGTGTGGGCAAAAGTTCATGTTTCAAACTGGCCTCGCTCCCCCAAAAGCAAGCCACAAGTGGCCATCATCAGCCAGTGGTTCTGGGTGCAGCTCAGTCCTGGTAAAGGAGGAGCAGTTCTGGTTCACAGGAGGACCAGTGTGCGTGTTGGTGGCTTGGCTGCAGGCTGTAAGTCCGCTTGGGAGAGCAAAGATGTATGCTGGGATCACAAGGATTGCTGCTGAGAGGGAAAAAGACTAGCCTCTCCTTCTGGATACAGCAGGCACTGACTACTGATGTTTTTCAGACTACTTCTGAGTTTTCTTACAAAATATAGCCCTGTCTACAATTAATTTTCAGCATGTGTTTTTCACTCTTAGGAAATCCAAATCCTTTTCTGTTACAGTACAGACAGACAAAGTGAAATCCTTTCTTTTCCATGAGAGAGTATAGATACTGTAACATTGGCCCAGTCAAATGGCTTATCTGAAATATATACTACTGGCTAGGAAACAAGAGCAGTAAAAGTAACTCAGAAGTGCACTTCCTTGGCCTTCCCTCGGATTTTTCTGCTAGTCATCAAAGCCATACCTAATCCCAATGGAAAGTGATGATGGAAATACTATTTTGCTCTCTGCCAAAATGAATCTTCTCTCCAGCCGAAATGGCTTAGCCAGATCACTGTGATATAAACTTATGCTTCCCTGTGCCAAATTTTCTGATTCTGGCTCTTGGAATGTCTCTGCAGCAATTTCTTCTACATAACGGAACATATTTCTTGCTCAGAAACACTTAAAATTTCTGGAAATAGGGCAACTTTTCTAAAGGCTTTGTTTGCAGATGGAAGTTATAAACCACATTCTCGATAGTTCTGCCCTTGCCCACATAAACCAGGATGCACTAAGATGATCACGGTTTTGAACTTTACAGGTTTTTCTGCCAGCTCTGCTTGGCCTTATGTTCCACACCTAGTGCATATAATTAAGAAAGTAGGCAACACAGGGAAAGGCATAGCAAAGGCGCACCAATTAGAAGAATGAAGAAGAGAAAATGTCCCCCATGAACGAATGACTACCAACTATATTATGGCACTACTATTTACCAAGAGGAGGCAAGAAAGTTTGCAGCTTAAGCTAAGGAAAATTCTGCCCTTTTGCCACTTCTTAACAAGACTAGTATAGTAATACATGCAAATATGTCTAGTCTTTCTGATTATCATTAAAAAGAAAAGAATACCTGAGAAACGGCTTGTCATTGCACTGTCTGAAATTTATAAAATTTGAGAGTACAGCCTAATGTAATCTCCACACACCTAATGATCTTTTTTCCTGAATATTTCAAGCCAGGCAGTGAGGTCCCTGGTACCCCCTGACTCCATGAACTGATGGATAAATTTCCTTCCCCTGGAAGAGAATATGCTGCCATTCAAAGGCACCATTTTTGCTTATTCTTATTCTAATAATTCATTCACATGTCACAGAAGTCTTCAGGCAATACATGTCTGCTACTTAATTTCATGGTGACAGCAAGAACCCAGCTGCTTTCCTGTCAAGTCAGTGAGAAGACACCCTCATGCTGGCAGTAGCAGAAGACCCATAGCATGTGGCTGAGTAGTGGTTGTAAAACTATCCTGAAGAAAGCATGAAGAATATGAAGCATATTCAAACAAGGCAACTGTAAGAATGAGGCTCAGTTCAAAATGAAGATACCTAAGTTTAGTTCTCTTTATGCCACGGAGGGCCAAATCCAGTTGCCTAAACATCAGTAGCATTTCAGACTGCCTAGGATATTCTGCCTGCCTTCCAGCTTCTACTTGAAAAGGCACAGATGTGCTATCTGCAAGTTTTATTTAGATTTTTGAGTACCTAGAGTATATGCCTATGATGAATCTTATCCTTAGGTGTTCAAGCTCCCAATAGCCAATGGAGAGTTAGTCAAAACAATCCATGGAACAAAGAACAGCTGATGGAGTTCATTTAATTGCCAGAAAACAGATGGTCAGGTACATATAAGATGCCTGGCCTTAAAGCTTTTATAGAGCTGCTTCTGGCCATTCCAGAACTATGCAGATGTCCTGCAGATCCCTTGTCATCCCTGCCAAGACATCTGCTCAGGAGTGTCTTTAATGACATTGAAGTCCTATGCATGGGTTATGGATTCAATTTCCAACTCTGTAACTGGAGCACTGATACACAGTGCACACACGTATTTAGATGGTTTAATATGAATATGTAATGCAGCAAAGCATCAAAGTACAACAACAAACACTAGCATAATGAAAGGACATTTTGATGGAAATAAAAATTATATCTGATATATCTCAGAACGGAAAATAATTAATTCTATTTCTCACTTAAAAGTTAGGCAAATAGAATATTTATGCATAAAAAATTCATAAAATAATTTTTAAAAATTGTGATGGGAAAACAAATATAAAATAAAATTTAAAATCAGATTAAATGAACAATAAATTCAGGCTTTTAGCTCTTTAAATTGTCATTGTACAAAAGCATTTCATTCAAAATTATTGTTATTGCACTGTCGTTAAATATGAATATCTCTCAAAACCTGTTTCAGAAGATGAATTAACAAAGCTGTAACAGTCTGGATTAAACTTAATTAAGGCATTTCCCACTTCTTTTCATTGGGAAGAAATTCATTTTGGAACTGCTTGAGGTTATGTATCATTTTATTAACTGGGACTAATTCCCAGTTTATTCCTCTTTGTCCTTATGTGACCTACACTCCTCAGTTGTAGAAATGGAACAAGTAGGCAACATTACAACATTTATTTTGCTTACTAAACACATTGCAGTCTGTGTCTGAATAAATTTCCCTTACCACTTCTGATGTCAGCAGGTATAGTAAACCAAAATACCTTTATGAATTATAGATATATATTTGAAACACCACAGTTAAATTAATGTAAAATCTCAACCACAATTTTTGTATATACACACAAATAAAAGCTTTTATTTTTTTCCTGAGTGACAATTAATTTTGCACAGAGATAGGTGATCTACTTATGAAACAGCACTCTTTCTTGTTCATGGACCTAATGAATTAGATTAAACTAAAGTGTCAAAATCACACAACTCCCCATTTTCAAAGCAACTTGAACTCTCAGAAGCCTAATTCTGCTAACTTAACAAAAATCTGTGAAAATGGGCCTTGTGCTTTCCAATCCTGAAGCCACAAAACACATTTACCTGTGGTAATTACCCATCTAATTAGAAACTACCTTCCTACTATTATGGCCTTTACATTTTCTTCCTACCTCTGTCTCCGTTCTGCCCTTGTCATCATATACCAGGGATCTTGAGAATATGGACAGCATTTGGGTCAGCATCCCTGGTAGAAAGACTGGCTGCAAATCCCAAGACCTGCTCAGCTCTCAATTACAGTCAAAGACCGGCTTGGTCATATTCAGCATCACCCTCTCACAAACAGTGGGCACCCCTGTCACTTTATGCTAGCTGCAGTGTCACTTTAGGGAGCCAGAAATCCAACCTCTTTGCAAGAGGAGAGCATGAAAAACAAGCTAAATAAAGGGAAGACCTCCAGCAGAACTGGGCACCAGCCTGGAGACAGCAAATAGGTGATTAAATGTCCAGTATCTAGTCTCAAATGTTATGCAGTTGCCTGGCCAACTGCTGGTCTCACACCCTCAATCCCACAAGGAGGAAACACGTATGGGATTTCACCCTGTGTCAAGGGTGGATCCAATCCCATGACACAGAGCCAGCTCAAAGCACAGGCTCTTTAAGGCTGAAACTAAGCTTTGTTTACTTTCAAGACACAAAAGCCTCCCATGTACAAGTCTATATTATACTGGTTCAGTAACAGACTGAAATACAATTACTGAAGTGAATTCTTTAGAGAACCATGACACCACAGATCCAGTCCTCCGGTATGGAGCACATTTAAGTTTACAGGAAGGCCTCAGCAAGACTGTGCTGGGTAGAGCTCTGTAAGGTTGCCAGGATTCATCACCCGAGTGTAGCTGGATGCTCACAAAGACTTTTGCAGGTATGAGCACATTCACACGAACAAAAAAAAGAACAAAACATCTAATAACAGTTCTCATCTAATGAGAACTTCTGGTTCTGAAGGTAATCTCACAGAAGCTACTATTTCATCAGTACTGACAAAGTCACACAAAGATGATGCTGTGGTCAAGTTTTATTTATAACAGATTTTTACTGCACATCTGGACCACAGCTCATCTGCCAAGGAACATAAAATCCTCATATGCCCTTAAAACTCAGGAGAGAAATCAGTCGGTCCAGTAGACTGCACTGGGGCAGGGATTGTTTTTTCTGTTGAATGAATCTACTGTAAAATGCAGACACAGTGGGGGAAAGAATCAACTCAGGACACATTTATTTTTGTTCTACTGACCATTCTGTAGTGGCAATGAACACAGGCTGGTACATGTATCATATCTGGCAAAAGGTAAAGAAAAAGCCTTGACTAGCGAGGGATAAAACAGTCTTACAGATTCTCTTCCTGATAACACAGGGGACAAGCATTAGAGCCACACACATAGAAGTAAATAAACAGAAATGTGTGTTTTCTTTCTCCAAACCTGTTAATAAACAAAATTAAGTTTATGGAAGAATCACCTGAGAACTGATCATCTGAGTTTTAATTATTTCTTATTTCGGCTTAACGTCCCTTTAACATCAAAGTAAAACCCCTGATGTCTCTCCAGTGCTTCTGCAAATATAGGTATCTAGAAATTTGAAGTATGAAACTCCAAAAAAATACAGGTCTGTATCAGGACAAAGGAGGATGATTATATCTTTAAACTGTAGAACAGTTATGACCATAGGAAACTATGCCATAACCTTTTGGTTTAGTACCATATTTTAAAACTAGCAGTAGAAAGGCTAAGGAAACATGGCTTGCGACTCTAGAAGTGTTTAATTTGCATTCAGTAACATGCAAGTATGGAGCTATATTTAAAAATAAAAAAAAAAAAAAAAAAAACAAATTGAGAGATATCATAAATTCTCATTGAAAATTATGCCAGTTTTATTTGCAGTTTGCTCTGGAAGCTGTTTTCATCCCACTATTTAAAAAATTACTCATCAAACTGCTGTCTCTGACTTGTTCTGCTAACATGGATTTTGGCTAGGGAGTGAGGAGGGGCACCTGCCTACAGAGCCACCTGGCTGCAGCTGCTCTGTAGCTCCAGAAGAAGCAGTGACACATTTGCATAAAATTAGTTATTATGGAAAACTATTACTGTCTCTGTTCTGAAGGACAGAGACAACCAGGTTGAGTTGCACATCTTTACATAATTGGATCATAACAAGCATAAACAGATCAGTCTGACATAACATGAAAGTTCCCACTGGAGTTTATGGGAATTTTTGTTAAACAAGTTAAAGGCTAGTCCAGCTGGCTGGTTGAAGGTACAAGTTTTCTTTTCAAATCCCTTTTATAACCTCTACTCAAGAATTTATAAGTGTATTTCTTATGAAACTTGTTCATATTGGCCATAGATCCAAAGTGTACAGTCTTTAAATGCTTCCTCTGTATGTCCAAATAGTCCTATACTAAAAATATAAATATACTCTAAGACTTGTCAAGGAAAAAAACCCACTAGTTCATATAAGAAAATGAAACCCCACACAATTATTTTGTAACTTCAATACGTGAGCAAAGAAAATCCAGATATCTAACACCAACGATGATCCAGTCTGCTTACACATCAAAAACTGTCTACGAAATTCACCTTTGTTCTGCAATGTTTAAATTTCACACACTACATTTACAAAAGATTAACTAATGTATTTTTCACATTTCACATTATGTACCCGTGTTACTGCAATGAAGAAAGCTGCACGGTCATGAAAAATTGAATATAAAAATACTGTTTATAAAAAATAATATATATATATGTACACACACAAAGGCACGGAAAGGTATCATAAAACTTACCATCACTTGCAGAAAGTGAGTCATTTGCACAGATCAGTGCCAAAGTAAACAGCAGATGCCAAAGATCCATACTTCTAATTCTGTAATAACAAAAAGCAGTGAAAGAGTTTCTTTATAAACAAATCTTACTAACATGATATGACATTTAAACTATTATCTAGTTTTATTGAATTGCTGATTGGATTTAAACCAGAAGTATATTTAGTTTACGGTTTATTGCCTCATAAAGTAGTGTATCATCTTGCAGTCCAGGACAGAGAGTAAATACTATATTTAAAAGACAACTAGCTTATCCATTTCTAGTTCATTTAATATTGAGAAAGGAAAAACCCAAGCATTGTCAATCTCTAGACTGCTTCCAGGGCGTGGCCACAGGGGGATGGATCCCAATATCTAGCAGAGGTTAAATGTGAAAGTAGGAAAAGAACTCTACTCCTCCAGGGAACACACGTGTGATGATCCCCTTTCCAGTTCATGCTCCTGTGAAGTTGTATTCATCTTCCCCTGACAAGTACAACGCTTCTCAGGTCTACAACTATATGCAGTAAAGCTGAGAGAAGTGATCCAGTTCCACAGGCCAACTCCCACACCAGAAATGACTGCTAGCAGAAAAGCACCCTTGCTGTACCTGTGGCCACTGCCTGTGGCAGACAGCATGCCAGGAGCAGAGAGGGCAGCAGCAGTTGTGGGGCTGCAAGAGTGAGAGTAACCCAGGCTAATTCTCTGATCTGCTCCTTACTGGCACCCTGTACAACCATGAGCACCTGTCTCAGTGTCCCTGCTGGGCCACTCTGCTCTTTGGGGGCCACTCAGGAGACTGTCTCACTTTTACCTGTGTCATTTCTGAGAGAGAACCTTCTGATGGAGACCTGAGCAGACCCACTAAAGCCTTTACAACCTCCAAGAATGCAAACCCTTAAAATCCTAGCATAAACCAACAAGCCTTTACCGCTTCCCCCAAAAGCACACTCCTTCTTTTACCTAATTCACCTGTGCCACACACACATCTCCTACAACCCCATCACACGATCCTATTTTGAGGCACTACTTAGCTCCTGCCATTATCACCAAAATCTGGGAAGAACAACGAAGGGCAGAAGCTGGCCTGTGCAGAACTTGCAGACAATGTAGCCTACTGCACAGAATTGTACCTTGCTCCCAAAACCTCATGAGGTGTCCACAGATAGTATGGGAAAAACATACATACCATAGTTATGACTCGGCCATTTACAACCACAGAGATTACCAGAGATGCTGCAACACAGATGCTAAAATGAGGACTGATGCTGAAACAAGTCAGGAAGAAGTTTTTTGTTCTGGGGCACAAAACTACCAATATACACGGACACCCCTACTCAGTGAGACAGCAGAGAGGGAGAGAGAATACTACCTCCACTTTCACATTTGACAGTAAAACTCTATGACAGATCTTGATTCTACATTGGACTGTTTTCAATTAGAGATTTGCTTTCTTTATCTAAAAGGAGATTAAATCACAAGTGTCTCAACAACCAAGCCCACTAATGCGTAACAATCTCTAAGTGCGTGTTACCAATTAACAACTCAGGCTACCAAATCTCGGCATCAAAAACTAGTCAGTTTCCTAGTAGAGTTAGCAAAGTTTGAATTAGGTTAAAAACTGTAAAACACAAGGATGCAGAGTATGTAAAACATGGTAATGTTGAATTTAAAAGGTAATTCTCTCAATTTTCTTACCCTAGGAAAACAGAACGAATAACACCACAGAAAAAAACCCCAAACCATTACAAATTTGAGATTTCTCATTCATTCTGTCTAGTACAAAACTTGCAAATCAGAAGGTATTTCTCACACCCTCATTAACACAAATGCTTAATAATTCTCAAGTTTCAGGCTCAGCATAGGAGGCATTTATTCAAACTGCAACATCTAAGCCAGACCTGCAAAGGCAAACCAGAAGATGCTCTCCACTGCATCCACACCAGAACAAGGATGCCCAGCAGTACTACCCAGGCAAACTTGTGCCAGCCTAAGTAAGCGTGGGCCAGCTACATGGAGAGAAAAGCTGGAGGAGCTCTGTGGACTGACCAGGCAGGGACTAGCAGGGCTTTCCCCCGGCCAAACAGACACACATCTCTCCAAAGGTGCCTCCCCTGTTCTCAGTGGACAGGGAGGAAAGAAGGCATACAGAAGTGCATTAGTGAGGATTCAGAGCACTGTGGGAGTGAGGCAGCCTGGGGATCAGGACCAGGAGCAGTGACAGCTGCAGCTGCTGGATTGCACAGAACTGGGAAAAAGTTAATAAAGCAAATCACAGGCCAAAAGTCCTCCTAACTCTCTGAGAGAAGACCCACTGGCACAGCATGAGGTTCACCTAAGATGAGCTACATTTTCAGCTGACTCAACTGGTCCTCCTGCTTCATCTGCACTCTTGTTTAAAGGATCCTTATTGTCTCTTTTTCATAAGTCTTCTACAAAAATATGTCTCTGTATTTGCCAATTCCTCTCTTATTACACAATTTATTCACCTTCAAGCAGTCTTCCCTTCCCATCAGTCCTTCCACTTTCTCCCTGAAGTTTTGTGTTCTCTTTCATGGGCCTGAGCTCAATGTCACTTTATTTACAGCCCTCCTGCTCTCTGCCAGGCATGCCATGATGCCTCCATATTCACATTTCCCTGTTCTCCCACGTCCGCCAGCCCTGCTAATCTTCCCACCACTCTCCTCCAAGCTTTCCTACTTCTTCCTTGTTAGTAACAGCACAAGAAAAGCCTGAAGTCTCACAGGACATCTCCTGTGAGACTAAATGTAATCAGAGTTTATCATTCTGAGCACACCATTTCATCTTCATAACTGCACCAAACAACTCCGTGGTGGGACCAGGATCAGCCCCCACGTGCAGCTGTCACAGCACAGCTATTCCCTCCATCCCTGCACCCCTGACTGCGTGGCCATCTCAGCTTCCTTCCAGAAAGAGTGGTTTGACAGCTGGAGTGCCAACCCAGGAGCCTGGAAACACATCACAGAGGTCAACAAACATGCTGCACTTCAGTAAGGTCATGCTACTGCAGTTGAAAACAAACCCATTCCAGTACTGCTGTTCCTCTTGAGCTGGCAGACTTGTTTACATACCTGCATGAAGTGAACTCCATCAGGAAACTGTTCCAGTTAAAATTAATCCATAAACATTTATTGTAACAAACCTGTTTGCTGACCAGGTTGAACAGGACTCCAAAAAGACACAGCCCAGGAGCGGAGCCGGGGCAGCACAGACATGAGAGTGAACAGCGAGTGTGGAGGGGAGGACACGGCTGCCCTTCCCTGGTCACTCTTCCCTTCCCTGGTCAGCCACAGAGCTTGACTAAAACAACTAGCTCTCTCAAACAGGGCACAGGATTAATTTGCATTCCTAAATCTCAAAGATTATCAATATTGCTGCTTCATCCCTTGCCTTTTTGCTAGTAAAATGCAGTATAGAAACAAATCCTTCAGTGGATTCTCACAAATGCCACATCTTAGCAAGACAAAACAAAGTGTCTCTACTCTGCCTAAAACCATACGGGATCCTCCACTGCATTATCCATCCAGACAAGTTGTGTCAATGAAAAATATCTAGCTGGTGTACTCTGAACATACCCAACATGGACAGGACTGAGCTCAAGAACAGTAACTTCTCTCATCTGAAAACATGGATGCATCAAGCTACGCCCTTTGTGCAACAGCCTCTGTAAAGGGCAAGTTGTGCTACATCCATGAAGCTCAAATCCAGAGGCCCTGGAATAGGGCTTGTACTCCAGGCCTCACTCAGGCAAATGGAGTCTGCATGGGGTGTGAAGCACCAGGAACTATGTCTGTGCATTCAGTACAAATACCAAAAGCTCTGCTGGGCTGCAGTTATGATGACCACTCCTAGTGGTATCTGAGGTCAAGAGATGTCTACACTACCACAGCTCCAGTCTTGTGCGAGAAAATCTGGTGCAAAGCAGGAGTTGCCCTATCCACTTTTGGTGGTTCAGAATAAATAATTTGAGAGAAGGGTCCTTTGAGGTGCTACCTGCACCACCATCAGACAACCACTGTCTTGCAGAAAGTTCTCTCACAAATCCGTCGCATAACCACCCGCTGCCCTTCCTCTAAGATGCTCTTACAAAGTTGCTGTCAACAAGAACAGAATTGTCCAGAGGTTTCAGTGTTAACTTAGCAAGAGACAGCTTCTCTGCAAGCACTAGGACAAAACTGACCTTTCATAATCTAGTACTGTCTACCTCATATGTATATGAAAGACAAATGCCACTTATAAAATCTCTCTTATTTAACAGAAAAAAATAATTCAGTGTTTGTAATATACACTATTCTAAAGAATAATAGTCTATATCTTACCCAACTCCAGCAGCTTGTAAGAATGAAGAGAGCTAAAATCAGGGGAAAAAAAAAATTTACAGCAGCTGACTGTCTTCAAGCCAGATGAAACTTGACCACAGAAACATTTGGCTAGAGGTCAGCTCAGGCTAATTGCTTCACTACAGAAAGGGAGCCAGGAGTTATAAAAAGGATAAAAAAAAATCTTGGCCCTTTTCTATAGCAATGTTGGAGTAAGGTCAATCACAAGTGAATTTAGACACGACATCTCTCCAGTGGGACATGAACATAGCATAAACAGGCACAACTGGGCTAAAAAACTCCCTGAGAAAAGAAACAGTTTAGTCACAGCATACTGAGTGGTTTGCATTACTCTGGTCAGGTAAAAATGTTAACACTCACAGTAAACCATAAGGAGTTTTGCTTATAAACAAAATGCGTTTGAAGTGAGATCTTGACCTTCAGATAGCTCCTGAACCTGAAAGGACTGGAAGAAAGGAGAAGGACAAGGACATTGAACTGCACCTATGAAAGCACTTTTGCCATTGCCATTAACACAGCACTCCAAATATGAGAGAGTTTTTCCCCAGGTAAGGTCCTCCAGTTTACCACTGCTTGCCACAGCAACACATATGCAGCTAGTATAGAAGAACCAAAGGCAGACTCTTTGTTGCAAACCAAACCACAAAATTACTGAGTGAAGGTTTAATCTGAAGAGCTTTTCCATACATTGATGTTTCATCATTCCATCATGTCACAAACTGGCAAAGGACCAAGAGTGTGCAATGCAGATAAATATACACCAGCAGATCCACCACCAAATACGATCAAGTGCTGAGAAAGAAATGGTAACTCCAGGCTCTCCAGGTCTGTCTTGAATCTTCTTTATTGCAAGTACAATATGTGCATGCACGTACTCGTACACAATTTTTCTGGGTGAAAGGCCTTTATTTTTCACAGTGTGGACATTTCTTACCATTTATCCCAGGGCTGAAACAGTGACACCAAGGGGTAATCTTTCTGTGCTTGCCTAAGAACATTCACACCAGTTTGGCCGATCATGCATAGCTGAAATCACTTTGCTTGCTTACCCTCATTCCCCTGAGTTCCAACAGGCTGTAGTCATTCTGCAACTGAAATTAGTCTCAACCCTTCCAATCAACAGAATCTAAAACTGCAGTGGACCTAAACCCTTCTTCCCTTGCTTGCTGATATTACAGCTTGATTAAGTCATCAGAAGCCCTTGGACAAATGCCTGTTTTTATAGAACCCTTGTCAGGGCTCTATACTCAGCTGTATTATCTCAGTTGATATGAATAACACACCATTCACTTACTGTGTGCCACTACCCTGGATATGAAAAGAACAAGGAATGATGTCACAGAAGCAGAAATTATGTACTTCAAATAAAAGAAATCAAAAAAAACCTCACAAAGGGTAAATTTCAATCAAAAAAAGACTCCAAAACTTAACAAAAAAAGACAGTCTCACTGGTAAAGAATGAAGGGCTACAGCATAAAGCTGCATTTATTACATGATGCAAATTTGAAGACTACTAAAAGGTACAGTATAATTAGAAACTAAAACTATGGAAATGAGGCAAATTTGTATTATTAATTAGATCTTTATGTAAGCTAAATAATTTATAATAGTTTAAAGTGTGAAAGTATTAAATTTAAATGGAATCTATTAAATTAATTGCTCACTTTGGATTTTCAAAAATTAACTTTTTCTCTATATAAACTTTTAATTTTGGAATAGAGACTATACAAAATCTTCATTTCAACACCCAATTTATTTCTATCTCTGTTGTAATAGGCACCTTCAATGCTTTTACTTCAGCTGGTTTCTTTTCCCCATGGATAGATGTGTCAGCTGATACTCTGATTTAAATGGGTAACAGGCCAAGTGGTTATCAGTCCTTGGATATGGTTAAGGAGCCCTTCAGTGAATCCAGACTTTAGACATTGTTCTGGCCTTGTACTGAAAGCTATTTAAAGGGTTAGGAAGTCTAAGGATAGATGGGGAACATGGCTATCAATTCCTCATTTACAGTGAAATCTGCAATGCTTTGACAGCAGTAAGCTGATGGACTAGGTACAGAGAGAGAAGGGATCTTAGCTGTAAGACCAATAGATTTCTACATCAGAAGACAATTCCTAAAAGAGGATTGCAGTTACAGTTCTAAGTTTCTGTCTACTACACAGACAGAAAATTTTGAATTTGCAGAAGACTTAATTGCTTGTTTGCCTTTCAGCCCCCCAAACAGACCAAAGCGGCAAAATAGATGCATCTCAGCTGAAAGAAATTGCAACATTTAGCTGCATATCATGCAGATGTGAATTGCTGAGCAGATACTCAGCTTTACATACAATTGTATCATTAAGAAAGAGGATTCAGGCCTGTTTAAGAGAAAGGTAATTTTTTTCAGGCTATAAACACTTTCTTAGCTACAGTGGTAATTCTTCTGAGGCTTTTCCTACTACTTTTTTTTTTTTTTAAGATTATTATTAATATTTGGATAACAGTCATCCAAAAGACGAAATTTTGGTCTTTGCTTTGCTATTTGTACAATCAAATGCAAAGAAAAATGAGAGACTTTCTCTATATGAGCAAAAGTATATTCGAATCTTTTTTAAGAAATGTAATACATCAATTTAATCTCAAATAATATTTCAAGAAAGCAAAGAGAAATACTGACTCTGCATCTAGAACCAATACCCTAGTAATATGTACTAAAAAAATGTGATTTTACTCAAAAACATTTCACTGAGATAATTATTCACACTTTACATAAAGAGATTAAGTGATTTTTCCAGTGCTGTAACAAAATTTCATACTAGTATTAAAAAAAAACAAAACAAAACAAAAAAACAAAACCCAAACACAAACAACCCAAAAAAAAACCTCTTCAATGTCTTGCTAGCACAGAAGTTCAAATCCTGTCAGGACTTCATCAGTGTAGATCCAATCCGTTAAAGCAGTGAAAGACACCTAATTTTAAACAGGTAAGATTATATATTTAACATGAGAACATTGTTAAGTAATTCTCCTAGCACTGCCAGGGAGCTTAACACCTTACAGAAATTATGAAGAATTTACAGAGCACAGGAATCATGGTGGAAAGCAACCTAAGTGACATCACTGGGAGTTTAGGCTGGAACACAAGGGAAAGCAAATGGGATTAATCTCATGCTTAAAAATAAATAACCATCTTATATGTGCTGCTGGACCATCGATACACAGCAGGCCAGTTCCACTGTTCTAGTTTGCATATTCTTTGCAAGTCTTCTTCCGTGTGCTACTATCTGCCTATTACTCCAATTAGAAACTACTACCTTGGGCAAATATAATCAGTTAGGCTTCAGCACACATTATAAATAAATACACATCTCATCTCTTGGAGCTTTTTTGTAACATGAAAACCCTCCTCCCTCTGATTTCCCGAAGTGGCTCTTTGAGGCCTGGAAGGCAGGTTTGGGTTCAAGGTGATTAGAAGGAATTGAAGATGCTTTGTTCAAAAATGGTCGGTTACTGCCAAACTCTATTTCAAACTTATGAAACTCATGTTGATCTCAGGTGAACCAGAATTTGGTCATAGACAAGCATTTTTGAACAAAGCATCCTCAATTTCTTCTAATCACCTTGAACCCAAACCTGCCTTCCAGGCCTCAAAGAGCAATTGCAGGAAATCAGAGGGAGTAGGGTTTTAATTTTAAATATCATTTATATATAAAACACACTTCTTCAAGGAAAAAACATCTTCAAGCAGCTGTAAAATTTAAGTTCAAGACCTTGGTATTTACCCTAGTCTAATGGAATTACTTAACAGTTCATTACCATGGAACAAATTAATTACATGGTTTAATTGCATGCTAAATTATTTGTGTGCTTCTAATCAGATTAAAGACCACATAACAGAGCCTGCATGGCATTTAGGAAGTCATTAACTTTAATACTGCAGTAAGTGAAAGCTAGTAAATGACAGACAAAGCATTTCTGAGTGTATTTCTGTGTGGCCACTCAGGACTCTAAGCACTCATATATTTACTATCAATTGGTCCACCTGATAAGATTAATCAGCTTGACAGGTCTAACAGTAATCAGTGCATTTTAAGTTAGT
>JAWWES010000094.1:57329513-57341596 GCA_035583135.1 Lophotriccus pileatus
GGATCACTCTCGAGGAGAAGAGACAGCGCAGAAAGAATCGCATCTTGTCGATGTCACCTGGGGAGTCTTTCTGCTGTACCTTTTGTAACCGGACTTGCCTGTCTCACATTGGCCTTTTTATCCATCAGCGCCCTTGTAGCAAGCGTGGGTAGAGCCCTTCCCAAATCTTCGTTCGCGAAGCCTAGCCATGATGATATTTATTCTGTGCTGCTTGCCAGTGGTAGTATTTTAATCATCAACAGAAATTAGCTTCAGAGTACCTGAGTTTGGTATCTTATGAAGCATGAATCTTAAATTTGGCTCAATAAAAATATAGAAATTGTTTTTGTTCTTTACAGATCTGTTAGGACACATCTACTTTTAATATAATTTTATATATAATTTAATTAATGTCTATGTGCTGCACTTTTTCATTTATGCTGTATTATCACTCTTCCAGATTCCTTCCTATCTTCTTTAAAAGTCTGGAAACTCAAGTCTGGCTTGAGTAAACATACCTAAATTCTGACCATTTGCTCTGCACAACATCCAATCATGCTTACACCTACTCTTTTCTCTGAACATGCAGTTGTCACTTCAGTCTATTCCAAAGAGTGTATTGAAAATCCTCTCCTTTCTGAGCATGATGCTCTGCAACCAGGTGTAGAAGACAAAATGATGCCTGAGTCTGGTTTACTCTCTGTTTATATCAGTGTATAACATAGTGTTTATCAACTGGATGTCAAATAGAGTTTTAACAGCTCAGTTCATAACATTTCTTCATCTGAAAGAGGTTCCTCTGGTTTAAAAGTGCTGATTGTAATTTCTGCCAGTCTCACTGTGAACGCCTAATGTAAGCACTGGCTAAAGTCTGAGCTTGTGCAACATAAAGGTAACTGTATTAGTAATGCCTGCCAAACTCCTGTTGCTTGATTTAGCAGGCAATGATTACTTACAGTTAGCAAAAGCGATGTTAATATATACATTTCTAGATCAATATGACGGGGTCCACATGCAAGGTCCATGCTAAAAAAACAAACAAACAAACAAACAAACAAAAACCCCACAAAAACTATTACTTTGTCTAGTAGAGCTTGTACTGGAAGGAAATAAGCTGACTTGTTTGTTGCTAAGCATTTTGCTAATACAATATTGCAAAATGCTCTCTTAATTGATACTGCTTTACCTGTGGAGCTTTTACATGAGGACTGAAACAACATGGTCTAGTAAGAGTAATTTAAAATTCCCAGTGGTTTGAGGTTTAAGTGACTATGAATATGTTTCTCTTGAGTGAGAAATTACTTATACTAAATTACAAAAACATTTTTTATTTTTCAAAGCTGCATTAAAAACTGCAGGAGACTGAGATTAAATCAAGACATTGTTCATCTCCCACATTCTTACCTGCAGGTTGAATCTATATTTTTATCTATTTTCTTGGCTTCTTATTAATACCATCATAGAAACAGAAAGATTCAGCTTGCAAAAAATCTCAGGAGCTCCCTAGTCCGATGTCCTTCTGAATTCAGGGTCAGTGAAGAGGGAAAATCCTGTTACTCAGGGCTTTACCCAGCTGGGTTTCAAAAGCTTCCATGGGTGGAGACTGCACAGCATCTTGGGGCACCGGCTCCACTGCTGCAGTGTCCTCACAGGGCACAAAGCTTCCTTTCTTCTCCAGTCTGAACATCTCAGTTCTAATTATGCTCATTGTCTCTTGTTTGTCAATCATGCACTGCTGTGGAGAGCCTGTCTCTGTCTTCTCAATGTCCTACTTGTAGCAAGGGGAAGGCTGCTCTGAGGTGTCACTGAAGCCTTCCCTTCTTTGTGCTGGAGCAGCCCTGTCCCTCAACATCCTTTTGGGGTGCTCATGCTCCAACTCCTGAGCTGAGCGCCCTGGTGGCACTTCACTGGGTCACTGCAGTTTGGCAATATCTCTGTAACACTGCATGGTCTCCTTTCTTTCCAGGCCGGGATTTTGCATTTCTTGTGGCAGAATTTCACACAGTTCCCATCAGCACACCCCTCCAGCCTGTCTAGGTTCTGCTGGAAGACAACCTTACCCATGAGCGTATTGACTGATCCCTCCAATTCGTTGTTACCTGCAGACTTTACAAGTGTGCACGTTACCTCCTCCAGGTCATTAATAGAGACATTAAACAGGACAGGTACAAGTTACTGACCCTGTGGTATTGCATTTGATACTGGCCTCCAGGCACAGAGACTATGAATCCATATTATTTTAGTAATACAAGACAATTTTTTTCCAATTAATTTTTTCAATTAATCTCCACTGATCTTATTTAGATGGTAATAAAAAATGGGGGCTATAAAAGGAACATGTTAGTCTTTTAGAAATAAGAAAGGGAATGATTCAGATGCACATGTGTTTCCCCCTTTGTATCATATGTCCTGGTTTCAACTGGGATAAAATTAATTTCTTCTCAGTAGCTGTTACAGTGCTGTGTTTTGCATTCAGAATGAGAATTATTTTAATAACACTGGGTTTTTTGGTTCTTTGTTAAGTCATGTTTATCCTAAATCAAGGACTTTTTTCTTATCTCATACTCTGTTAGTGAGGATGATAAAAAAAGAAACTGGAAGGAAGCATAGCTGGGACAGGTGACTCAAACTGACCAGATGGATATTCCGCACCTTAGAACGACATGCCCAGTATATAAACTGGGGAGAGTTACCTGGAAGGGCAAGCCAGTCTGGGTTCAGGAAGGAGTGTCTGGCATTTTTTAGCAGGTGGTGAGTAATTGCATTATGCATCACTTGGTTTTTCTCTGTTTATTATTATTGTTACTACTACTACTGTTACTATTATTGCTACTATTAATATTATTCTACCATTATTACTGTATTTAATTTATTTTCAGTTATTAAACTGTTATTATCTCAACCTACAAGTTTTACTTTGATTTTCCTCCCCATTCCACCATGGTAGAGAGAGTGGGGGTTGAGCAAGAGGCGGCGTGGTGCTTAATTTCAAGCTGGGCTTAAAATCATGACATATGACTTTAGAAAATTTACGGAGAAAAAAGGTCCACGGGTGGTGTGTGAAACACAAGTGAAAGTTAACCTTTGTAGGGAGTAAGTCAGTCTTTTAGGCATATACTGTATTTGCTGTCAAAATATCTGTGTATTGGATGGTAGTAAGTGAAATTCTGAGCAGGGGGTAAGTTAATGCTTCCTCTTTCCTCCCTTCAACTTTTTAATGCTCTCTATTAATCTATGGAATAAGAATAACTGAAAGAAGAAAAGCACTCTTTTAATCTAAATTTCCATCGTAAGTAGAATTGCATAAAAAAGTACCATGGCACACGATTGCTTGCCACAAGAAGAAACCACACTAATAAAATGCATATTCCAACCATGATCAGACTTATACCAAGAGCTTGGAATGCACAGTGCTTGCTGTATGCAAAAATAAAAACAATATTTAATAGCAGCTCTGTTTTCATCCTCTGAATATGTGGAAAAATTTAGGTTGTGGGATGTCTGGGTTATTTCCTTTAAAGCTACAGAGCAAAGCTCCCCTGAATACTTTATATGAAAGTAGAATAATTGCCTAACCAATATCTGTAGAAAAAGAGAATTTTCTTTAGGGTACTAGTCTCCAAGGAATCAATATGAACAAGCATGCAGGATAAGAAGGCACAGGCAAAGAGAGAAAAGAAAGAAGGCCTTAGGTCTCTTGCTCGCTCCTTCTGTTGTTTCTAAGTCATTCATCATGTCATTACCTGCACCTAATATAAAGCAAAGACCTATCTGCTGTGTAATGAATACACTGACTTTCTGTTTTTTTGGGAAAAGTGTAAATGGTGGTACTTTGCTTGCTTTGTTTCTGAAGAAGGGAGATGGGGGAGAGTAGGAGTGAAGGTTTTGCTTGAAGTGTAAAATTCACTGCTCTTTTTTTCTAGGATAAATAATATCAAAGCTGGTATCCTGGCCTGTTTCCAGCACTACACAGGTTGTCCTGCATCCTAGTTGTTACATTAGCCAGAAGAACTACTTCAAATAACTGTGAAAAACATCAATCAATTTTATGATAAATAATGTGCTAGTGTGGCCCTGTGGATCTTAACTGAATCCCATCCTTTGTCTTTCAAGAATTTATTGAAGATTGTAACCACAATCCACAAAGCTGGAATTCAGAGCCTGAGACCACTTCCTGCATCTATGTGTCCACATTGTCCTCCATTTCTTTCTACCAATAACACAAGTTTCAGTGTCTGGTGAAGCTTCTGCCTAAAATGTTAGGGTCTAAAGTATCTCAAAGGTTTAAGCATGTTAAACAAGTCTTTTTTGGATTGCCTTCCTGTGCTTTAATGTCTAAATTCTAATATGCTAAAGTCATAACTGATTCACTTTTCCAAGAATTTTACATTTTGTTGCTCAGAGCATGTCTTCATTGTCTACCCGTGTTTTGTGAGCATTTTTCTCCGACTTTTTGCTACATATTGTCCTTGCTCTCCACCCCAAGTTCTTTTGTCTCTCAGATTTAGGTGGAAAGGAGATCACAGAAGCTAGAGCAGACACTATGCTTGATTATTTGAGTACTCAAATTCACTTAAACAGTAGTGTTACCATACAAGACAACAGACTAGAACTGAATCAAGGTCACAGTGTATAAAGTATGATACTTGAGTTTCTTGGACTGGTTCAGTGTAAACAAAGCCACAGAGTAGCTTTGTTTGTTGTTTTCATAAGTCTGGGACTTCAAAGAACAGCAGTAACCTTTAATTTACAATTCAGCTAAAAGCCTATAATTGACAGATCTTAAGCATATGTGACAGCAAGGGATTTGGGACAGACTAACTAATAAATACATGCTATTGCCATCTCTACATAGCTAGTATTCTTTCTATTGAGAAAAACATCAACCTCTTTTTGAAAAGCTCACCATTTTGAGAAAAAATGTAACATCAGTAGAGGAAAATCCTGAATTAGTATCTTGTCATTTAAATGCTCACAAGGAAGCGTCTTCCAAAGCAGAATATTTTTGTATACATGCGAGTTCCTAAGACGATGTGAGGTAGCAGTTTGACTCTTCAAAAAGACTATGTTTGTTGACATTCTTCTGAATTCTACTCTGTATAATCCATCTAGTCAGGTGTAAAAATCAGACCCACGGGTCTGTAGCTGCCTGGATTTCCTATTATAGAGACATTTTTCTGATGATCATTCTCCCTTCAGAAATCTTACTGGAACCATAACCACCTTGCTGTCAAAATGCAGATCTCTGGACCCTTTTGTTTTTACTTGACAAGTCCTTCTCTCTCGTGAGATTCTCCCATGAACTCTCCATTCCATTCACAGAAAGTGGTTTAGCTGTTCATCCACAAAGTCTCTTGTCCTTTGGCTCTCAGCCACTGCCTGGGTGAGATTGCTGCACACATATTTCCAACCCTTCATCCTGCATGCTTGGACTATTGATGGTTCTTAATGCTCATAACAGTACTGAAAGGCAGTGGAGGCTCAAGTCATCTGACAGAGAAATGACCCCAAGAGTGATCCAGTTCAGGGAGTGTCCAGCCTTTCAGGTTAATGGTGCTGCATAGCAATGTTTTACCTTATACAAGCCATGCAATACATACCATTGCCTTGGAGAGACCAAAGAGCAGCAGTTCTGTGAACAACCGTGTTCTTAGAGGACTCCTGAGTTCCATCATGCAATGTGAGGCAAGCTAATTATAAAACTGGGTTCCAGGAAAATAAATGACTTCACTCTAAACAGGATCTGATGCCTATTTCTTTTCCTAGGTAGAACCTCAGATTGAGCAGTAACTCTGACACCAGAACAGGCCACCTGCTCATCATATGCTTGGCATGCTTGACATGTCATCATTTTGACATGGTAACCACAGTGGAATTATTGAGGAACGAGTCAGAGCTGAAACCTATGAGCTATCTACTTGTGGTGTAGTTCACTGAGGTATCCCAAAGCAGAATTTACTGTCCTTAACTAATTCTTGGTATTTTCTTGACTAACTTTCTTAATGTCTCAGTGGCAAAGACTCCCTTACCTACCAAAGCCACCTTTGTCAGATATTCACAAGTTATAATTAGAATGTTTTCCTTAATGCCTAACACTTTTTTTGCTACAATTTAAATTTCAGAATTATTCTATCTGCACTGACAATGGTGAACAGATTAATCTCTTTTGTGTTAGAAAATAATTGTCACATACTCTTCAGTTTTTCTTGTATCTTAGGCCAAATGATCTCTATTTTTGAAATCTTTTATCATAGATCATTTTCTCTTTGCCTCTAATCACTTGCACTATTTTGGGCTGGGCTGGGTTTTTTCCACTTAGTCTATGTCTTTCCTGAAGTATAATGCCCCAAAGAGACCAGGTTCTCCACCTGACATTCTAATAGTGTTCAGAAGAGGAAGGCATGAGGCCTATACTGCTATTGATAAATCACATCATTAAATTTGATAGTTTCCACCTAAGTGCAGTGTATCATGTAGCATTTAATCCATTTTTCATTCCACCACTGCAATTTCTCCAGATAATTCTCACTTTGAATTATGTCTTCCAAGACATTCATGCTTGCACTTCTTTCCAACTTTGTTTCATCTGCAAGCTTAATAAGACTGTTATCCAGATTGTTAAGAAAAAGTTAAACCAAGTGAGAACAAAGAAAGATTCCTCAAAACCCCTGATTTTTTGATATGACAGCATCAAAATAAAGGAAATCCATTTTAAAGGATATGCATTAGCATATTAGCTTTTATGCTATCACTTTTCATTTTCAAAAGTTTGTAAAGAGTTTAATTGATTTAGATATGTTTGGGCATTTTTTGTGGGTGTGTTTTTTTTTTTTTTTCTGTGAGTTGAAGTTAAATTGATTAGTTTATTTCCAGGCTCTTCTTCCTCTGCTTTTTCCTCTCTTTTTCAATAAGGCAGCTATAATCTTTTTGTCCTTTCTCAGTCTTACCTGTTTCAGCAGTTTTTCACTGTTTCTCAAGTAATTGCTAATCTGACAAATTCACCTCATTCTTAAAATATCCCAGGCCCTAGTCTATCTGGTCTAGATAGCTTGAGAGCATTTCTTAATGCACTCCTGTCCTATTTCTTGCCTGGTTTACACTGAGTATTAACCCTTTGTCATCAGTGTTAATTATGCTACTGATGTGCCTGCCTGACATGCATAAAAAGGTTTTAAATACTACCATTTTCTTTGGATCATCAGTTATGTCATTGCCTTGCCTTCAGTCTCAAAAATAGGCAGGAAAAATAATCATAATTTTCCTTTCTTTATTATTAGTGCACGTTACTTCTTGAAGTGCTTCCTAGCTGCATGTTGGGTTTTTGACTTAGTTTTCTGATTGGATCATAAACATGTGCTGTTATTTTACATGTCTTAGAATTTGATCTGATTTCCACTTCTCAGAGGGAACTTCATGAGCTTGAGATCAAATAAAAGTTCCTGGCTTAGCTAAACTAATCTCTCAATACTTTTCCCTTCTGATAGGAATAGCTCATGTTTTCTGCCACAGCAACTACTATTCCTTTGATGTTTTGTTAACTTGAGTTGGTGGAAGCTTGCCTACTTCAAGTCCATGATCATCTCCCTTCTTTCCTATTTTGTTTCTCAAGATTGTGTACTCTATAGTTTCACAGTCACTGTCTCCAAGTTGCCTTTCATCATTCTTTTCTGAAACAACTACTCTTTACTGCTAAGAAACACATCCAGAAGAGCCTCTCCTCTCTTTTTTCTAATTAAGCAGAAATGGTAACCAATGCTTTTCAATGTAGAGCTTGCTTGATTTTTGTTCTGATGTTTCTTTTCCTACCCATTCTCTGGAGAGTTAAACTCTCTTATGACTCTTCGGTTCTGTGCTTTGAGTGTTGAATGATTTGTCATGTTAATGAAAAAGACTTCCAGTGCATATATTCTGTTCATGTGGTTTGGTTTAGTGATAGCAGCAATTTTGTCCTCCTTTTCCTTCACCCTCACCCAGAGGCTTTCAGCAAGTCCAACTTCCTCCCCTGTCTGGAGCTCAGCACCAGTGCAGAGCTGTATCCTTTACTGTTAGATAGTCCTATTATGTTAGTTATCTTACTTACAAATCTATTTTAACAACAAGGTCATTTTTGTGGTCATGTTTTAGGTATCCTTACTACTCTTGTTCATTTCCTGCATTTCTTCATGCTTTTAACTTGGCTTGTCACATTCCTCCCCTCTCCACACATATTTTTTTAAATTAAATTTGTTCAAATTTGGTTTGTGCACTTGAAATGTCCACATGCAAACAGTCATACAGACTGAACACATGGTATATAAAATTAAATCTAAGCATGTAGCTTCTTCCCTGTTCTTCAGTGGCAAGTTGAATATGAGTCAGCAGTGCCCTGGCACCCAGGAGGGCCAACCGTGTCTTGCGGGGGCATCAGGCAAAGCATCGCCAGCCGGTTGAGGGAGGGCATTGTGCTGCTCTGCTCTGCTCTGGGGCAGCCTCACTTTGGATACTGTGTGCAGTTTTGGGCACCACAATGTAAGAAAGATAAAAGGTATTAGAGAGCATCCAAAGGAGGACATCCCCCCCCGCCTTGTGGGGAAGCTGTACGAGGAGTGGCTGAGGTCACCTGGTCTGTTCAGCCTGGAGAAGAGGAGACTGAGGGGAGACCTCATTGCAGTCACAACTTCCTTGGGAGGGGAAGAGAAGGGGTAGACATGATTTCTTTTCTGTGGTGACCAGTGAGAGGACCCAAGAAAATGGCCTGAAGTTGTGTCAGGAGAGGCTTATGTTGGATATGAAAAAAAGGTTCTTCACCCAGAGGGTGGTTGGGCACTGGAACAGGCTCCCCAGGGAAGTGGTCACAGCACCAAGCTTGACAGAGTTCAAGAAGCATTTGGATGATACTCTCAGGCACTTGGTGTGACTCTTGGCAATGAGTGCAAGGCTAAGGGTTGGACTCAGTGATCCTTGTGGGTCCCTTTCAACTCAGCACATTCTGTGATTCTTTGAAAATATTTTTCAAGGATTTTTATGTCGTTGACCAGCAGAAAGACCAAATAGACAATCAGGGAAAAGATGTCTTTTATTGAAATTCTAAGTTGAATTGTGCTTTTATTTGTCATTGTTTACTTTAGTCTAGAGCAGTTTAGATACCAGCCCTGATGTAATTTGCAAATGCAATGTTTAAATGTCTTTAAACAATGGCAATAACATTTACCTGAAGTGGTTTTGTTTTTTAATTTTAATCATAACACTTGTAACCCCAACGTGGAGCACCAGCAGATGTATCCCTTCTAGTTGCCTTTCATTGTACTTGATAACATTCCATCCATCCTGATTATTGCAAACAGATGCTTAGATATCCAGCCAGCCCAAACTTTTGACACAAGCCACATCTAGAAATAGTCTGTACAGAAATAATCCCATAAACTATTTGACACAGCCAAGAGAAGGGCTCCATTATGTTGTGACTTGTGCTGCTTGCTGTTTACTAAGAACACTAATGACTTTGACCCCAGCAGTTGTGCTCAAATAAGAGAAACAGTCACAAAACTGCTTCTTCCCATTTTCATAAATTCAAAGTTTTACTTTTATAACTTTGAATTAGTAGTTTTCAGCTGTTACTCCTGGTACAGACATTGGCCTGACGTGACCAGGAGGCCAGCAGCCGAGGCTATGTCTCTGTCTCACATGAGGGACTGAGGGTTAAAGGCCTGTTTGCCTCTGCCCTCACTCCCAGATCAATCCATGCCTGACCAAAGCCTCTATGTAGGAAAGCCACTGTTTATTCCTGTTGTATACTAGGAGTTCAGTTTCAAATCTGAAACCAGTCATTAACTTTCTCAAGGACAGGGAAATGTGAGAGAAGTTTGTAATTCTGGAGATATATCTCATACGAAAATACAGCTTCTGTTACTTGTGCAGCACAGACACTGTTTATATCATCCTGCAGAGGAAGGGAAAGCTCAGTGCTGATGTTACATAGCTGCCTAAAGGACTGGAACCTTCAAGCCCCATCCAATTTTCTGCAGTAGAGGAGTAGCTGGGAAGAATGGGCAGGGTCAGGCAGAGCAAGGACTACAACAGTAAGATTACTCTGTTTAGTATGTACCTATTTCAGTGGTTTCAACAAAAGTTTGTCATGCTGTATGTCTCCTCATGTGTTTGGGCTGCCTCATTTATTTTTTTCCTCACACCTGATGATCATAATGGTGTTTGCAGACAGCAAAATTAGAAATGTGTGTTAAGTTTTTAATAACTGTTGAAAAGTGAAACACAGAGATCCCCAAAGCATAGGATCATATATAGAGCCTACATGCATCCTGACATTGAGGCATAATGAGATAAAATTACACACCATTGACTCCAATTGCTTACTCACATGGGCAAAGAAGGAAGACTGATGTTCTTCAACATATCCCCTGCAGTTTATATGCAGAGGTCTGGTCCACAGTTTCCAGGTATTTTCTCATTAGACATCTTGAACTCTCTCAAGAACCACCTTAA
Organism: Lophotriccus pileatus; assembly: GCA_035583135.1. Classification (NCBI taxonomy): domain Eukaryota; kingdom Metazoa; phylum Chordata; class Aves; order Passeriformes; family Tyrannidae; genus Lophotriccus; species Lophotriccus pileatus. The sequence goes on from JAWWES010000094.1 coordinate 57,339,972, forward strand.
TCCTATTGAGATAGGAGCATCTTTTCTTTTGGTTATGAATATTCATCTCATTTCATGCTTCAATATGTTCATGGCCAGCAGAAATCCATTTCTTCATGAGTCAAAATTGTCCTTTACCTGAAATAACTCACTTCTTTCCCAGTGCTTTCCCTGGGTATACTGATGGTTACTTTATTGCCTCTTTGTTTTGACTTTGATTTTATCAAGCTACTTTAGTCCCTTCTCAGGTGTGAGGCTGATACAATAGTCAATTCTGGTAGGAATGGAGATCCACCTAATTGTTCTTCATTTTTCTAATAATTCTGCTGCTGACCTGCCTGAAAAAAGGACCATTTCCAGTTCAATGCAAATATTTTTTTTGTTTTCTCCTTTTTGTTTGCTTTGTTTTGATTTGGATTAAAACCTGAACATTTTGAAATTTCCAGTGAACTGAACTTCTGAGAATGTAGAAGATCAGCTGTCACCTTAGTTCTGCTGCCCAATACCCCAAGCCTCTGACTTTGGCTGGAGAAGTGAAATGCAGGTCCTTGGCTCCCATATATTGGAACTGGCTGCCCTGGAATTACAAAATCTGAAATTCACATCAGTCCTGGTATAGTCCATTTACTGAACCTCGTGTGAGCAAAGTACCTGGTTTCTGGGAAGCTCCCAGCAATCCAGCCCCACCTTGGGTTCTGCTGAGGCTCCTCAGAGACTACATGGTCCAGATCACACATTTCAGTGCGTGAAACACACTATTCAGTGAATTGTCTTTTTTGTGTCATTAATACTGCCTATCTCTGTATGAAGTCCCTTGTCTGGTACATCTTTCTGACCAAAGTCCCTTCTTTAGAGCAAGCCACAGTGCTGGGTGGAGCTGGGGGAAGAGGCCACTGCTCCCCAGGAACAGGAGAAGACATGCCACCCTGAGGAGCAGGATGGGCAGTGCTAAAGGGAGTATCTTCATGTGTGTACGTGTGTACCTTGATTCCCTAAGCATTGCTGACAAAGCTGCATCCAGTCATCACTCCCTTTCTCGTCTTGTACTAAATCCCATCTTCCCTCTTATATTGGCAGTATTTTCAATGTAATGCTAAATAAAACAGGAACAGGCAATGAGTTTGCTCGATGAGCCCCATATAACCCCCATCATTTAACATGCTCTTTGGCAGGTTTTGAACAGAGTCAGCAAGTCCTGAGTAATGCCAGGGGTATAGCACTGGCTGGGAACTGTCTCTAGTAGAAAGTATGGAGATGACTAAATGGCTGGAGCTGGCTTCTTGTTCTTACACTGTCCTCCAGCACTGTCCCAGCAGTGTCTGAATCCCTGAGTAAGCAACATGGTACACGTCAGGGGTATGCAACACGTTCTGTCAGTTTCATGCTATGAAAACACTGGTCTGGCAGACTGAAACCTGAGCCTTCACACAGTTTTAGCTACCACACAGAAATAATCATTATACTATACAAGTGCTGGGTGGGGGCCCAGAGGAAACCATGACCAAAAGCTACGTAGTGTGGGCATTGCCCATCTTTGACTGGTCCTATTTCATTCAGTAGTACACATGTAGCCCCCGGTGGTCTAGTGGTTAAGGACGCGGCGCTGTTACCGCCGAGGCCCAGGTTCGATTCCTGGTCAGGGACCT
>JAWWES010000094.1:57356604-57368001 GCA_035583135.1 Lophotriccus pileatus
TTGGTTTTGTCTGCATAAACCTTCTCTCAACTTAGAGTAATTTGGTTGGGGGGTGTGGTAAAAAATTGTCACCTAGACAGTGGAGTGGGGACAATTTAACCTTCTTAGCTGTGGGGGCCATAAACCTTCTATAGACTCGCAAAGTGTCTTATCAGTCATGCAGTCAGGACTATTAAGTGAGTACCAATATATTTTCTTAACTATTTTGGGAATAACAAATTATGAAGAAACTACAGAATAAAACACAGTTTTCTGTTATTGTGCTATTTAAAAAATCATCTCAAGGTCCTTCAGAGATGCTAAAAATCCATACTGCACATCAGAAAAATATGGGTTTTTTAAGGTGCTTAACATATTGTCTGAACAGGTTTTAAAGCTGTCTTAAACTCTCACAAAATACAAAGAGCTTCTGTTTGTATACTTGATCTTTCAAAAAACTTTAACAATTAATATTTGTGTTTCTCTAATATGTATGTTCCCATCTTTACATGTTAGGAATAAATGCAAATATATATTTCAAGCAGCACAATTTTCTCTTACTGTGCATATTACATTCATGTTATTTTGTGCTGTGGATTACATACAGAGAAGAGGCATGCTTATATTTTTTGGTTTTGTGTGACCCTTCTCAGCTCCTCAACTACACTGGAGCCAATTACTCCAATTATCTGAGATTACAAGATTACATTTTGCATATTTGTAGTCTTGGGAGGAATGGGAGGTCATCAGGAGGATAAAAACTGTTGCTGATTATAAGAAGAGGTAATATTTAACCGGATGACAGCATTGAGAACATACAAATGAGCTAAGCCATAGCTGAGTGAAAGCTTCAGTTGCAGCTGGAGACACTTGTGCATTAGATAAAATAACAAGAAAATCAGTCTTCTGAAGATTTAGCACAGGCTGGTGTAACACTATTTCCTGAATATTCAGGCCAAATTAAAAGACTATTATTTCCTCTATAACTAGGAAATTGTAATATGTTTAAATTAGGTTGACTAATACATTTATTTCTGTGAAAAGCTAACCATCAATACTGTAGGTGCCTTTGTCTGGCACTCATCAACTGCAGGTTATTGTAACCTAAAGAATGAAATTTGTGATTAAAACCCTTTCAGTTACGCGTAAGACTAGTTGTACATCTTTGTAGTATCCTGACCCAGTTACAGTCTTTTCTTAATCACTGCAAGCAGTTAGAAATGTTCTTGTCCAGCAGTGACATGGACATCTATTTCTGTCTTCAGTTCCATTCTTTTCTCTAGTTCTCCCATTACATTGTTCCTGAATTATTTCTTATCTCGACTCATTGCAAGTAGAGTCACAGACTTTGAGGACCGTGGGATGACCTTATCCATGTTTTTTCTTAGCAGTATAGTAAATGGCTAGTTTATATTAGCAGAAGAGATAACTGTGCAGACACCACCAGCTATATAGTGCAGAAAAAATCAATGGCATGTGTTTGTTCTGGCATTGCATATGTACAGAGAAAGAGAAGAGAATGGCATCAGATATTGAAATACCACAGATGAGATTTAGGCAGAAAAATAGCTTCATATCAGTGTCACAAAAACACCATTTCTTCCCCATTGGACGTTGGTATATCATGTTTCTATGCTATCTTTCTACCCCAAAGTGGAAGCAAACGTTCAATTTTAATTTAGAATCAAGAGTTCATTCATTGCTAAATTTGCTGGTACCTGTTTATCTGGTTGCATTTCATTGCACGCATTCATTTTTTTAATTATATCTCAATTTTAAGATTAAACGTGTAAAATAGGATTAAAGAGCTTAACAAAGCACTTATGAGAAGTCTAAGCACTATGGCCTTTCCGTTTGGCTGGTACTCCTGTTTCAGAAGAAATTACTTTAAATATCAGTAACGACAAAGGACAATGAGTTAAAAAAAATTAGTTACTAGGGCAAATAGGAAATTCTTGAATTTTCCAGTAGTTACATGACTTTGGTTCAATCACTGATTCATTGCACATCCCTTCCTCTTCTTATAATACAGGCTCTTTAGAGCAAGGACTGCCTTCTACTCTTTGTTCTTATGATTGCAATGCTTCTCTGTCACGCTGGGTGCCAGAGGTCACATAGCATGGAACTTACAGTTTGGGATGTGGGAGTTCTCTGAGACCAAGCACCACAGAGCAGTTAGAACCAATGATTTACTCGATACCAGTTTTTGTAACTTGCTAACAGCAACTGAAGAAACACAGAGAAGGACATCCAATGCATTAGCTACTTCAATTAGAGATAAAATAATGTCACCACTCAATGACAAATGCCGTATCAGCTTGCTGACCACTGAAAGTGTTCTGGTAGTAGTGTAGCATTATGTAGGCTTGTAGTTAAGATAAACTGGTATTTATAATTTTAATGCAAGTCATTTTGCTCTGTAAAAATTAACCTACTAATTGTTTATGAGATGATAACTAAATCAAACACAGGTGTTTAAAGTCTCATTCTAACCACTCAATACCTGAATATTGCTTCACAAAATAACCTGAGTATCATAATCTGATGCAACTTCCTTGTTGTTCAAGTAGTTAGTAAGCTCTGGGAAAATTCTCAATATCCTCTCCAAACCTCAGCTAAAGAAAACTATGTGGTAATGTGAAGATTAATAGTTGAGTCTCTCATATTCTGGCATACTCAAAGCATATTCCATTTGCTAAGACCTGTGACAAAATTTTAAGACCATATTCCTAAAGCCTGGTAAAATGCAGACTAAGGGTCTTTAGGAATTCCATTAGGAGTTGCACAGACTGCACTGCTGAGGCTACCAAAGCGACACAGATTACATGGATTTGGTTTCACCAGTTTAACCTCACTGTAGACAAGAGTAATAAGGATAACCTACATCACTCAAGCCAGAAATAATTGGTGTAGTTTATGAAGGTTTCAAAGGACTCAGTGACTACAAAAACATGAAGATTACAAAAAAGTGATTCTGTGTATCTTTTAGTATACTGTATTTTACACTTGATGTGTAAAATCTCCTGAAGAGTTGACTTATGGTTTTATGACAGACGTCTTATAATATGACAGACGTCTTATAAATGTATTTGATAGTAAAATGAGAGAATCCATAAAAAGAGCTAAAATTAGAGCTCTGGTAGAATGTAGCTCTTCATGATAAGGAAGCCCGAGTATTTCATATTTACCAACTCTTCTAAAAATTAACAATTCTGAGATAAAGTGACTTAAACTAAATCCCACCAAAACCAATTTCAATTTCTACAGAGAGCATCAGTTGTTTATAAGTACAGATAAGTAATTTTAATAATTTTGTTGGTAAATAAATCAAATCTAGATTTGAAATATTAATGGAAATGGGATTATTTCAATAAACAATTTTAACTGGAAAAAGAAACATGAAAGAGATTTTGAAATTGCCACAAATGTAATATTTGATTTCAACATGCCTAAACCATGCCTTTTAACTATTTTAAGTTTGGGATGACACTATATGTTTACAAACTGATTCATTTTTTTCAAAAAGAAAAAAAAAAACAGAATGTTTTATAAAAAGGGCTAAGTAGACAGGTGATAAAACAAGTTGTTAAGATTGTGATACAGATTTCGAAACATTTGTTGTTTATTTGGAATTAAATTTTTGTGTTTTCTTTTATTTTGTAGGAAATCAGAATTTTTTTTCCCAAATAAAATATCTTATCCCTTTCTATCTCTCCAAAATGTCTTTCTGACATAGAAAGGAAGTTGTCAAGATGGGAAGTTTAGATCTGAAAAGACCTAAAAAGCACACTTGAATTATTAGATTGAACAGACATGTCACAAGACTTTCATGAAACCCAGGTTCTCCTATTTTCAATATGTAGTGAAACTACAGCTTCTATATACCTAAGATGAAAATACTCTAGTAATGTTTAAATGTGTGGATATGCTGTAGTGCTGCCAGGGTTTTTACACAAGCAGTAGGCTTGATTGAACGGAGAAATTTACAGCATTCCTGAACATACCTCATGTTTCAACAGTGACCATTTGTGGGAGAACTGGATTTACCTTATGTCAAGTGTACTACACCTGTGAAGCCCCACCACGGACCTTAGCAAAGGCAATAAGATCCCCCATGAGTTCCTGTGTTAGTTCAAGATTAGTTAAGTCTTGGAACTAACACTGCCAACATCTCCAGAAACTGATTTAGAGAAAACAATTTTAAGATTATGTGATTATCAGGTAAAATGCTAAATTTGTTTCCTCAAATGCAATATCATCACACCATCTATTTAACCACTGTTGTCTTTGTGCAAAGTGGAATGAAATTATGAGATAACTGAGAGGTTGCTTTGCTGTTTACCAAGCAGACTAAGTTATTTTAAATGGTATGCATTTCATCTGGTTTTCTTCTGAAAGTAATACCAACATCACATTTATATTTTCATTTTTTTTTCTGCTGATCCTAGAATAAACTGTTATGCACAAACATAAATCTGAAATTATTTTCCCCAAAGAAAACTTTCAGTGGCAAAGGAGGAAGAAAGAAACTGTAAAAAGCAAAACCAGAGTTTAAAGGCGTGCTTTTTCAGTTTCTTGTATTGTTCTGAAAACAAATGTATTTTGATCTACAGAGATACTTTGTGTTTTGCAGATTCATTAAAACTTCCCCCCCTCTGATCCCATTTCCTCCTCTCACCATCTTCAGTGCAGAAGAGAAGGGAAAAAGAGCATTTTAGAGTTGGAGAAGGGAGAGACAGACACAAGCAGTCACTATGTGTTTGCCAGGCTCAGTCCCAACAGCACTGTGACACTGACCGGACACTGTGGTTTAGTGGGATGAACTGCAGGAACACAGTCCCTCCTGTCTCCCTGGCCAAGCCCTCAAGACAAGGAAGAAAGTTTCCTGTTGGGTCCATTGCTCTAGAAATGCTGGGATCAGATTTTTCATGCTTCGTCCTGCAGCCTCCAGTGTTGACCACCATTAGGTCCATGTTTCCTACAGAAATCTCCATCCTCCTACCTTAACTGCGTAGCTCCAGGCAAGACTGACGGCGTATTCCCTGTGGCAGCCACGGAGCCCTGTATCCTGGCAGATGGAAGGTGGTTCCCGTTCAGAAGCTGCACAACAATGCTGGAGTGCTGCTGGACCTGAAGTAAAACCCATGAAAGGGGTAAAGTATATCACCTCGAGCTCTTTGGCATGTTTACATGGGTTCAAAGGTTCCTGACCAAAGTTGGTCTCTGTCCGCCTGACCAGAGCAGGGGTGAGGGAGATATGCCCTATCTGTATCCACCAATGTCAACATGTCCCCCGAATGGCCTTGGAGTGGGGACAGGTTACACAGTGTGACACAAAACAATTATTTCCTCTAAGGGGCTCATTCTTTGGCTGCTTCTATTTTGATATGAGGAGCTGAGGTAGTTTTCTCCCAGGATTTATGAATGTCCTCAGCTTTGCAATCATTGCTTGAGTACTCTCTGACATCAGGGTTTTACTTCTTGCAAGCAGACGTGTTGCCTATGCAATGAGACTGGCCCAGAGGCCCATTCCAAAAATCATACTATTTGCAAAGTGTTCTCAGTTGTTCTTTTGGTTAGTTTTGAATTCAAGACTTCATTGGTCTGTTGAGATAGAAATGTTGCCGTGCAAAATTCAACATTTCCACACCCCTGGAAAATCTGAGATGCTGAGAGTTGGGTAATGAAGTAAATGCCATGTTTGAACCAACATGAGCACAGATCTCCCTTTCCAGGGATACCCACTACTTTCATAATGTATGCTGGTTGCTCACTATGTTATCTACATATTTATGCTATCTTCATCCCTTTCATCTGCTTTGTTGCTTTGACATAAAATGTGTTTTTTTCAGAGGCCGAGTTCTTCTGATGGCTCTTAAATGATCGCTAACTGACTGGAAAAATAATTTTGAAGTAAATGGTATACACATACAATAAGCACTTGTTCTGACAAAGGGAGGCTCAGTCTTCGATCGAAGTCCAATTATTTTATACTTAATGCTCCTCTATCACAAAAGATTGATATCTCAAAAGCACTATGATTGTGTATCTCCCTAATACTTGGATCAGAAAAGAAAAACAAAAGCTGAGGGCACAAAGTACAAAGCACAAAGTACATCTGGCATGAAAATTTCCAGAAGATACATTTTTTCCAATTCTGATCATGCAGGAATGAGAGGTTCAGGTAATACAAACCTCCATGAAGGCACATCTGTGAGCAGCAGAAAATAATTTAATCCTGATCCAAGTTGCTGTCAGAATAGTGTAATTCACACCCAGTTCTTTGTTTTTTGGGTCATAAATAAAGAATCATAAGATTCTAAAAATATTAAAATACGGTATCAAGATATTAGTAGTAATCTCTAATATTCCCTGTTCCTTGTCTTCTGTTTTTATTATTTAACTAAATTCTTTCCCCTCTGGATGCTGAAATTTTAAAAATTTACCTGTTTTTTGGAATGGCTTGAACTTTAACAGAGAAGGGTTGTGAACATATCTTAGATACCATATCTTAACATGGGGGAAAAAAAATCAACAGTTTCTTTCTTTCTTCAGGTGTTACTTTATGCATGTACACCTTCAACACTGTGTGTCTGTCCCAGTAGTTACTTGAGAGAGATCTCAAGAGCTGAAAGACAGCCTCCTCGACAGGACAGACAACCTTCCTTTGGAACAAATAGAACAGAAGTACTTTTGGGTTTGGCTTAATGAACAATGCCACAGCTGACCTATACGAAGATTGTTAAAAACAAAACAGAGCAACCCAGTGATTCATGTTTTCAACACAGAGCATGAAGGTTCTTGTAACTTGTACATTTTTCCAGAGAAAAACCTGAAGTATAACCATTCATTGAAAATATTCTCCACTGATACATTATTACCTCATTTGAGTGTGGCCTTCACTGAACATTAGTGGGTTGTTGCTAAGAAACACTGATATAGGATACCAAATTATATTACTGGCATTGAATTTTTACTCCTTGTCATGTTATAGCTTGCTCAAAAACAGCTGCAATTAGACTATAAATAGAAGGAAAGCTATCAGCCTCTATTCAGTACCTTTCATATTTTAGTTACAGACTGAAGTTCTTATCTTTTACTATGTTTGTAAAAGTCCTACAGTATTCCAGTTAAAAGATATAATACTGACATTATTGATAGTCTGCATCTGCATCTCCTATACAGCCATTTTGACAATAAACCAAATGTTCTCTTTGATTGGCCCAATATATGTCAAATTGCAGGAAGATTGCTCTTAGGGTTTGTCTATTTTCCATCTTAATGTGACAGTCCATTTTGACATGAAGGTAATGAAATAAAAAACATTCAAACCCATAGCTAATATTTTCAGGTCTCTTCATATTTCACTTGTTTTGATCTATGAAACTGACTAGTTGAAAACTGATGGATGTTTTTTAATATGTATTTTAGATCCTCTGTTCTTTTGTGTGGCATATGGATATTTTTCTTCTGAAAGAACCACTCATCTGATAGTTGATGTATGTCTAGTACACGCACCTTTTGCTAGGGAAAGTATATATAAATTTGTACAAATATAGCTGTTTGATTATTTCTATATATAAACAACAGAGCCCAAAACAAGGAGGTGGCATCACCTCCTCTGGCAGTGACCAGCAGACATCCACTGGATCTCCTCCTGGAGATGGATGGGGAGCCAACCTACATCATATATCAGCTATTAAAATACATGAAGGATGGAAAAAGTTACCACATCACTGTATTGGGAAAAAAAAAAGTATTTTGCAGGACAGAAAAAATGCTGAAACTTGTACGTATGTAAAGATCAAAATATCAGTGCAGTAAATGGAATAACTCATTAGTTGACCAAAAATAAGAAATCAGAAAACCAAGCAGGAGGGTGGTTTGCTTCTGAAGAAAGATGCAAGCAGTACAGAGAACTATCTCATAGTTCAGGAATCTGTCAGCACTTTCTATGGCCTACAAAAACCAAGACAATGATGCAGATAAACTCACTGAATCTGTGGGAGGCAAGGGACCATCTTGGAGTGAAACAAAAATTGATGATCAAAACTACCGCTAGGTTGAGTCTAAGATTTGAAATATGCGTAGTAACATACAGTAATAGAGCTACAGACATTCTCCCAGCTAAGGAAGGTATTGCATACTGGCAACCATAAAACAGATCTTCAATTGCTCCAGAGCTTGGGCAGGAAGATTCTTATCCCACTCACGCCTATCCTGAGACATCCTGAATTGGAATACCTTTATTGGCCTCATTTTTCACAGCTTTGAAACATGTATAGGCAGCTGTTACACTGCCAGGTATTCCTACTTGATTATGAGAGTGAAAGAAGCTTCAGAATTGGTTAAATCGTGCTGTGCATTCTGGATTTCCTTAAAAGATCTGCACATACTTAGTACTTAAGAAACTTGGGTTGGCTACAGATAGGCTTCAATATTGTTTGGGAATTCTATGTTTTGAGACTACTAAATGTTTGTATATGCAATTACATTCTTAAATGTTGTTCTTACATTCTTCTTTGTAAGAATCAAACAAAAAAAGAAACATGAAAAACAAACACAAAAAGAAACGCACATACAAATGCATCACCTCAAGCCAATATTTGTACTCTATTAGACTCAGATTTCTCAAATCTACAGAAATTAGTGAACACCATAATATAAACATGATGAAAAAATTCCATGGATCAGAAATCAGGAATCCTCCGCTTTAAACATTAAGTATTTCTCAACCTAACACAAACATAGCCATTAAAGAGGATGAAAAAAGTCTACTAGAAGTAAATTATATAAATCGTGTTTCAGTAAAGACACAGCGTAGATGGAAATACCAGCAAGGTACTTGTTACTCTCAAACAGAGTGGAACAGATGATAAGAGTTCATTGCAGTGATTTCAACAAGGTCTACACTAACTGAAAAAAAATTTATAAAAATATTTTTATCTTGGTTCTCTTAGTTCTGATATTAGTTATCTATCATTGGCACAAGTATCGTCTTGCAGTTTCCAAGGACACTACAATAATAAATCTAAGGGAGGCAGGAACTATTCAATTTATTTTGTAGTATCTAGGTTTTCTGTTTAGAGGACACTGAAACCACAGTCCTTGCAGTCTCTGCACAATGCAGCTCAAGAGGCAGCTCTTTCAGAAGACACTACTCATCTCAGCCAATGTCTCAGGTGAACAATAAGCTTCCTAAAGTTTTATTCAGAACATGCCTGTAAATGTCTCATCTTCAATCTGCTGGCTTAAAGCTTGCCAGGAAATTAATCCTAACCATGATTCTTGGGAGCCTTGGTGTTTTCCCAAGGTTCAATGATATGTGTCTGTCAAAGTAGGTTGCAGACAAGAAGCAGCTAAAGAAACCTTTTCTCGCCCTTTTCATTTGTCTCAAGATTGGCACAACATTCAGAAGGCAGGAGATACAGATTTAGTTCCTTGTCTTCCAGGATGGATCTAAACACACATGTTCTATCTCCTGAAAGAAAAACATATGTTGCTGATTCTGGAACAGAAGTCAATTCTATCCTCCCAGAGCTATTTCACATTTGTGGAGTAGCTGAATATTGACTGGAAAGGGTAATGCTTTTCATGACTGCATGCTCTAGTGACTACAGCACTTTCCTAGGAGAAGGGAGAGCTGGAATTCTATTCTTGTTCTAATAAATATTTAATTATCTCTATTAAATGCTCTGTGGCATATGGATGGGAAAGAATACTCTCTGGCGTCAAGCAAGAAACCAAAACTCCCTCAGTCTGGATCCATTCAGCTCCAGTACAACTCAAAGTCCAGGCACAGAAATATCAATGTGGTTTACTTGTAATCTGAACCAAGAAAAAATCATCATCACCCGTTTCTGGAATAAAGAACTATTTCTTTCTTACTTAGCAAAAGAGTGGACATAGAACTGGTGGAGGAGGGTTCACACTGTGAATTCTTAGTGGACAGAAGACCCTCCATGCATATTACAGTACAGGGCCCATGATTCAGAAAGTATAAAACCCACCCACCAGATTTCACGCTGTCTTTTCTCCTCATCTCCTCAGAAGGTAAGATTGACGCAGAAATAGACAGTAGGTTAGCAAAGGCATACAGAGCTTTCAGCAAACTCCACAAATGATTTTGGCAAAACAAACACCTGAAGAAAAGCACAAAGATCAGCATTTACAGAGCCATTGTACCATCTACTCTTTTATATGGATCCGAGTCATGGGTCATTTACCGCCACCACCTGCGTCTCTTAGAACGCTTCCATCATCACAATGGTAATTTACTGTCATGTTAAACTACCATCCCTGGCCTGACAAAATCCCAGGAATCAGCCCTGTAACTAATTTTCCTCTCTATTTGATATTTCAACTTTTATAGGTCATTTTCTATGCTAAAGAAGGCAGAAATAAAGGATGAAAAAGAATATTTTAGAAGAGTTCTTCATTCTCAGTTCTGGCCTGTAGGGCTTCAGAAGTAATCTGCCATGCAAGGTAGAACTTTAAACCAAAGACCCCAAATATTTACACACAGAAGTAAGCAAACAAATCAAGCTAAATTAAGTATAAACAAACATTCAAAATTTTTGCCAGGATGTATTTGGTTATAGAATAAAAGCATAGTAGAAACCCTGCACAAAATGATGTGGGGATGACTGCGCAAAAGGAAAATATTATTAAAGGTTGAAATATTATATATACATATGTTTTATATATGAAAATGACAGCTGACATAGCAGGTGCCAGACCAGCAGAGATAACACAATACACCCAGAAAATTACTTAGGGTTGCTAGGATAAGGTGTAATATTTGGTTGATTTTATGGAAGTGTTAAATTCATCACTCATTCCATTTATAACTAGTTTGAGACAATATGTATTAATCGTCCCCAGATAATATCTTGAGCTCATCCATTTATTTATATGACCAGTTTCAGTGCCTTATTATTAATCTTATTTCTCTGTCCTAGTCATCTAATATAAAAGGGTTTTTTTCCCAGTCTTTCAGCAGAGGTACTGAGTTATTATTTCCAAATCAGAAACTGATTTGAAAATCTCTAGTAATGATAACTCTGTCTTCACACATATAATCTAATATAGTTAAAGGGCAAGTGGAATATCACTATTTCTGTTTTTCTCTCCTGGATGACTAGAAACAGGATTTATATCTTTTACCCTCTTTATATTTTATCATGCAATTGAACAACTGTGCCCAAATTTTTGGGCTGGCCCTTCCATTTATCGACAGTGTTATCCATAAGGTGCCATGATATGGTGTGTTTCCAAGCACTTTTATTCTGTATCTTGTGACGATAGATGGTAAAGAAAAGAACAGGAATACACATTATTTTTTGATCTTACAGCTATCAGAAAAAGGCAGTGACTGACTTTGCTCCTTCTTAGGCATAAAGGCAATTTTCACCACCA
>JAWWES010000094.1:57369601-57404197 GCA_035583135.1 Lophotriccus pileatus
ACAAGGAGAAGTGATGAAATTTTCCCATGGACTCCAAGTTCTTATGGCTCCCATGCCCTGTATTCAAGCAGAAAGCAATCTTCTCCAATATGCCTTCTTTAGAATAAGCACACAACAGTTTATTAGAAGCCCTTATAAAACTTCGTGTCAGCAATGTACTCAACCTAATCTTTTCCCAGGAGAAGATAAGGAGAACTTGGCACTGGTTACAGGCCAGCAGAAGACACTTCTGTACACTTGGTGGTCATAATGGCCTAAAACCAGCAAACTAAGGAAGAGGGGTTTTTCTTCGTCATTTTTGCTGTTAAATTGGATAAACTGAACGATTTCTAAAATGTGTCATAGCAGAGAAGGTAAGTCCAAAGGACAGAAGTGTTCCTAACTAAGCTAGGGAATAAGCATGTTCCCATCTGTCATATGCAGCTGAAAATGCAGCTGACCTTGACTTTGGGGTGGGCATTATGAAACAGTGGTTTCTAGAAGTTCTGGCTCCTCAGGAACCACCTGGCTATTCCTGGTAAATTTGACAAGTGAGTTTTCCTGGGAATCCAAGTTATAATTCTGCAGCACTTATTAAAAGGGGAACATATCTACAGAGTACTTAGCTTTAAATGGAGTGTTCTGCATATGACATTTGATTTTCGACTGCAAGCACTTCTAATTAGGACAAATGAAGAAAAAAAACAACAACCCCCCCAACAAAAAATAAAGAAAGAGGAAAATAACTCACTCTCCCTGAGCTGATCTTTGAGTTGGTTTAGTCTTAAAGGCATCTCTGAGCATGTTCTGGAAGTCTGTATATTTCTGCTATTCCTCCTCAGTATAGGAAAATTAATTCCAGACAGACGATATCTTGCTAGGAGAATTTCTGCTTTTCTCTCAAGCAGCCTACTGTCTTTCTGTACTGATAACAAGTTAGATATAAAAATAGAGAATGGTTCAGAAAATGACAGGTAAGTGAGCCAGGCATTACAGCACTTAAAAACCCATATTTTCAGGAATGTATTATTTAAAATCAGGACTCATTACCAACAGAGTTCACTTCTTATTCAGGCAACTCCATAAAGTGGAAACTGAAAGAGACCTCAGCACTTACCAGGGAAATAAAACATTCCTGTGTTAGTGTGTGGTGAACTGTTGTGCAAAGTTGTGCTGTAAAGCCACAAAGTCAAAATCAGCACTTTTGAAGTTTAAAATGACAGCAACAGTGAAGTGCTCTATTCTCAATCTTAGTATCATAGCAGTTATGCAGAAATTTCAAATAATGAAAATTGAAGTAGAAAGACTGTTGATTTTTACTTCCCTTTATGTTCCCATTAGAGGGTGAAAATTTATCAGGAATATTTTAGCGTACAAACATCTGAGACTCATAAAGTGTCTTCAGACTCCCACTCGTCTGCTATTGAATCACAAAAATGCCTAAAATATTTACCTACACAGCACTGATGTTCAAAATCCCATGTATCTAAGCTATACTCATAGGCATCTCCAAATGCTTTCCGAGAAGCATGAATAGCTATTAGCTATTGCATCCTGCTGGAACCCAAAGACAAGTTGGTTGTAGGCCAGCCTTTGTGTCTGGACTGAGCCCAGATCCCTCCTTCAAGCTCTGCTTATGTATTTTATTCAACAGTGCTTCATGTAAACTGTATGTGGTTTCAATGGGAAATGGAAACTCTTCCAACTCTCTGCCACCTGAAAAATACACCACTGGGAAAGCAAGTCACATTGATATAGGTGTAATATCTGCCACTTACTCTCATTTATCAATTGTTTTTTATTTTTTTCACTCAAAGAGCAATAGTTTTAACAGGAAGAAGGTGCAATCCTCTCCTGCACAGGGATTGGAGTAATTTCTAAATCTGTGAGTGTGGGTATCTGCAGGTTGAAGTGACCATGGAGAAGAGACATATTTCCCCTGAGAAGTGTTTGACTGTACTCAGTGTATTATGTTACAGTTATGCCTATGACAAAGAGTTTGTGTGCCTTACAGCTTATGTTACCTAGAGCTAATTCTTTTGAAGTTAAGAAAAGATTAGCTCAGAGTATTTTTTTAGGGACTGATTTATCGCCTTTTGGACTTTTAATGTCCCCCCCCCCCCCCCACATTCTTCAGTGGTGAATTCACTTTCAGTTTTCCTTATTATAAAGTTGGATGATCTCATTATTGCATGTTTTAAAAAGAAAAATCTGTACAGCTATATTCAGGATCTAAAAGTATTTCACTGAAATACTACATTCCCAGCTTGAGAGACATGTATCAAATCCAACATCATGGTTTTAATAAAATTCTAAATGCCAATGTTTTATAAGTCTATCAAACCTTTAAAACTATTTTAACGAAACAAGAATTTTGAGATTTACATTGTCACTCATATTGCAGGTATAATACAGAACAGAGTAAGTATGCTTACAATAACAGCCTGTTCATATTTTTCTTTGAAAAATTACAAATTCTGTGCCTTACTGAAGAGCAAAGTATAACGTTTTTTAGCAACCTCACATACAGTTGTTTCTTTTTAAATCAACTACTGACAATTATAAATACTGTTACAAGGTTGAAAAGTGATGGTAAAATCTGTCCTACAGAAATGCTGTGGTTTTGCAGCTCATGCATTCTTCTGTAAACTGGGTTATTTCTTTTTTCAAACATTGATTTCAATCCTTCTTTCATTGTGCTTTCCTTCTTTATTTTGACTGAGGATCTTGGGAGCAGGCATTCTCTCAATGTGTGTTTGAACATCAGCCTCCAAAATGAAGCACACAGTTCACATGATAAGCCTAGATAGGTCAAGAACTGATACAATTAGAAGGGATGCATTAAATTTTAATATTATTAAATTAATACTATTAAAGAACCGATATCTTATTCACTTGTTCAACAAAGTGTTCTGTGGGCCAGAATTCTACTCTCTGGAATGTCTTAAAAGAGGATTATTTTTTATTTTCAGATAAGCTCATCCACACGAGCCAGCAGGAGCCAGCAGGGAAGGCAGATGTAATATTACAGAAGTCATGTAGAACACAGGCAGCTTAGAAAATTCTAGCTATGCAAACTTAGAGGTTATGGTCAGATTGTGTCTGTAAATATATCCAAGTGTTCCCAATTAAATCACTTTTTTAGATGACAGAACACTTTACTAATTTACAGAATAATTGTTTTCTAGTAGAATCTGCTTGAGGATTCAAGTCGAGAATCCTAATACCCTTTGCCACTCTGTGGTGTTTAGATCCTTAAACATGCATTCCTTCCACAATAAAACTCTAAACAGCCCTAACTACATAGAAATCACCTTAAAATGTAGAGATTAGTTTATTTCTGTACTTCTATCATTCTTCAAACAACCTCCATAGTAATAGCCATATTCTTCCACAACAAACATGGTCAGTCAACAGAACAATGTAGTATCCATATTACAGATTGATGAGAGCAACTGGCAGGTGACATACCAAATTTACTCCATTTTATTTTCCCTTTAAAATTATTAGTAGTGTCAGAGCTTTATCAAGGCAAAAATATTTGGATGTGCTTATACAGTCATCAATGGCTAACAGGATATACATCTTAGCACTCACAGAACATTATTCACTCTTGGGAATTAAATTATTTGTTACTACATTTGTCTCATGCATAACATAAACCCAAAATGCTCTACTACCTACTTCCCAATTTAAAAAGAACAGGTCAAATATAAAATAACAAAATGAAGGACGTAAGACTTCTTGAACTAGTGAGACATCTGGAAAATATTACATTTATTATTTTGGTTTATTTGTTAAACTTCTCCATTCAAGTATAATTTTTTCTCTCCATTTTTCTGTTTCAAACAGATTAGTAACTGCTGGACATGGAGCAATTAGGACATGGAGCTGCTCGGGGAAGCCCAGAGGAGGGACACAAAATTGATAAGAGGACTGAAACAACTGCCTTACGAAGACAGGCTGCAACAGCTGGGGCTGTTCAGCCCGGAGAAGAGAAGGTTGCATGGAGACCACACAGCAACCCTCCAGTATCTGAAAAGGCCTACAGGGAAGCTGGAGAAGGATTGTTTTCAGGAGCTGTAGTGATAGGACAAGAAGTAATGGGTACAAAATTAAAAAGGGGAAATTTATGTTAGATATTAGTTTGAAATTTTTTATTGTGAGGGTGGTGAGACATTGGAACAAGTTTGCCCAGAGAGGCTGTGGAGTCTCCCTCACTGGAGATATTCAAGAACCACCTGGACACAATCCCATGCCATGTGCTCTAGGATGACCCACAGTGGCCCCTTTCAGTCTTACACATTCTGTGATTCTGTGAATATTACATTTCATAAGGTGAGAATCTCAGGATTTGCTTTTGTGTTATTAAGTATTTTTATGGTAATAGAATAATCTGAACCACACACACCAGTAAGAAAATGAAATTAATCCCAGATGTACCGAACTCCTAAAGATTTTCTAAGGTTCAACAGATGAGTTTTTAAGGTCTTGGTATTGCCAGTACTCAATACATAAGGCTGATAGGAAACTAATTTTTTTTGATGCAGCATGTTTTCATTGGAAATCTTGATTCATCTAAATGAAAATATTTTGTGGAGAAAAGCAATTTTTATAAAGTTTCTTGAACATTTATTAACATTTTATGTTAACACTTTCAAACTCAAACATTTCATGTCCTGAACCAAAACACTGTGCTCAAAAATAGTCCACAGAGTAAGTTCACAAGCTGATGCATAGCCACATTGACAAGCATTCCTTTAATGTAGGGGAACCATCACTGATTAAGTGGCCAAGCTGTATTACACCAGACCTCCATTTTCCAATGGCACTTCATTAAACAAGATGACTTTCCAGGTCTTCCTTAAGAAGTGAGAATTCACTTGGGGGAAAAAAAAAGGAAAAGCTATCAGTTTAGTGGTGGTTTCATAACCTGCATATAATGTTGGTGTGTGGGGAAAAATGAAACAAGCAGGCCCCTAAATTTCTCATAAAGTTTATCACAGAATGAGTAAGGTTGGAAGAGATCACAGCGGGTCATCTGGTCCAACCTCCCTGCTCAGGCAGGGTCATCCTAGAGCAAATTGCATAGGATGAAGTCCAGACAACTGCTCTTGAATATCTCCAGTGCAGGAAACTCCACAACCTCTCTGGGCAACCTATTCCAGTGCTCAGTCACCCTCACAGTAAGGAAGTTCTTCCTCATATTCAGGTGGAACTTCCTGTGCATCAGTTTCTGCACTCATTTCTAATACTACATTCAGAACAAAAGAAAGGATTTTGAGTATTTTCTAATGGTTGAGTGAAAACCTATGATTCTTCCTTCCATCCTTTACGTAAGATATTCTTAAAGAATAAGTACCAGGAGCTAAAAGAAAAACATAAACAGACGCAGGCAGGTGAGGTGGATAAAGAAAGTTTCACGTGCTGCTGTTACTTAGGTTTGGAGCACATCATTTCAATGATGGAATTACTTACTCAATCAAAGATTTAAGAGCTTATGTGGGATTTTCTGGTTTTTGGTCGGGTTTTTTGTGTTTGTTTTTTTGGGGGGGTATTTGTTTGCTTTTGTTGGTTTGTTTGTTTTGTTGTTTGTTTGGTTTTTTTAATTAAAAAAAAAAAACAAAGTGACTGAAAATATCAAACTATAAACACAGACCTGCAGTTTGAATTGAGAAAATAAAAAATTTGGAAGAGAAGTGGAACTGTATAGGTAGTTTGGAATTTCCTGTTTATTAGGTATGTTTCAACCTGGGAAATTTTATGTCTTGAAAATTCTCCTTAAATTCCAAACATAGGTTCCTTTGATCTGAATTAAAAAGAGAAATGTGTAAACTAGAGATATTAAAACCATTTTTTTTTTTTTTTTTTTTGTGGAGTGGGGGAGTCAAGATTGAGGTGATACTGTGTGACTGCATTTTTAAAACTTTAGAGACAGCTTTTTGTAAGAGGGCATAACTAGTTCTCTGCTGTCATTTCTGTTTCTTGCCTCTTGAGCTCTGTTTCTTTGACCTTATGAAAACAGCACCACTAGATGTGAGTTCTGACATTGCTTTTACTCAGATGATGCTAAAGTAACCTAAAGGAGAGAAATCTGATTGTTCTATTCAAATACCAGAATGTAGCACAGCATGGTTTTTAATGTCACATCTATTAGTTGCAACATATGGAATCCAAACAGGCTCAAATACAATAAATAAGTTGAGATTTATGTTGGCAAATATTGCTTATGTAAACATCAGAAGATTTCCACAGCAGAAATATGTTAACTCAGCCATTCTTATAAGTGCAGCAGTGAGTAAGAGCTAAGACTACATGGAAGTGGAGGGTAACCAGTTTTTTCCAAAAGGCTGGCCCTTGAACGTTAAGCAGCAGCAGCGGAACCAAATTTCCACTTGTGAACTTCACCTTTTTTTTTAGGTAAATTGATTGAACTGGCAAGACAGGCAAGGACAAGAAATAACCATAAGTGAATCTGAAAGACAGTACAAATTTGGGAATAGAGCTACAAATTTTTCTTTTGTACCTGCAGACATACATAGGAAAACATAGACAAAAAAGAAATCCTGGTGAAAGAAAGAAAGGCGATATTTGAACCAGGAGCTACTATGGTGATTTTTCACAGCACACTCTTCAAGCCAGTGCAGTCTAACCTCCAGCTCCTATTCTTGGAAGCACAGAGTGATGTTGGAATATTGAAAATTACTGAAAATTGAAAATTACTGAAAATTGAAAATTACTGAAGACAGCTTTCTCAGATCGTGGTGTTTCCTACTTGTTAGAAGCTTTTGCAACAATGAAACAAGCAAGCTAGAAATGGAGCTCCAAGGAACTTGTGGGATGAAGAAGGGCAGTGGTGAAGTGCTGTCTTAAATTGATGCATGGGAAGAGTGTGAGACATGATGTTCCACTGTGAGCTCATCTCGGCTTTCATAAGTTTAATGAGTATATCAGGTAGAAGAGTTGGGCAGGAAAAACCTTCACTGTTTTTCTGTGTCAATCACTTTCTGAAAAGCTGTGACTGAACATACCCAGTTGTGAATGAGGCATCTGCTACTCTAGCAGTGAATCCATGGCAAAGTTTAGCACACTCCAACCATTTGCTTGCATTTTTGGGCAAATGTTCAGTTACTGCAACTTTTCAACTGTGATGCCTCTCAACTGCATTGCTGGCAGTGTCTCAGCTGGCATTTTAAAGGTAGTTCAAATACACTTACACAAAAAATATTCAGGAATATGAGGGAAAAATGTCAGGATTTATTTTTCTCTGCTATGGCTTCTTCCACGGCTTCACTACTAACTTTAGTCTCTGACTAGATTCTTGAAATTTTTTTAAGGCTGTGACTCAGGTGATAGGGTAAGTATATGGTAAGTAGGAAGCACTATACTAGTGCTTTCATAGTACGATCTTACATTCTGATTTTAAAGACTCTCTAATCTTTTAAAGATCCCCTTCTGCTCCCTCCTATCCAACCATTAATCTTCAGACAGCACAGCAACCTCTGTCCAGATTTGTCTGTATACATCTGCTGTCTCGTCAATCATAATCCTATGAAGGTATTCATAGACAAATTGGACTTTCAGACTTTTTCTTGTACTTGGTGTTTCCCAGCTCTATATTTCAGACATGAACACCTTTTATAACAGTGTGACCTTATGCTGTTTCTACTTTTTTCTACTTCAATGGTTTTGTCCAGGTTTCTTGCTTTCAAAAGCTGTCTTTAATATACTAGAACATCTTGTTAATTTGCATTCCTATCAGGATCTTTCTTCTCAAAAGAAGATTGCTCCATCAAAGCTACTTATCAGTAAAATTTCAAAGACGCCTAAATTGAATCAGTAGCAACTTAGATTTCCTTCAGCCCCACAGGGAGTATAATAATAGTGCTCTTTCTAATTTTGTGTTCAAAGCTTGTGCTACTTAACAAAGCAGTTGAAGAGAAATAATCAGAAAAACATATTTCCCATAGCAAAGCCAAATAGGATGTAATAAGCTGTTCTTAGTCTGAAAACAGTTGTTACAGGCAGGGTAGACTTTCAACACATGTATGACAACACTTGTACAGAAAGAAGTAAAACCAAATTTGTAGGTCTAGATCAATGGGAAAGTTGTTTACGTGTTCAACTGGGGGTGATAAAAGCAAGTAAAGACTAGTACGCTAAATCCATGGTAGAGATCAACAATTTAAAATGTCAGAATTTCTGAAATAAAGACTACAATATATGTCTCTGTAAACAACAAAATCCACCCATGCTTAACTGGTATACAGTGACAGCATAATAAATACAAAACACATCTTCGCAATAGTTGGGATAGAAGGAGTGTTTGCCTAGATTTTAGCGGCAAAGTCTTCCAGCATCTAAAGTACTGAACTTGTATTTGTATAATACATATTTTACTCTGTGTGTTTTCTCCTTTATTTGATACGTTCTTGTTTCCATGGGGTTAATTAAAACATAATAGAGACACAACAATATGATAGTTTGGTGTATAGTTTGATGGCTTTGGAGAACAGAATATAAAAATGTAAGTTTAAGTTCTGATATCTTAGTCAATGGCTGAAGATGACCCATCAGTGTGCGCTCACAGCCTAGAAAGCCTTAACAGTGTGGCCAGCAAGGTGAGGGAAGTTTGCATGAAAACTGCATTATGACTTATTTGCTACACATTGTGTTGGAGGAAAATGGCAGAGCCTTACTGTGAATTCATTGTGCCAGTAGGCAAAATGGATGTACTTCTGTTAAGCCCTCAAGTCAGCTTCTTATAGTTTAAAGACTACTTCTGATAGGACTTTATCATATGTTTACCATCTTCTCTGAATCTCTTGCTTCTAGTTTTGAGGTGTTGTTTTCCTCTGTAATCTATTTCTAATTTTGTCTAGAAATAAAATGATGACTGATCTACAATTCCAGCTATAACTCACACTTGCATTCTATACTTTGAGAAGATTCATGTTAACTTTTTATGAGTCTTGAGGTGTGCAGTAAGGTACTGCATTTATATAGGAAGAAATAAAATAGAAAATATATGCCATGACATACCATTATTTACATTACCACTGTAAAAAAAGACAGTAAGAGATGGTTTTAGGGAAATATCAGCTTAAGTTTGTGAAACAGAATATTAAAACAAATAAAAAGGGTCCATCTTTCTTTTGAGCCTTTGTTTTAGTGCGGAAGTAAATCCTGAATTTTCTATGCACATGTAAACTGCCTCCCCATTCCCTGAATGAATGTGTATTCATTCAGAGGAGATGGTTTTTCATGAGAGGTCATTCTTTATCTCTCAATGTGATACTGGAAGAAATGTCTTTAAGATGTTACACACAGAGTTTCAATATATAGGCAAATTATCTGTGATAAACTGCTTTATTTTCTAATGAAAAACATTAAGTAATCTGAGCCTGCTTAGCCTTCAATGAAAAAACTTGACACTAAGCTGAAGGACACACCAGAAATGTACTTTGCAATACAGGATAATTTATCATGCAGGTACATGTTCAAGAGTCTAAACCCTGCCAACTTGTATAGGGAATGATGGGTTTTTGTTTCTTTTGGACTGCGTCAGAGGAAAGAGGGCTGGGTGAGATGGTATAACAAAGTGTTCCAACAGCTTTCTGCTGCTGTTGTCACGTCACCATCCCCTGAGCTGAATGCTGCTCAAATGCATCAAAGTACTCATAAATAATTCGCTGACATTGGTATTGCTGCCTTTCTTAATTCCATGAGACAAAGAAAATGAAATTAACAGAGTAAAACCTTAGCGAACAGAAGTAACTTTGTAAAGCTGAGGACTGATCTCCAGCAGTATAACTCCCAGTTACCAACAACAAGTAACAAAAATTTCTGCAAAAGCTGCCTCACATTTAGAAGTCATTGCATTATTAAAATAAGTTCTATTTGCGCCTAGGAAACTATCATATTTATTTTCCCTGAAATTTGACTCCTTTCAGTACTACAGAAACAAGCTTAAGCTTTACATTATTTTCTACAGCCAACAAGATTTGTATACAATCACATAGGTTGAGCTTGCAAGTGAAGAAATATTAGTATTCATTGAAGTTCTACCTGAAACTACAAAGACTATTTTTTCTGTAGATTTCAGTTGTCTCAAACATTACAGATCTGTCTGCAACTCAGACATTACTATTTATTAGTACAGTATGTTCCTCTGCTTCAACTACTGTGTCAGAGGCATACGGCATTGACTTGGTCCCTTAAGCAAACAAAAGAGTAAAAGAATAATCAGATAGTCGATAAAAAGATTCTGAGTTAGAGCAGACTTTGACTTTTGTAATTCTTTGCAAATAGCAGTTCATTTAAGGTTACCTTGTTCGTGCAAATGGGGAACGTCTTGTCATGCGGCTTCAAATCCAGCCTATTCATTGAGAGGGCGGATCTCATTAGCAATTCAATGTGATTGAAATGATGAAACACTTCAATGTTACAATAGAATGCTGTTTAATATTAAATTCTTCACCAGTTTATCTTTCAGTATTCAAAGGAATACAAACTGAAAGTAGACTAAAAGAATCACTTTTATCATGGCCACAGTTTTTTCACATGAAAGCTACTGTAGTAGCCTGTCCCCATTAAAATAAATACGTAAATAAACGTATGGAGATCTGCAACTGCAAAGACATCATTTTATTAGCAGCTGACCTTTATAAGCTGCTTTATAAGCCAAATTCTCTGCTTGTTTCAGAATTATTACTAGTCTGAGATTAATCTTTACACTGAAACTTGATGAGAGGACTTTGAGTGCCCTCCCTCAGGTAATCAATACTTCACTACAGGGCTGACAAAAACAATTTTCCCGGTAAAATAACAACTTAATCAAGACTTGTGTCCTCCAGGTAGAGTCAGTTAAGAAATCTGAACTGAAATATCTTTCTGCTCTGAAATGCTGAGAGAAATACTAATTGATCTGAACAAAAGGAAAAAAGGAAGGATAAAAATATCTTTTGGAGTGTTCCTCAGTCCCACTAGTGGAGACAGCAAACAGGTATTTTCATCAGGCAAAAGGAATATCAGAAAAGCTCTGAGGGATAGTTTAGACAGCATAGGTAGCCAGACCAAGATCCAGAGGAAGACATATCCAAAGGCAAATACCAGGACAGATATGAGGGACAGGAGGGTATCCAACAGGACTATGAAACAAATAGATTTTAGCAAGCAGATAACAGGAACAGAGCAAACAACTGAGTAGAACAGCAGTGAGGGAACAGGGTCAGACACCAGGAAGGAGGGAACCAAGGCAATAGCAAGATCAGGACTGAAGTGGGGGTGATGGAAGACACAACCGAGACAGAGGAGCAGAAATCAGATGCTCCAGGACACAAGACTTTCTTACACCCAAAAGTCACACTGAGGAAGAAAAAGCAAGCTGTACAATCCCATCACGTACCGTGTATTTACAGTAAAATCATCTGGCAGCCTCCTAGGGCCACCTGCAGCAATATTACACAGCTGTTGCAGTAACAGGTTGTGGGCAAATACACATCTCACATCCTTGGCAAATGGGCAGAGGCTGACAGTAATCAGAAGACTGGTTGCAAATCACATCGTAGTCTTTCACCACACACAGAGGTCTGGTTTGTTCCACTCCAATACCCCATGACTATTAACAGGAAAGGAGACCCAGTATTTAAAGCACATGCTATGAAGAACCTGGTTTTCCAAGGATGATTTAATTCCAAGGGTGGATTTAACCATGAGAAGGTCAGAGCAGTCGGAACTGCATGTAAATACTACTTTCTAACTAAAACAAAACAATAAAAAATCTGTAAGGTAAGTCAAACTGGACATTAAAAAAAAAGTTACACATTTTTTTACAGAACTACGCAGTTTTTTGGAAGGATATCCAACTAATTTCATTAAACTGTCTATCACAAGAGACAATCAGTATTGATATACTGAAATACTAGTGATTTTTTCCTGTAACTTTGCTCTTTCCATAATTCCTTATGATTCAGAATTGTGGAAATTTATATGACAAAAACTAATGAAAATAGAAAGTGTGAAGTACAACAGAAACATTCTAGATGATGTCCCTAGTGTAGTGAGATTCTGATGGAATTAATTAGAAATAGGGGATTGAAAAACTTAATTCTCTGAAGAAGTACCTGGGCTTACTCATTTCCAGATACCAATTGAAATCTTGGATGTCAGCCACTTGTACTGCCATCTAAAATACAGTTTAAAAAGGGATGGCAGAAGGAACTGTCAGGGGATTTTTCAGACTACTGAGCATTGGTCTAAACCACATGTTAAAATATGCTGGTGCTTATGGAAATGTGTAGACTTCCTAGCACCCAAACTTGTGATATAGATAAACTGATATATAGATAAAAGGGTTTTGGATGCAAATTCTATTCTTTAAATCTTGAAAATTATGCTAAAATATTTATACCAACTTGATACTTTAGTTATGGAAATGCTATTTCTTAATAATTACTGTTTATGGCTTAACTATTGAAGAGTGCATAATATTTCAGAAGTTTACATAGTCCTGTGTTCCTCCAACTGACTATTCAGAGTGTTTCTGAAATTTCTTACTAAGTACTTATACACTACTTGTTTGTACAATCTGATTCTCTCAAAGACTTGGCCTACACATGCTTATTTTACATCTTCATCAGTTCAGCCCAATTCATGTAGGAGACACCCTGTCAGTCATTACTGACTGTCGTGGGTTTGCAAGGGTTCCCCCCTCTCTGGAGGTTGTAAGTAGTTTGTCCAGGTGAATTTCTGTAGTTAAACCAATCAAAAGTTTTGATCACCTTTGCCAATTACATATTTAAGAAAATGGAAGAGAGAGGTGTGGGGCAAAAAAAATTAGGAGCTATGTAGGGGGAAGGCAGCAGGCCTCCACATCGGAGAGGTCTATCAAGGACTATTCCCATGGGAAGGGACCCCACAGGAAACAGGGGTGGACTCAAAAGCCATTATCCCCTGTGACCCTGTGGTGCAGTTCCATGGAAAAACAAGTGTCCCCTTGCAGTCCATGGAAGACCTTACAGGACCTGGGTAACCCCAGCCTTCGGCCTTAGCCCAGGAGGGAGGCAGGCCCAGCCCTGAGGTCGACACAGAGGAGAGAAAGAGACAGAGAAAAACATGTTCCAGCTGCAATGAGTCGGAGTTGTTGTCCCAGAGATAACAGAGAAGGAACTTACAAGTGCTGAAAAATGGCTTAGAAAAATCTGCTTCTCTTCCTGGACTGATACAAAGGGGGGAGGGGTACTTTTGTAAATACATAGTGCTTTTGCTTAATTAGAATTTTCATAGATGTAGTCCTTTAGTTTTTTATTTTGCTAGTAATAAATCCTAATATTACTTCTCCCCAATCAGATCTCTTTTGTCTGCATAAACCTTCTCTCAACTTAGAGCAATTGTGTTGGGGAGTGTGGTAAAAATTGTCCCTAGGCAAACCCACAACACTGACATACACAATAACATTTCAGATTATGGAAGCTGGGATTAAAAAATAAACTCTATTGCCACATTTCAGTTCTTAAAGCAGGCTTTATAAGCAAGATGAATATAGACTTTTTAATAGGGCCTGCAGCAATAGGGCAAGTGGCATTGGTTTTATACTGAAACAGGGCAGTCCAGGCTTGATATAAGGAAATTTTTTTACAATCAGGAACACTGGAACAGGTTGTAAAACATCACCAACGGGTCTCTTCACTCTTGTGAAGGACTTGAGAAAGGAACTTTGCAAGATTTGCTAAGATAGCTAACCTGGTATTTAAGAAGGACTAACCTGGCATGGCAGGTTCACTCTTTCTGGAACAGTAAAAAATATTTCATAGAATAATTATTGATTTTTCCACTTCATATTTTTTTGTTTAAAATCTCATTAAAGATACTCAGTGTGTGGGTTTCATCTCCATATGTTCTGTAAGAGACTACACTTAACAGATCTGTTATATGCTGCTGAAACATTTAACCTCTAACTATTTTTTTCTAAAACACTTCAAAGATCATACTCCTGTAAAAATGAAGTATTAGACAGGGAGATAATAGCAACACAATATCTAAACCAGTGTGGATGCATCTTTCTCTGTATTTTGTAGTGTTGATGCAGCTGACTTCTAGAATGCATGAAGTATTACTCAGAATTAGTAAAACAGGCTCCTTCATCATCTACTTTGTGGCATTATTCCACTATAGCAACATGGCTGATAGAAAGAACCAGAATTATAACTAGGAAAGATGAAATAAGAGCTGGAAAATGAATTACAGAAGTTTAGTGCAAAATACCCATTTTCCTGCACGGCCTTTTGATATTTAAATGCCATTAAATTGCAATTTAAGTGCCATTTCTTCCTTCTTGTCTAGTGAAGGTTTCCAATATACTAATCTTTAGTTTATGCCAGTATTTTTTGTCTTATAATTGGTATTTCTTTTGCTCTCCAGTGCATAATCAAAGATTTCCAACACACTGAGGGAGCAGGTAACCCAAGAAAAATAGTGATTAATTTATAGAAATGCTATGAACTGATCATTACAAAAACCTTCTTAGTGCTTGACATACCTTTTATTTGCAAAGCTATAAGAACATATAGAGTAGTCAGGGAACACAGGAAGCTCCTACTGGCGTGCAATGGGCCAATTAAAGAGGCAATCTCACTGATTCTCCAGGAAAAGCAACATAACTGTTTTTGTACCTGAACCAAAAGGTTTTCTACTGGTTTTGTAAAGAAATACCATCTTCTCCTTGCTGCTGTTAGCCTTCATGAAGTATGGTTAGGTACGGTTAGTAGGTACTTCTTAAACTTCTTTAAACTTGCATGACTAGGCTACACCATTTGTTTTGAAACAAACATGCTCTAAAGTTGGGATTGTAAACATCAAGCTACTTAAGTGTAGCTACTAGCAGCAAAAACTATTTATTAGCCATAGTAACTCAGCTTTATCATGAAATGGCCCCTTTATATAATTGGCTGCTCTACAAAGAGTCCTGATACTGAAATCCAGGGAACCTCTTGCCCTCTGGGAGCTAATGTTTTTCTGAAAAATGAGTCCTCTCATGAGAGGAATCATTTTGCTAAGACTCTTGCAGCACCTATGGTGCCATCCAGAAAATCCACAAATTTTTATGAAGCTCAAGATGTCTTAGTTTTTCCACAGTGTGATCTGGATAAATCACCAAAATCAACAGATAAATCATGTAAAATCTTTTTTTTTTTTTTTTCCACAGGTTGAATTTTTTCACTGGTATCTCTAATCTCGTTTTATATCTCTCTTTTTTCCAGGGATGCCTTTGGCTATTCAGACTGTTAGAACTAAATATAATCCTTCCAGAACAGTTTTTGGCTAAGGTTTGGGATACATTTTAGCTGAGTTGACCTATTGCAAGCTCCTTGACCTACTGTTGCACCAGCAGCCTCCTGGCTGCATGTACCTTGAACTTAACACATTGATATGGCCTTATCAGATCAAAAGTCATCTTTCCTTTTTCAGTATTTGGTACAACAGGTCATAATGCAGTTCTTCTATTTAACTGTAAAGCCAACCCTGACAGGAGAGCACAGAATACTGAATTTCATTAGCTTGCCTTGCCCAACTGAATGGATGTTTGTGTGCTCATCGCTTGAAAAATTATTGTTGAAATGAATAAAATTAGATTTTTTTTTTCATGGAACATAGCTCCAGACTAAAGGAAGTGCCCTTTTTTATAGCTTCCTTATAAACCATAGGTTAGACGAGGATTGCTGATATCCACACAATGTATTAGACTTAAGACTTTTCCAATCACCAACATGTGGTTTATCTATGCTATTATCCCTGTTGACCAGCTATTCTGTGGAAGAGAAAGGAAACTCTGATTTTTATCTCATCACTGAAAAAACAAAAACACATCCCAAAGCTGCATCTATTGCAAAGCAGACACTGTCAGCTTTTGCAGCTTGACTGTGAAGCAAAAACATAGTTGTCTCAGTGTACTAATTTCAAGTTAGAAATATGTGCAGAAGCAGAAGTCACACCATGAAAAGTTAAGAGGGAAAAAACCCACAAATAAACAGAAAAAGAAAGAGGATTATTCTATCTTGAAACCTTGATAATTCAGTAACTTTACTTTTAAATCAAGAGAAACTACTCTTTTATTCCTGAGCAGGAAAAACAAATCTCTACCTAGTAATCATGGTATTAACAATTATATCATTATTTCCTTGTGTGTTAAGGTCCTGTGCAGTGCAATCCTAGAAATAATAGAACATGCCTCACAGAAATCTCTTGACTAAACTCCTTTGTCCTAGGAAAGTGATTCGATGGCATCAGGATTTTCTTTTCAAGTCATACCATATTATACAAATTTGAACAACCACCACCAAAACAAACAAAATAATAACCCACACACACACTAAAACACTTCAAGAACACTTCTTATAAACCAAATTTGTATTAAGCAATCCACAGAAAAAAAATAATCAGAAGAGCAATTCAATCATCTGTAAGTAATGAAATAATGTACACGACTGAACTAATGAAAAAGGGGTGGAGGAAGAAATGCATTATTTAAGTGCTGAGGAGCTAAAATCCAGAAGTTCCACAACGAACAACGTCTTGAAGTTGGAATGTTAGTTATATAATAACTTGCAGGAAGCTCCTTGAAAGCTGGTCAACATAAATTGTAATATTAATACACATATTAAGCTAAATTTCTAAATTGTTGCAGTACTAACTAGGTGTATTCTTACAGCTGAACACTAGACGATCACAAAAATATCCTTAGCGGCAAATAGCTGGATTAACCTGAATTCTGTAAATCTTGCTTGACTAAATAAAATAGCCATTTCTGGCTCAGTAGAGGCTTTATCTTATTCAAATAGACGAAGAAAGATTCATTAACTTCACCATATTTTGTATTAGGCTACATAAATATAGTGAATCCCTGAAGGCGAATCTGTTTTATTTTTCTGATCTGGAAAGAGGAGTAGTTGGGGAGCTCAATTACCTGTATGCAGCATGGGACAGTGGGTGAAAGTACTGCTGATAAAATTTCCCTATCAGATGTGGGAAGAGGAAAAACAACTTTAAAACTGGCATTCCAGAAATGAAGGAGAAATCTTGTCCTAAGGCAAGGGACGGAACTTTTTTCCCCATGATATTCCAGAAGGCAGCAGCATTACATCCTCACCTAATTTCCATTTATTGTCACAAATCTGTCATTGTATCTATGGTATGAATCAGTTCTGCTGTTGCTTTGTTGGTGGCACTGGCACAAATCTCTGCTAGCAGTGCTGTGGCTGAACAGATTTAATCCATGCTACCATTTGGTCTGTTTTAACCAGCAACAGCGAGAAGAAAGAAAGATTCTTAGAGAAAGTGACTTTACAAAGAAATGTATTACTTCCTTTCTATGTTTTCTTTATTTCTCTGCACCTGTGAAGTAAAACTTAGAAGAAAAAAAGGTAGGCAGATCTGATATCACAGTGCCAGGGAGGCTTCCCCCTTTTTGATCTTTTGCACCTTCTGCCTGGACACTGCTCCTAGACAGGACAGTTTCAGTGTCTGTGTCTCAACACACTGGAAAGCATCTCTGTGACTGTTTTCTGTATAAGCTCCACCCAGGAACAGAACTCCTGATGTTGTTGATCTCTCTGGTGAGCTCAAACTAGCAAACAAAATAGGCTTTCAGGGTCTTCTCGTTTCTTCCTCATTAAGCCTCAGAATTTGGTTAGTTTCAGATATAAACCCTATGGCAGAAAACCAACCAAATCAGATTTCAGCAGGAGGAAGCACACAGCACAACTGTGACAATTTACAATTGAGTGGGTTAGGATTTGTTGCTAGTGTATGGCTTAATTAAATAGAACCCAATTTTAAAAGGTTACACTGTGTGCAGCTGTTAATATGTAAGCACTCAGTACTGAATGCAGAGAAAAGCTCCAAGGCAATTTATTCATTTAAACACCAAAAAATAAGCATGAAAAGAGAAAATTGGAATTGATATTTGGTTTTGGTTTGGTTTGTCTTTTTTTATTCTAGTTTTATTAGTTAGGGGCAGCTCCTTAGGTAGCAGATTTAAAATCTGTATGCAGAAAAGTGCACTGTGAAGTCAACAAACTCTTAGACCCATATTCAACAGCAGAAGGAAAAAGAATAGGACAGAAAATATTTTTACACAACAAGGAAAAGCTGAGCCTGCCAAAGATGACTACAGTTTCAGCTATATTACTGCCAACAGTGCATAAGTTTCATATGGGCAGCTGAATGCTTTCCATTCAGTGTGTAAGAACCCTGTTCTCCTGACCTATACTAACTGGAAATGCTCTAAAGTTTTCTGTAACAGAGCCATACAGAAACCTCTCACATGTAATTATTCCCTGCTCTGAAAACTTCTGAAGGTTTCTTTGCACGTGTATATATGAACTATTGTTCTTAGTATTCCAATGAAAAGGTATTGGCTTTCACTTAAAATTCGGAGAAAACAACCGAAAACTGGTGGTTCCGAATACGTTTAGATTGCATCCCAAGTGGGCTTTTTGTCAAGCCCAGACGGTCCAGATGAGATACACTGTGAGAACACACTAGGTCTCTCTGCTGCTCTACCAGATTTTCTCCTTAGAAACAGAGTGTACATATATGTGTGGATGGAAAACAGCACAGATTTTGTCCTACAGGGAATCAACGTGCTCAGGGCAAATGTCCAAGTCTGGAAACTGGGAAGGTTTCCCAGATACCAAAGTACAGACATAGTCACAAAGAGACTATTTTCTGGTTTGCAGGATGCAGTTGTCCAAAAGGGTCTGTAAATAGGCCTAAAAGTCTTCAGTGTCCTCTATGTTTTAATAAAACCTATATCTTCAGGAAAGAAAGAAGAATTGTGAGTACTGATGTGGAAAGCTTCAGATCCCAGCTTTCAGGTCCTCATGAATCAATTTGATTGTAATTAAAATAAGACCAAATCAGGTGCTTGATCGAGACAGAAGACAAAACATCCAGCAGTAAAGCAAAGCACAAGAGAAGACACATTTCTAAGGAAATGCTGCGGTACAGCTCTTGAACAACATCCTGTAAGTAGAACAAACAACCTGATCTCCCAGCCATTTCTTCTGTAGGCTTAAGAGAGATCATTCAAAAATAAAAATACATAGAAGAAAGATAGCTACACCCAAACATACCACTAAAACCGGAAAATCCCTCTCTTTGTTGGAAATCTATGGCCACTGCAGTGGCTACACAGCACAGTGTTTCCTCCTATCCAACGTGTTTGTGAACTATGTCGTCTATGAAAAGATTTCTAGTCTTGTAAATCACCATTTCTGAGTTTCATAGGTTTTCCAAGCACTTCTTACAACAAAGAATAAATCACATTAAAACTCAGCTTTCTATCAAATACGGAACAGAGTCTACAAGTAATATATATGAAAATAAAGACTTTCACATCTCACTGAAACTCTAGAGAGTGTTTTTTTCCTTGGAGGTTTTTCACACAAAACACAGTCTAAACTACTTTGCTCGTTATCTGGATCAGACAACAAAACAATAAATGAAAGTGATGTAGTAGTATAACACAATATTCTCCCATTTTCTTGACAGAAAATATTCAAATAAATAATGAGGTCAGACTAGCTACATTTGGAGTGATAGTGATCTAATCCCTCCACTAAGGTTGCACTTTTCTCTCTATACTTCCAACAATCAGAATATGGTTAATGTGGCTGATAGAAATCCTATATGTTGATTTCCTTCAGGCTACTAGTAACTTCATCTCCTTCTATATCAGTTGCCAAGGGAACCAACAAATTGAGTCAGTGATAAACAAGGTAATCAATTTTAGTTATTTCCTCTGCCTTTCTGTACTAAGCCAAAATGTCCTTTTATCTCATTAAGCTGATCAAGCACAAGTTTGGTTCACTTAGTACAGCTCTTATGAAAAACAATACTTCTGTTGCATCACAACAATAGAGCTTGACAGCTGGGTGAACTGAAAACTAGCCATATTCACAAATGGCAAATCAAAGCTTGTAAAAGTGGCTCAGCTCTTAGTAACAGCCTTAAGAAATGCCCAGTCTTTTAATGGCAGACAGGCAGTGTGGACGTATATGCCGGAATTAATTTGATCTTTATTTATAATCCACAGCTAACTCGCTCTGAGCTGAGCAACATTGAAGAAATAAACCCAAATAGAGTAAATTGTGGGCTCAGATAGGTGTGAAAAAAAAACACCTAAGCCAAATCTTCGGCAGTAGAATGACAATCAGGTGTGAATTTAGAAAACATTTTGGAGTAAATTTTTTTGTGGGCGAAGTGCTGCTATTATAATCTTAGCACAGACAGCAACATCGTTACCATTCAGAGTCCCTAAAAGAAGCAAAGAGAGATTATGACAGTCATGGCAGAACGACAGTTCAAACCCCAGACATTGCTTTGTTTGAGAGCAGTGGAACATGGATCAGATGCATTTTTGAAGTCAGGCACCCAGACCACCACCTGTGCTTCAACTGGTGTATTCCAAGATTAAAACCTGCTGAAGTTAGTGAGAGTTTTTACTATCAGAGTTTTGCTTTAGGTGTTAGCATTCAAATAGAATACACTGACAAACATAAATAATGTATTTATTAAATGTGGGAAGAAGTGACAGTATAAAACTTACAGAAAGGGCTACACATATAGAAACATAATATACAATTCAGCCTCAAATCACTGACAACTGCTTTTTAAAAGAACAAAAGTGTGTCTTAATTCAGATTATCTGAGAAAAGGAACAAAAAGAAAAAGAAGAAAAAGTATTTCTGACTATCACTGAAAACTTAAATTCCTAGTACTACAGAGAAATTCTTATACATGTTTTTTATTTAATGATTTGGAGTTTCTACCACCTCTCTATCCCCACTGTAGTTTAACATACCTGGAAATTACAGGAAATATGTTTGTCCAGTTACATTAGAGTAGTTTTGAAGCAGAATATATGACGTAATTTAAAACCAAAGTAATCTTTACCGACTTCAAAGAGTAGTTTACACTATTTCTTTTATGGAAAAGAGATTCCTTGAACTACGTTGAAGGGTAAAGGTGATCACTCTCTAGCAAAGAAATTCCTTCTTAAAGGCTTACTTCATAATTTTACTATGTCAAGTCAAACTCTAGTGAGGTCCCATGTATTTTCAAGTCAGGATGCTGCAAACAAGGTGATGATCTCCACAATGGTGCACTGGTGTCATGCATGATAATGCTGTGTTACAGATTAACAATATTTTTATCAAGATGCTAATTGGGAGAGAAAATCTGCTCACCCATCCCCTGTCAAAGACTGTTAACTGTGTTGTGGTAGAGAGAGAGAGAACCTTTCCTTACCTTTACTGTCTTAGTGAGTGCTAAGATGACATGGAAGCAAATAAAGGAAACTAAACTGCAAAGTTAGAAACTAGGAGCAACAAGGTTATACCCTCCAGATGTAATGAGGAAAAAGACATCACCATCAAGCACAGATGGTTCTTCCCATTCCTCTGTGAAGAGCTCTGCTTCTCTTTGTGCCTCTTCTATTTATAATACAAGCATATAGTAAGGTACAGATTTTTGAAGTTGTTCTCTGAAAGCAAGTCTTTAGCTCTGTCAGTTTTGCAAACTCATCTGTCTCTTTTGAGGTAGACTTGTGGTCACTGTCAGATAGACAAAAAATTCCTTTTTCTCATCTATTTAATACTTGATATGGGACTGCACCATTACAATCCCAATTGTTTTGGAAGGACTGCTGTTTTAAGTTATTTTCAAACAGGAAGCTTGACTCAACATTTTGCCTAATAGATGTGAATTTCATTGCTTTGCTAAATTACAGATATGCATTTCAATTTGCTCTTCAGAAAAGCTCTTTAAAAATCCAGCTTATTTGAAATAATTTCTTTTATAAATATGAAATTGTATTAATGAATACAAAAAAGTGCATGTGAATGCAAACGTCATGTACCCAAAAAGACACTAACCCTTGTGGTACACATGATACCTTTGTGTGAATTTCTTTGGATGTTTTCATCCCCCTCTTTGCTGCTGAAGTCAACCTGTAACGACTTTTTGGAAACTGCTGCCAATGAGAAAGGTCAGTGCTGCTATTTCATTCATAACAGCTAGACTTAAAGGCAGCACTGAACAGGTAGCTGTATCCCTTTCTTGGATTCCATACCTTCAAAAAATGTTTAGCTTCTGAATCAGATTTTATAGATTTCATTGAAGATTGCCCTGGAATCCTTTTGATAGGCATAATTAGTATTTAGAAATTATATTGAATAATTTAAAAGTATCCAGTTAGGCCCTGTCTAAACAGTGATATTTATTAATTCTATTTTTATAAAGACATGAGATATTTAATATGGTTTATTACATACATATTTTTTAATCCATATAAAGAGATAATAAATTTTTGGAAAGGTGGGTTTAAGGGTTGCCCTGGACAAACAGGTTTGTTTGATAGATTTAGAACTGGAAGGTCCTAAAGGACTACTTCTAGCTTTTTAAACTCTTACTCTTGACATGATGTTGCTATAGTGAATGTCTTTGAACAGTCCTCAGACCTCATCTCTCTGCAGCAGCTCTGTGAACCTTCATCAGGCTGGGATATCGCATCAATGAAACCAAAGCGCTGGAAAGCATCTATTCAGTGTTTAGAATAAAAATAATTCAGAGATTTGTTTTAAGGGGCTATTCTCATATTCAAAGATCAAAACGTCTGTTAAGTTGCCCGTTAACTAGATTACTTTTTGTAACATTTCACCTAGCTCTTAAGGACGAAGAAAACAAAATTTTACCAGAAGTCCTGCATCCTTCCTGTAGACAACACATCTACAAGTTCTACAAATATTCTGGCCAGTGGTAAGGCATTCTTGTAACTTGTCATAATAATACATATTGTTTATTCTGTTTACTAATGAGTCATGAAACTAGAGATTACCTTCCATAAAAAATATAAGACATGCTTGGTCTGTTTATGCTAAGAGTTTTGTGTAGTTTTTATTGGATCTCTGTTTTTTAAGAGAGAGGGAAATAATTTGTAAAGTTATAATCTGCTTACAGGGCCATTATTAAAACACCGTAACATTTATAAAGCATGCTTAGCATTTAACACTGCTCCCAGTTGTTTTGTTAATATTTCTTAAATGGCAACATAACTAATAACACAAAGCAAAGCCATTAAAAACCAACAGATATTTAAATATAAACCATTGCTTTAGCACTCCATCTAATCTGTTCTTTCATTGATGGTAGAAAAAGAAGTAAGGTAATTTACATGTATCATTTTTCTCACAGCAGTTAAAAAAACCTCTGTGTGTTAGCCTACTACAATCAACATTTACACATCAAAACTTGTTTTCTGGCACAGTGGTACATTTCAGTCATCAGCCTATATTTAGTGGGACAGGGATCATGCTCCCTTAGAAATTCCTTTGATTTAGCAATTCAGGTTGAACAGAAAAATGAGAGCTCTAATGAACAGATAATTAAAAGTAGAAGTTGTGGTAATTTGTGGGCTTGGAAGACAGGCTTAGTAGGTGGCCCAACCTTTTAGTACTTAGATTTGGTTAAACTTTAGCAGTAATTTAGAGAAACGTAAAAAAAAGAAATTTAAATATATGATGGATGTGCTGTTAACACCTCCAAATGCTTTAGCCTCTCCTGGATTTATTTTATACTGAATTTCTGGTAGCATTGAGAGCCCATTACTACTATTTTTTTTTATGCCTGGCAAATTGTATGAATTGCAGAGCAATCAGCTGTGATTATAAATACTGAAGAGGGTTATTTTTCCATCACGTGATCTCTGAGAGGGTTTAGCTGCTGGAAGTCCTGCTGATGCAGTTTGGAGTGATAGAAATTCAAGACTCTTCAGTGTTTTTTAAGACTAAACAGTACATCACAGAATGTGTTGATCACAAGCATAGCATGGCTGTCAGAAGTATTTTACTTTGCTTCAGGAGTGGCCTTTTAATTGTCCCCATTTGCTGTGCCTTGGCTCAAAACATGAGGAGAACTAAGAGTGTCCAACCTTGTTTCTTTTCAGATAAGGTCAACCTGGAAGAGCTATTCTAACTGTTAAGACTTGATTTGGCCAACTGGGAATACTAGAGATTGTCTGAAGTAGAGCTTCTGAAATGTGTGTTGTGAACACAGTGCACCCCTCATTGGCAGTGCTACCTCTGAAATCCTCTTCTCACCTCCCATGCCATTTAGTCTCACAGGCACTGCCAGTGGCAGGATATCTTTGAAACTTGTGCTTCCTCCCTAAGCAGAACTGGTTCCAGAACTGAGGACCTGACCAATAAATGCAGGGAGCTTCATGTTCAAAAGAAGACTTATCCATCCTTCTGGACTATAATGTCTTATTTTGCAGGTTCTGTTTTGCAGGTAAGAGGAGATGGGAGGGCTATGAAAGACAATCTGATGAGCATACAGAAGAGCAAGGCCTGCAAATGAGGTGGCAGCAGTGAACACAGGACTTGGGAATAACTGCAACTCTGAATCATGATTCTTTTTTGTTTCAGGTCACTGCAGCTTCTTTTTACCCTTTCTTCTGAGTATAATACTTCTTCTTATCCCTCCATACCTTTTCCTGTAATTTCATTTGTATTTGGTTATTCATGAGGAGGAATTGATTCTTACAGAAACTGTTATCTCATTGGGTCTGTAGTTCAGTTAAGGCATATCTGTCTGAAGGATGATGCAACAAAGAAGGCCCCAGTTATGTGGTTAAAATCTTGTGAAGTCCAGTCCATTGTCAGATAAATTAGTAGCCTCAGGAATGTTTTAGCAAAGATTTGCAGTTAAATTAATCTGGATCCAGATATGACTCTTTTCAAGACTGACAAGTCAGGTTTACTTACTGCACCTCCTATGCAGCCAAAACTGAAATGGTGTGTTCAATATTTTAAAGGCCCCTATACCTTCACAATTACCCTCCTTTCTCATCCCTGGTTTCCTCTCTTAAATGGCTGTCGATATGTAGTTAGACTGGAATAGAGTAATAAAGTAAATCTGTAAATAACAGTGTTCTTCCTAAAGGCCCCACGTGTGCTTGCCCATTCTTTATTGTGGGTTAGATTGAAAATACATTTGTGAGAATTGTCATCATCTTTTTGAATTCTGGTTAGACCTTAAGTTATTGTTTTTATCTGTTGACCATATGTAAGCAATTTAAGGTATTCAACTGAATCATTTACACTGCTGTAAGTGACTTTAACATATTCAGCCTGAGAGAAATTAAAATAAAGCCCGTATCATCAATTTCAATACACTTGAGGTTTTAGAGCACTCCACTTCTTATACCTACACAAATAATTATTTTCCCCTATTGAATTTAATATATGCAATACAATTCTTTGATCTTTCAGAATCCTTGTCTCTATTGTTTGTAATAGAAATACCAAATGCCAAAACTCAAAAACGCCGTGACAATAACTTTATAAGTAATTGAGAAATTGAGCATTTATTTCCTACCATCTTGTAGAGTTCACAAAGCCCAGAGACTGCCCTGTGCTGAACAAGCTGTGCTCCCTTTAATGATATCTGCTTAATTATGGACGAAATCATAATATTATAAACTAACAGATACAATCTATTTTTTTTAACAGAGAACCTAAAAGAAAACCACCAGAAAATCAGGCCTGCCATGTTTCTTTTCAAATGGCTTTCGAATATACAGGTTGCAGACATGATTTTTCAGGTGTGTTCATTGGATTCTGACTTTGCTTTGAGCTCCACATTTTCTTTTACTGTTTTCGGTTGAGGTTTTTTTAAAATATATACATATTTATAAGATGTATTTGGAAAACTGCCTTCAGTAGAGAAACATGTCTATCTGTAGGGGATTAGTGTTTGCACTTGTCTGGCAAATAATAGCCAGAGAATAGTTATGTAATATTTATACCTCCTCCCAGACCAACAAAACTTAAAATATCAAGTACTTAAAAACCACACTAACTGTGAAGACACTATTCATGTGCTAAAGTGTGTGTAGGATAAGGCCTGACAACAGTAGAACACTGTGAAAAACCCCACAGATAATTTTCACAAGCATTAGAAAAGTTATTCATGAAGCAATGATACTCATTGTGTGCAAAGACTGTGGGCTCTCTTCTAGGTCCATCCAAACACTATTTTGCTCAGATTTGAAAGCACTGATACTATTAACTTCCCACTTACTCTTTAATACATTTTGTCGCAGTGTACACCGTGAGACATTCTATTACGTGATGTGAAAGGCTACTTTTCTAGAGAAATGAATGGCACCTTACAGCATTCACTATGTGGGAAGGAGGGAAGGGAGAAAAATAAAAATCAGGCAATTGCTACGTTTTAGCTTAGGCATCTGTTTAGTCTCAAATATGCAGTATAATTGTGAACAAATTTTATTTCCTCTTCAGGATTATTTGGTATACTTTGTTGTTAGCTGCCTGTCTTGGGATTCAAGTTAATATTTCAAAATAACTCCTGCAGGCAAATTGTTCTCACTATGTGATGAAAGACAGTGAGCTTGTTTTCATGGTGATATTTAGCTGTAGCTTGCACCACTTTCGCAGCACTGTATCTGACAGTTTGCAAAATAGAGCAGCCTCTGCAGCTTTTTGAAAATGGTAATTACATAGCTCCATTTGATTTATTTAGGATGTACAGGAACAGTTATCTTTAAATGGTTGAAATTGCCTGACACTGAAAAGTAATTCTACCCTACTTTATGTGTAATTGATCTAGGTGGAATAATCCCCCTTTCCTGTAAGTAAACGATCTGAGTGATGCTAACTAATCCAATACAAAAGAGAAATAAACTTTAAATGTTGAGTTTTCCACTACGGGAAACATTGTTTTTCGTGTTCAGTTTGACAAACTCCATTCATTAAGTAACAATCAAAGGGCAAAGAGAAGTTGGTGCTGATGGGCAATTGTCAAACTACACAACATGAGAGCTGACAGCTTCCCTACAATATGGTCAGAGATAAAACTTCCTCCTCTCTGCACAGTAATGCCCAAATCTCATCTGAGAAACACAGCCAAACTTGTCCTGATAATGATTTCCAGCCACTTTCAGCCACTTGGGAGTGTTGTCAAGTTATCACTTTCATTCTTCAATTGCTGGTTAATGATACAGTGATGAATTTTGCCCTGGCTCCTTCTGAAGGACAAAGATTCAATGCCAGCAGTGCCTCACAGAGCAATGAGCTGGAGAACTATGAGAGCCAAGGAAATTTGGGTTGGTCTTGATTGATATTCCTGGAAGAGCAACAGAGGCCAGAGAATTTACTACTTCCAAATATAAAAAAAAAAAAAAAAAAAAAAAAATCAGAAATGTTGAAATTCAAACAGTTTAAGGACAAGTCAAACTTCACTGTGTGCTTGTTTCTCCAGATCACAAATGACATTTACTCATTGAATAAAACCTGTCCCTACCAACACTATGGACTCGGTTTTCACCCTGAAAAGAAATACTTGAATTCCTAGACTTCATTCAGCTTTCAGTCTTCAAAAGCATCCGTCCTCCAAAGCTGTGGCAACTTACAAAAGAGAAAATATTTAGAAATTCCACCCAACCCTAATTATGATAAAGAACTGGCCCTTTTGGAATTTTTTGATATGTTATGTTCACGCGTAGTTGCAGACTCAGAATGAGGTGTTAATAAGACATGTCAGGGAGAAGGAGGAAGGAAGATAGTAAAGGAAAGAACCTCTGCACCTTGTTCATTGCTTCTTTTTTTGGCAGAGTGCTACAGAAACACTCTTGATGATCAGGAACATTGAACAGTGCAATAACAATACAGGTGGTCCAGTGCTCACATGAACACACTCCAGTATTTTAGAGGCACTGTTGGGTTAAGAAACCGTGCTGTAAAGGAAGTTGCATAAGTAACCTAAGAGTAATTTGCTTGCAGCATTGTTGATCATAAAGAATGCCAGAAAGATAGCTATAGTGAAAGAGCTCATAAACTAAAACAGTTACAATGTTATAGAAAATCTGATGTTGGAAAAGTGAATGGCTAGGACGAATCAGTGGTATCCAGAAAACCTGAAAAAAGTGAAGTGACCCATTAAAAATATTTATTTTCTCCAGCTGTATTAATAGATCCGGGAAGCTGCTGGTAAACATAGGCAAGTCCTACGAAATTGCAAAATATGATTGAGAAAACTCACAGTTATATCAGAGGGGAAAAATCTTCCCAGTAGAAGTACCCCAAATGACAGACATAACCTTATTTCCTCAAAGGCTATTCCAAAATGGGTAGGGATGATGGCACTTACAAAATATCTGCGTAAGTACAGTATGAAAACACACAGGCGAGATTCCTCAGAGAACAATCACCCCTCTCTGGTCAACTGATTTTTTTAAGCATGAGCACAAAATGGTGGATTATGGAATTAGTTAATACGTTATTTGGCTTCCAAAACAGGAACAAAATTGTTGCAACATATATTAGAACCTAGACAGCAAAAAAAATAACCAAAAACAAACCCAACCCAAAAGCAAAGCCCTGAAGAGCAAGAAGGGACTATGAGACTGGAAATTCTTGTTTGAAGACAGCATTTGATGCCACATGGACATATAGGATGTGATGAACCCCATGTTTCTTTGTCAGAAACATGACTTCAGAATTATATTGTCACTTTGAAGGTATTTTCTTCTTTTTTGCCATCCTCAAAAGCTGCAGATGTTCTGCCTACAAAAGTTTTTATTCTTATGCAAGATTGCCTGAGACTGAATATTGAGTGGACCATTGTAATGAAGAGTACAAGGTCTGCACAATTAGAGACTTTCATGATCTTCAAAGTATACTCCTCTTTGCAACAGGAATCTTTGCCAGGAATGTATTATAAAAGGACTTCAAGGTAGGTGTTTTAAATCAGGCCTATTTGGTTTTAGCCATTTGAGCTCCTATCATGTTTCATTCCTGTTTAAACTACCTAAAACTTGCATATTAAACACAATTATTTCACTGAAACTTGTCAGAAAAAAAAAGTTAAGAATGCAATGTGACACTGCAGAGATTAATTGAACTATCATGTTCCAAGTTAGTCTATAATGAAATTGCTAAAAGCTGCCCTGAAGTTTTCATTAGCGCTAATACATTTGTGGTTGAGACAGAAATGATTGTGTTTTTCTTAATTCAGTGTAATTTGGTTAGGAAGCAAATTTGATTATTCCTATAATCTTTCTGCATACTAATGGTTTCCAAACAGTATCCAATATATTCAACATATTTATCTCACTGAGTAGTGTAGCATGGTGGGTATGACACTGTCTAGGAGAAATAAGGATATATTTTGATCAGTGAGGTCTCAGGAATTGCCCTTCCTTGTTTCTCTGTGTCTTAGCACAGAGGTCTCCATGGGCCATGGATATGGCCTAGTGACACTGCTTATACTTACCAATATATACACCTGCCAGTAATTCCACTGCTTGGGGATTTAATGGAACAATAGTGCAGTAGTGTTGTATTTTGTTCCCATCTGGCAGCTCAGCACCACGCAGTCACTTACTCCCCCCTTTGCGGGATGGGGGAGAGAATGGGAAGAGTGAAAATGAGGAAACTCACAGGATGACAAGCAGACAATTTAATAGGTAAAACCAAAGCTGCACATGAAAGCAAAGCAAAACAAAGCAGATATCCACCAGTTCCCAAGGGCAGGCAGGTTTTTAATCATCCCCAGAAAATCAAGGCTCCATCACATCTAACTTGGGAAGAAAAGCATTGCTCTGAACGTCTATTCTTTCTTCTTCTTTTGTAACTTTATATGCTGAGCATGACGTCATGTGGGATAGAATATCCCTGTGTTCAGTTTGGGTCAGCTGTCCCATCTGTCCCCCTTCCTTAACTTCTTGTGCCCCTTAAACCTGCTCTCCGGTGTGAGGAGCAGAAAAGACCTTAACTCCATGCAAGTACTGCTCAGCGATAACAAGAACATCCCTGTAGTATCACCACGGTTTGCAGCACAAGTCAAAAACACGGTCCCATACAGGCTACTAAGAAAATCAACTCCACCCCGTGCAGAACCATCCCAGGTCTGTTAGATAGCTATGAATAGCTTCTGTAATATCTCTGTTCCTGAAAGAGTAAACTGAACAAGAGATGAACACTTCTTCAGAAAAGAAGTCTAAGAATGATCTTGAGATCCATTCTTCGGTCCCACCTGGGCAAGATGCAGTGGTTTGCATGTATAAGCACACAAGAGAAAATTTCTAATACCAGACAATTCCTTCATCAAACCCAAAAAGCTTAATAGAACTCAAGGAGAGGGTGACAATAAAAGATGTTATTGTTTTCAAGTTCTACAATGATTGGTGTGTATACATAGTTTACACTCTGTTATTTGAACAATGTAGTTTAAATCATTGATTGGATATCTGTTATCATGGTACAGAAATTACTGGCTTATGAATATTTATTTTGAAGCAGATAGGAATGATGTAATATAAGATTTGGCGTTTACTCTTGAAATCTATGATTATGGTCTTTTCATAGAAGAGCATCATTTATTACAAAGGCCATCTTCTGGCATTCCAGGTTATTTTGAACACAATTTTTTCTCTCTGGCTACTCTTACTAAACAAGTTTGGCACTATAAGCAGATTCCCA
This sequence comes from Lophotriccus pileatus, assembly GCA_035583135.1. Classification (NCBI taxonomy): domain Eukaryota; kingdom Metazoa; phylum Chordata; class Aves; order Passeriformes; family Tyrannidae; genus Lophotriccus; species Lophotriccus pileatus. The sequence goes on from JAWWES010000094.1 coordinate 57,400,144, forward strand.
GAGATAGTGATGTCAGAAAGTGAATAAATAAGAGCAATGAGAAGAAAAAAATAAGTAAGACAGCATCTTGAGGAACCTACCCACCATTTGCCTAGTGCTTTTTCCTAAAAGTACTTTGCAAAGATTTATGACATGATTATTATAATCATTGGAAGACTAGAGATTTGCAAACAAACACTTAAATAAAAAGCTGTGTAGGAAACTTTCAGTGGGAGCCCAACTGTCTTTCCCATCCCTAACACTGAGCAAAGGGGACTACAGTGCCTCCTTTAGAAACATTACAGATATGTTTTAAATATTGACAAAGATCCTGATCTAACAGAGGAAGTGATAGATCAGTTACTCAAAAGCATAACTGTGAACTTGCAGAATGCCCAGCTAAAATGTAATAGGCACTGGACTAACAGAATGGAAAATAAATATTTAACAGGGAAATAAAACACTATTACATGAAGGTAACACTCATACATCACAATTTCTCTTCCTACCATTCATATTAGACAAACAAGAAGGACAGTAGCAGTTTTGCTTCAAAACTTCATCACAATAAAAATAATTTAGCTCAGCTGAACCGCAAAACTCTGTCTTCAAGTGAGTTCCCACATGGGGTTTGTTTGTTTGCTTATTTTCTAATCAAAAGGTCCCTATTTTAAGGCTGGAATGAATAAATTGTACCCAGGCAGTAAGGTAACACAAAGAAGACAGACAAAACTCACCCATTATACACAATCTAGTGAGCCTTTTCAAACGGGTAATGGGATTACCATATTGCAACATACTAGTGAACCCACTAAGTGACAGGAAAGACAAGGTGAAAAGTTAGACACACAAGGTTTTATGTCCCATTTTCATACCCAGTCTCAAAGGGGTAGCAGAAATAAAAGTCTATGCAGCACAGCAGAAGTGCATCTGCCATGTGCAGGTTCTAGGGGAGCAATCCCTGGCAATGCCCTTACATCCAGCAATGCACGCCTGGGTGTTATTGCTGTGCTCTGTTTTAAATATTGGGAATGTTTCTATTATGGAAAAAAAATAACTTCTCTCCTGCAACAGTATATTCTATTCTCAAACTGTAACTTCATTATTGAAAAAGGTATAATAAGCACTACATTTGGTGAATCAGGCCCAGGGACTAGGTATATGATAAAAAGGCAACAAGTGTTTTTGAGTGTGGGAGTGGGTGGCAGGACTGACAGGAAATAGAAAATGTTACATTTGAACTCGCATAAGTTAGGCAAATAGAAACAAAGAACTAATGGCTGAATTAACAAACGCATTAAGAGAGTTTGTCATCACTGTAGGTATACCTAAATTTAAGAAAAGAGTCCTGTACTATTATTATCTAGGTGTGAAGATGTCTACCAATCTTTGGTGCTGAAAATTCCAAGGCTAATGCTAATTCGGATATGAAGGATATTACCATTATACAATTTTTTGGCAGCTTATTGCTGCCTAGTATTCCTCATACTTTGAAAATACCAAGTAGGTACCTTACTTCTCCTCCCTGCTGAGGACTATATTTGCGCGGGTTTTTAAGGAATGCCTAGCAGATATCCAACTAGGAAAATGTCATTCTAGTTTGTCTAGAAGATGTGTGTTGTGAAATGTATTTAAATGCAATAGTGCCTGCCACAACTTCAGGACCCACCTTTGTTTCCCAGAAACACAAACTAATTAACAGGTGATTAAGTGTCCTTTGAACCCTTCCCAGGGAGGGATGTCACAGTCAGTATGAAACGGTACTGTCAGTTATGTGGACAAACTATTGTTGCTTTCTGCTTGTAGCAGTTCCTAGAAACACATGAATCCAATTTTTGAGTAGTTGTTCACTTTTTGCTTGAAGTTTTTAGACTTCAACTTAAATATGAAGCACATTTGTGTATGTTCTTGAACATAGTTAACTGAAAACACTCCCCGCTGAGAAAGCCAGACCTGATGCTGAGTAAACTGTTCATGTGAGGTTTAGGTTATTAAATTTAAGTGTTGAGCTCTGATAAGAGAAAAATTTTCTTCATGATGTTTTGAGGTAAATAATTGCATTCCTATGGTTTACCTCCAGCACTTGGCAATGGAAGTGCACACTCAGACACTTGTTTCCACTCCCTCTTCTGGCATAGAAGATCCAGAAAAAATGACAAGGGCACTGAATATAAATCAGGTACAAAGGAACAGAGCTGCTAAGTCTTTATTCTGAACAGATTATGTTGCCCTGGAATGTAGAGCATTTTCACTCTTTGCTTCTGAGCTCGTTGGTGTGCAGTAGGTTGGAAAATTAGATATTGCACATCTCCGCTAATGCAAATAGGAAGATTTCCATTCATCTTTCATCAGTGCTAAGACGTCTTCATCCGTTTTGTCTAAATCTTTTACTTGCTATGGTACAAAAATACAAATAGCATGATTACTACCTTTAAACTGAGCTCTATCACAGTATTCACTGTGTTTATTACTGCTACTAGAAGAACAGGTGGTAATCCCTTCTGTCGAAGTTATCAGCATAGTGAAAAGCTCTCAGATACTCTTCACTCAAGTAACATTTAAAGCACAGTTCCTTTTTTTATTTTCATTTAGAGCTAAACCAGCAATGTTTCTGTGCCTGGTGTCTCCTTAAGCCTTCATTACCTGTCTGGTTATTCTTCTAAAAAAAATCAACTTTCTTTAAAGAATAGTAAACACTGTCTTTGTTTTCAACAGTGATGAGATTCTGTGTGATGGACATCTCCTATTTCAATTAGTTAGTTACATAAAAGATCTTAACAGCTTCTTACAGTTATAGTGATCCAAAAGAAATGTTCTTCCATGATATGACTTATGATTTACTGATGCTAAATTCCCAATTCAGTGTATTTTAGCTTTTACAGAGAAGACAAACCACAGTCTAGTAACTAACCCACAGAGTTCAAAGACCTCATATGCGTGAAAGAGACCTGCTTTATTAGGTGTGCAGGCATAGAGTCATTATTTACAAAGTATCAATTAACTTTCAAAGAAGAGATTAGAATTTACTGAATATTTCTAAAATTATTTTCTCTCTTCATTGCATTCCCTCATGTTGCATTTTCAGTTATTGGTCAGTACCTTTTCTTCAAGAAGAACAGGAAAAATGTTTTTGACTTTTCATTCACTCAATGCTTATAGCTAGAGATATATTAATATCTACTTGGATGAAAGGTCAAATTAGGTTAACAAATGTTCTGGAAAATATGTATTTATTAAATATCTTATTTTTCAAATTGTTTTCTGTGATTTTTTTGTTAAAGTTAAAAAGCAAGTCACTAAAAGATAACCTTCCGATTCAGAAAGATGCCTCATCTACTCGAAGCTGCACCAACTCAATGCAAACTAAGTACAATATATCACTGTTATGAACAGAGGTGTAGGATAAGGCCCATGGTGGCATATCATAATTTTTGTAATACCTATATGATCAAAATACAAAATACTAGAAGTTTTCACTCTTTTTAAGAGAACTGTTACATTCACCATCATCTGTGAAAACAAAGTAAAACAAAAATATAAACCATGACCAACCCGACCTTTTCATATATAATTTTCAGTTAACAGCATGGAAACTTTAGCTTAGAGGCTAAAGGGGAAAATGCAGTGGAATGTGCTCTTCAGAATTAACTAACTCAAATTCCAGGATTTTTGTGCTTTCTGTCTGCCCATACACAGTATGATCATTTTTTCGCACTGAAACAGGTTCTTTTGTGCCAGCCACACATGAAAAAGTAATGATACTTAAATGAAGCAAGTAACTTGAAAGTAAAGAGGCAAAAGGGAAGCACTGAAGATTATAAGTTTGATAAGGAAACTTCGCGGTCTGACTGTTCAAGACACTCTCTGACAGTCACACTCCCAAAGCCAGAGAATTTCACTACTGGGACCAAAGGCCCTTCATAGCAGGAGGCTCCAGTGAAAAGAAGGGTCACCGCTGGACTCCTACACATCCCAATAATGGCCCGTCTTCGCGAACGTGCGCAGTGGATTTTTTAGGTGACACACAGTGTGCGCGGAACTGAGGCCACCCTTTAATCCTGAGGTTCGTCTACCG
>JAWWES010000094.1:57404297-57426806 GCA_035583135.1 Lophotriccus pileatus
TAAGGGCTAACGAGCTCCATCTGCCCGGGGAGGTCCCTGACCAGGAATCGAACCTGGGCCTCGGCGGTGACAGCACCACGTCCTTAACCACTAGACCACCGGGGACTCCCCCTACACATCCCACACTTTCACAGTCAGACCAGATTTCCTTACCAGTTCAACCCCAGGTTTCCCAAGGCAAAGTCTCAGATGTCTCGTTCCACAAAGTAATTTTTCCACTACACAGTAACAGAAACAGCTTGAGCTGGTACCTCTGAGGAGCGACCCCAAACAAAGGAACTCCTGGGCTTTTAAACCCTCACAGTCCAAGTGTTCTCAAGTCTTGCTCTTTCTCATGAGCCCTCTGCTCCTGCACCTCTCTCCGTATCCATCCACCTGGCTGGCCTCACACATCATCTGCATGGTTATCCAAAAGGTCGGTAATTCCCGGCTCCTGCTGCGTCTCTTAGTGTGCATTCACTTCGCTGGGATCACCCATCTTCATGCCACTTGTTACCTCAAAGGTTGGCAGTTCAGCCTTTTGTCTCAGGCTCCCACCCAGAGCTGAATCTGCATTTCAATCTGCTTCTTAATCTGCAGCTTTCCAGTCCAGCTACCTGGACCAGGTGTATTCCTCAACAATCCTTCCTTTTCTTTTAATTGAGCGTACCTGCTAATATACTACAAAAAAGGGAAAACAAAAGAAACAAACAAACAAAAAACAACAACAGCAACAAATTTCAAGGCATTTATCCACTGCCCTTAATATAGAATGTTTTACCAGTAACAAACACTATGATTTGGGCTAAGAAGATTGTCAAGCAAAAAGGGAAAATACACCTTTCAAGACATTTAACTATTTATCTTACAAGATCATTGTAGGAGATAAACATAGCAGGGTTAAAGCTAACAAGGTTATCATAGGGTATAAATTTTTGTTGAGATACTACCATGAAAGATTCTCAAGTTATTGACCAACTGTTTGATCACTCACTACTCATTTAACGTGAGAATGGTGTATCCAGTTATTCTTACCCAAAGCTTTAACAGTAAAATTGGATTTTCATGACAGTGTCTTGACTAACATTTCATCCCCAGTTTGTACATTTTGTATGTCAGGAGGGCTGGGCTGAACCTATTGTGCATACTTCCTCCATCCTTCAAACCTGGTCTTAGCTGGGATGCAAGTCCCTGGTGTAGCTAAGTGACTCTCAAAGAGACTTTTTGCTGGTGTTAGCTCTACACATTGTCTCAGAGTATCCCAGACATCCCAAAGAGCCCAGTGTAAGGCTTCTGGCCATTTCAGTTTAGTGCATGTACATATTTTTGCTATTTTTTTTTTTAATGTCCTATTCATCCATTCTGCTTGCCCTGAAGATTGTAGGCAATATGATATATGTTATTTTTTCTCCATCTCCACTCTTATACAACCGTTTGATTATGTTCACTGTAAAATGAGCACTTCTGTCTGATTTGTGTAGAAGTTAATTAGTTTCTGTTTTCTCAGATGTGCTGCACATCTCAAAGCTGCTAGTTTTGCTCCTTGTGCTCTCAACCTAGCTAGGGAGCCGGTACTTCTATTTCCTCTCCCCAGCTCACCACAGCATACTCAGACCATTGCTGTCCTTGCAGGTAGTAGAATGTGCCATCTGCAATTAGAACTAGATCTGGGTTATGTGAGGGATCATCAGTTAAATCAGTCTGCAGTTTACTTGGGCTGTGTATGATTTGCTCACACCAGTGATGTTCTCCATGTTAGGAAAAGGCATTAGACCCACAGGATTCAAGGTGTTACATCTGTTTTAAGATAACATTATCTGCTATTAGGAAGATTAATTCGTATCTGTGTGCCCATTGTCTATGCTGACACTTACTTGGAAGGGCATAGGCCATGCTGATAGTAAGCAACATCCAATAGAATGTTGTCCCAAGCCAGTTTAACAGGCATTTTGCCTATCCTTAATTTAAGGAACTGTTTACAGAAACCATATTTGGTTAAGTTACTCTTTGTTGTCATCAGTAGATAAATTCAGTCACACAGGTCTGAATCTGCAGGAAGCATTACTTTTACTAAAGCTTCACTGAAACTAAATTTGGAATTTATATTGATGCCCAGGAATCATGTCAGCTATAGCAGATTAAATTTGGTAATATCTCTTCATTTTAAGTGTGTTTTTAAAACAGATAATTCTTCCACGTTTTCGCATTTTAATATTTTTAGCCTTTGTTTGGGCTGAAGGAACCATTATACTTCAGGTTGTTGAATATTAGATTTTAAATCTATTTTGTAGTACCTTTGCATACAAAAACCCCAAAGATATAGTAGACCCATACATTTCAACAATAATTTGTAAGTAGTAATATGTTTGGTATTTTATCAGTCTTTTGTATACTGCCTCACTAGTATTTCCATCTCATGGCACACGGACTGCTACAGGGTGTCCCAGGATAAGGAGGCAGCTTTTTTCTAATATTGTTGCTGCTGCTTTCACTGACATTACTGGCTGATGCTCCTGCTGCAACTGGGTCTAGTTGAACTGAGTCATATGCAACTGGTCTCAGATGGAGTCCTAAATTCTGCATTACCACTCCACTAGCTACTCCTCTATGTTTAAGTACAGATAGATTAAAGAATCTGGGAGTCCAAGAGCAGGAGCAGACACTTCTATAGCTTAAAGATTGTTCCCTCTGTGGGGCCCATGCAACACGCTCTATTTCTGTGTTCTTGCTTGCCTCAGTCAGAGACTTACTTAGTTCCCTGAACCTAACCTTAACACATCAAAATGTCTGTTGAATTCATCCAGTCCATGACTCTGGGCTCCATCTATTCTGGTGGTCACTCAGGGCAGCAAAGGCAGTGTGTTGCTTGGACTTACTGGGCACCAAGGAAATCTCAGGTCGTGTCACTCCTGCCCTGCAACTGCTTCTTGTAAGGTTTCTCCTCCATTGGTTTGAGTGGTTCCTGCTGTACTAATTCCTGTAAAATATAACTCAAATCATGGCTTATAACAATTTAAAGGTCTATCCATTACAATCTCCATCCCCAGTCCTTTTGGGTCAGGTTGTCTGGTTTAATATTGCTATCAACTTCTCCCCTTGATCCCAGTCTGGCTGCAACAAGGGGTTCCTGCTAGAGTCCACATCACAGTCCACTCCATGGACTGCAGGAGGACAGCCTGCTCCACATGGTCTGCACAAAAGGCTGCAAGGGACCCTGCTCCAGCATAGATTTGCCCTGGGGTCACAAATCCTGCCAGCAAAACCTACTGTAGCACGGGTTTTTTGTGGGGTCACACATCATATCCTCTGTCAAGCATCCACCTGCTCCAATGTGGCATCCTCTGCAGACATATCCACGTGTCACAGTTCTGGCAACTTAATTTCATGCTGCGATTCCAGCCTGTCCATTACAGCAGCACAGGAACAGCAACAGTACCCTGGCCATCTCCATCTGTCAACCCTGATGCATTGCCATGGCTGTTATCAGAACATTCCCAGGCACAACTCAGTGAGGTAACCAGCAGTGCAGCACCACAGTAAGCATGTATAGCAAAAACCAGCTACTAACAGGCACTAAACTCTCACACACAGTCAGGAAAGCGAGCCCCATGGCAAGCACAGGACCCTGCTCGTTACTAGCTAAACAGCACTAAAAGGTATAAATTCAGTCTAGCACATCTCAGTCTGTGATTATCTCAAACCTTTCAAGCACCACACTGGGTGCCAAAAGGACTGTTGTGTTTTAACCCCAGCCAAGTTATCAACGTTGTGTTCAGCACAAATCCAAAACACAGCCCCGCAGTAGCCACTGTGAAGAAAATTAACTATACCCCAAGCAAAACCAGCACACGTACGAATCCATGGCCAACAAAATCCCACAACTGACAAGAAAATACCATACCTTTTTTTTTTTTTTTTTTTTTGTGACTGGACACTGGAACTTCATTATGACCTCTGTTCTTTTCACACCTAGTATCCATTGCCATTTCCCAAAATAAAGCCTAAACATTTAAAGTTCTTTTGACCCAGCTGAAGTTTGGCTGGAGATGCACAGTGTCACCTTTTCACTAGGGCAATACACAAATGTATATTGTGTAATATACAAGCATCCTTATTGCTGCTTGCTAATAATAAATCATCCACATACTGTAAAACCCACAATTCTCACAGCAATTTCATACCCTTAGAATCAATCCCCAATCATGAAAATCATGAAAATCATGAGATCATGGATTATGAAAAAATTGCAGGGGATCCAGCAAAACCTTGGTGAAGATGTGTCCAAATCAGGTGAAGGCAAACAAAGGTTGATTTTCCTCATCTAATGGAATGCTTCAAAATCCCTTGGGCTAAGTGCTGGTCTGTCTGCCTTTGAATATTCTTCTTGGCTTCAGAGGAATAGGGTCCTGTCTCATGGCAGGTGGCACTCCTTCCTTTGCTTTAAAATATACAGGCTGTGCCTTCACCAACAGTCCCACAACTCTCCTGGTCCCTGCCACACTGACATATGCTTTCTGAAATACCCATTTATGTGGGGGGCTGCCTGGTCTACAGAGACACAAACTGCAAGTGTGTCATTAGAGATTTGTGATGGCCACTGCCCTGTTAAATGAGCAGACCAGGTTATAGCTGGCCAATCTTCCTGGCACAACACTATTGCATGGTCTTTGCAAAATTCTACCATACTAAACCATTTCTTTTAATTTTGTGCAGTCTTGGGTAAGGGTGGTCCCTTATCTAAACTGGATTTATTTTTCATCATTTCAAAACGAAGAGGGACTTGAAACACCTTTTTATGTGCAAAAGAAAAGGACTTCAACCTCCCTTCCATGTGCACCAAGGAAATTTACCACTCCTTACAAGGTACAAAGGTCTTCAAACCCACTGCATGCTGCAGGGGACACAATCCTCTCCCTATGCTGTTATCCCAAACCCATTCTGTGTCCTAGGATAGACTCATGCACAGTAACACAGAAGCAGCTTGAGCTGGTGCCTCCAAGGAGGCCTATATAGATGAGGAAAATATCTGACCCAACAGAGAACTATAGACAGGTAAAGCATGCAAATAAACATTTAAAGAAAAAAGTAACATAGAAAAAGGAAATTAAAAAAAACCCTAAAACACCTCAAACTCATTTCAGAGAATGATTAAGTTACAGTGTCCTAATTACAGTCTAATTAAGACATTAGTGGTCGTTCACTCTTCTGACAACCTTTCAAACAAAACTGAACATCAACAAGATGTGTCAACATTTGCCCATGGACTGGCAAGAGAAGAAGCATCTAGGCTGAACAGCAATTGAAGGACCTTCAGAAAGACCATTTTTGTGCCTGAGGAAAGTGAAATCTGCCACATATAACACTGTATTATGAACACTGCTGGCAGAAGACTTCATCTATAGGTTTTTTTAATTAATTTTTTGTTTAGTTCAGGTGCCATCAAGAGCTACTCAACACTTCTTCTACAGTGGAAAAGAATGTACCTTCCACCCCTAAACACCCCTTATTACTATGCTAATCTTGGTAATGATAAAAAGGACATAAACACTACAACCCTTGCAGGAAGATTTAAACTTCATACCAGAAGGAAAAAGAAAATTTATCCCAGTTGTATATCTGTGCTGCCTTTTTCCACGTTTCTGAAACAAACAACAAAAAAAAAGCAGGCTGAAAGAAGAATCTTCCTTCCTTATGAAAATGCAGATTTCTTCAGGAATGTTGACTTTGGAAATAGTAAGTCATTCATCAGATGGGGTTTTCTGGAGGACAGATATTAGCAATAACATCTGCTGCCTGCCTGTGCTAGCTGGAAATTCAGTTCCTGCACCTGATTCTATTCCAAACAGATTTTTTTATTTTAATGGCAAATTAATCTAAGTGTTTGAAAAAGCTAGATCTCATACCTCTCATACCTGGTTAGCAGCCATATTTATCCATGCAGCAAGTGAAGCACCATTGGTAGGAGATGAGCTTTCTCACACAACTCGGGAAGAGAAGAGTTACACCAGGACCTAAATACGCAATATTGGAGTGCCATCAACATTTTGATTTATTCTTTCAGTTGAAAAACTCAAGAATGACTGGGCTGGAAGATGCTTATCTGCTAGTCTACTGTTCAGTAGCCTTCAGCTACTTCATTCAGTGTTTCTTTCAGATCCAGATGATAAGGCCAGATGATTCAGGTCATAGAATCATAGAATCGTTTGGGTTGGAAGCCACCTTAAAGATCACCTATTTCCATGGGCACCTTCCATTAGACCAGGCTGCTCAGAGCCCTGTCCAGCCTGGCCTTGAACACTTCCAAGGATGGGGCATCCAGTTTCCCTGGGCAATCTCTTCCAGTGTTTCACATTTAAGAATTTCTTCCTAATATCTAATCTAAACCTACTCTCTTTCAGTTTGAATCCATTCCCCCTTGTCCTGTCACTACATGCTCTTGTAAATAGTTCCTCTCCATCTTTCTTGTAGGCTTCCTTCAGGTACTGGATTACCACAACTACCTACCAATGTCACCACAGAGTCTCCTCTTTTCCAGGCTGAACAAACACAGTTCTCTTTCCCTTTCCTCATAAGAGAGGTGCTCTAGCCCTCTAATCATCTTGGTGGCTCTCCCTTGGACTTGCTCCAACCAGACTATGTTTTCCTGTGATAGGGATATGAGAACTGGACACAATACTGCAGGTTCTGCAGGTTATGAAAATGGAGTAGAGGAGCAGAATCACCTTCTCTGCCTACTGGCCATGCTGCTTTTGGTGCAGCCCAGGACATGCTGTGCTTTCTGGACTATGAGGGCACATTGCCAACTCATATCCTGCCTCTCATCCACCAGCACCCCCAAGTCCTTCTCATCAGGGCTGCTCTCAATCTAGTCACTCCCAGCCTGTGTTCACACACCCAGCACAGGTGCAGTACCTTGCACTTGGACTAACTGAACTTTATGAGATTCCCATGGGCCCAGTCCCTGAGCTTGTCCAGGTCCCTCCAGCTGGCATCGCATCCTTCAGGTGTGTCAACTGTACCACTCAGCTTGGTGTCACCTGCAAATTTGCTTAGGTGATGATCCCATCATCTGCATCATTAATGAAGATATTAAATAACACCGATCTCAAGGCAGACCTGTGAGGAACACCACTTGTCAGTGATGTCCATCAGGACTCTGAGCCATTGACCACTACCCTCTGGATGTGAGCATCCAACCACTCTGTTATCCATGTAATAGTCCACCCACTAAGTTCATGTCTCTCCAATTTACAAAGAAGGATGTCATGGGGGACCATAACAGAGATGGTGTGGGGGCTTTACAGAAGTGCAGATGAATCTGCAGCCCTTTCCTTGTTCACTGATGTAGTCACTCCATCACAGAAGGCCACTGGGCTGGTCAGGCAGGACTTGCCCTTATTGAAGCTATCATGGCTGACTCAAATCACCTCTCTGTTCTCCCCATGCCTTAGCACAGCTTCCAGGAGGATCTGTTCCATTGTCTTCCCATGCACAGAGGGGAATCTGACAAATCAGTAGTTCCCAGAGTCCTCCTTTCAAACCTTACATAAAAGGATACAATGTTTCTTTTTCCAGTCACCAGCTTTGTCTGACTTCCATGACTTCAAATATCATGGACAGTGGCTTGGTAACTACATCAACCAGTTCCCTCAGGATACTGGGTCCCACAGACTTAGGTACACTCAGGTTCTTCAGGCGGTCACAAACCTGACCTTTACTTACATAGTGAAGAACTTGGCTTGCCCTGTCCCCATACGAAGAACTAGCAGCCCTCTAAAAGATAAGTAGCAAAGTTTTATCGATCAAACAGATCCTGGACATCTATAGGCATACAATGAAGCGTGTTTTGGTCTTTGGGAAAAGGGGATTTGAATCTGAGTTTTTCTCTAGAAGCCTTTGCAGGGGCTTTAATACTTTGGTGGAGGGGGAAACAGTACTCAGCATTTGAAAAGAGCAGTCTCTGTCCCAGAGGGTAAAGAGGGGTTTTAAACTTCTGCTTTCAGGAGAATAATTCGAATTCCACATCCTAAGTGGAAGTAGTAAAGTAATACCCACCTAACTATATAATATGAAAAAGGCTGAACAGAGATTTATACAGAAGGTTGGCATGGATCATTATACTGGACTCTGGATCCAAGTTAACTTTATAAAAGCCAAGTATTGCAACATTTAGTCTTCTTTTTTGGATCTAGCCCCAGATTTATACATATAATTGTTCCTAGTATGTTTTACTATGTTTCCAAAATAAGCTGCCCCCACAGAATGCTCTCCAGCACATTTTAGATGTGGTGATTAGTCCTCTTGGGACAGAAGTGACCAGCAGCTAAAGCATTTATTTGTCATTGTCCTTATTAAGCATTGTCCTAATTGCCTGTTGTACACAGGCACAACATGAAAATATGGCACAACTGTGAGGTAGCTATGAATAGAGCCTTGTATTTACACTAGTTTCTGCTCCCAGCAACATGGAACTCTACCTCCCAAGGTGAAAAGCACCTTTGCAGGCAGAACCCACCTTCTCTCTTAACATGACCTGCTGCACTGGCACAGTGTAAGCATTAGAAAATAGATGGACAACAGAGGCCTAACACAGTCTGAGGATGGGATACAAATACCCCAGCTCCTGATTGTTAAAGCCATGGGAACCTAGACACAGAATTTGTCTCATGTACCAGACTGCAACCAGACTAAACTCCAGGAGTGTCCTGACTGAGACCCAGAGGAACCTCATTACAGGCTCAGTGGTGTTCAGCACATACATATCTATCAGTTCTGCAGAAAAAGCTTTTATTTTGGGTGATATGTGGACATTGCTTAGCAAGATATGATCCTTCTTCATTTCTAAATACGTTGTAGAAACTACTGAAGGACATTAGGTAACTATATAGAAAGAAATAGAAAATAATATAAGGAACAAAATATTTGCTGGTTATCATAGATTGGTTTGAGTTGGAAATGACCTTAAAGATCATCTAATTCCAATAACCCTGCCATGTGCAAAGACACCTTCCACTAGACGAGGTTGCTCAAAGGTGGTCATGAACCTGATCTTCATTTATCATCTGTTACATCAGCTTTGAGTTGTGATGCAACCGCTTTTTTATCTGATTCTGAAGTTTATAGTACTTGTGCTTGCCAAAGAGGTGCAGTTCGTAGCTACAACCCACTCAATGCCTTCTCAGAAAGAGCTCTGGATGTGTGAATGCTCAAGGTTTGTTAGCTATTAATGAAACCAGAAGCAAGTGCCGCCTTACTGACTGCATACATTTTATAGATAAGGTTTGAACATTCTTGGTATTGACTCTACTCAAACCATTCCCTATATTTTACCTTTTTTCCTTTACTTCATGGTAAAATTTGGTCGACATTCACATCTTTACCTGCACCATTTTATTATGGTCAGTATTTTCTTTATTCATCCCGTACTATTGAATGCATGCCAGTTAATATGAACCATGCACTGAACTTTCAGACCTATTCTGGGGAATGAATCTACTTCCATCCCCTGTCTATGCAATATAAAAAAACAGTCCACAGACACACACAAAACCCAAAACCAAAACCACCTAAAACCCAATCCCTCCCGCCACCAAAACCCTGTCAAATTCACACATATAAAAATAAATAAAAGTAGAGAGATCATCATTACACACAAACCAAATTGTTTTTAGGGAAGCTTTCACGATACCACAGTACCACAAAAACCGACATAAGACAACAAAGGAAAAAGAACTTAATGTTCACAAAGAACTCTTTTCAACATATTTGTGAAATGGAGAATTTTACAGCACTGAGGGCAAGAAAATGGACCAAGTGAACACATCAGTTGAGGGACACCGAAATGAGAAAAGCTGAAGAATGGAAGAACTAGAGACAGTGGTGAATGGTCTGCGCTGTAGCCACACAAAGCATGTAGGATTTCTGTAGGTTCTTGAAGGTAGTAGAACCACCAGATCTAGGGGTGGCAGAACACAGGTGCACAGGACATAGTGCACCTGAAACAGTCACTTGTCCTGGGAAATGCAAAATGATACCTGAGACACAGAAACAGTGGCTAGTGATGGTCTGGAAGAAGAGTATAAAAAATTTGCTTTGAAAATTAAAAGCTGCTCTAAAAATGTAATGGGCAGGAACAGATAACATTTGCAGCAATTGGAGTAATAGCTATAGATGTACATTATCCCTATGCAACAGCATAGCCAGTGGTGAGTGATATTAAATTATTATCTGCTAGATGAGATAGCATGAATAAAAACTGAATTGCATAAAAAGCAGATTTATTAAGACCTTAACTCAAACCTTAGCCACATGGTGGTTAATAAGACATGTTTGGGATGTGTCTCTGCTACTTACTTCACCCACAAAAGCTTTGAAAATACTTTACAGGGACACAACAGAGATCAGGTAAAATAGTGTGTGTGAATGGGAAACGATTATTGATTATTTCTTAAAATAGAGGAAATAAATGTTTTTCTCTCAAGTTTTGTCTCAGGATGTTTGAAATAGGCTACAGAAATACATTCTAATAACACTGAATCAGCTGATAGAACTCACTGTTTCAGCTCATGGAGGAGGCCAAAGGGATAGGACCATTTCAAGGAATATTACTGCCACAGCCTCCAGCTTAGTAAGCCCCTAAGCCACAGACAGCATAAAGCCAGGAGACATGGTAGAGAAAAGACCACTTTCTGCATTTTACACTCTCTAATAACTTGCCACTGATGGAGACCAGGATACTTTGATCTGATTCAGTACTACTGTTCTGAGATGATAGAGTAATGAAAACTTTAAATGGGACAGAACACAAAATCCAGAAATCCAATAGAGAGTTCTGAGTTCTGTGTTCAGTTCTAGGTCCTTCAGTTCAGGGTGCTGGAGTAGGTCCAGAGAAGAACAATGAGGCTGGTGAAGGGACTCAAACACAAGTCATATGAGCAAAGGCTGAGGGAGTTGGGGCTGTTTAGCCTGGAAAACAGGAGGCTCAGGGGTGACCTCATCACTCTCTACAACTACCTGAGAGGAGGTTGTAGCCAGATGGAGGTCGGTCTCTTCTCCCAGGCAATCAGCAGTAGGACAAGAGGGCACGGGCTTAAGCTCTGCCAAGGGGAGGTTTAGGTTGGATATTAGAAAGAAGTTCTTTACAGAGAGAGTGATCGGGCATTGGAATGGCCTGCCCAGAGAGGTGGTGGATTCACCGTCCCTGGAGGTGTTTAAGATGAGGCTGGATGTGGCACTGAGTGCCATGATCTAGTGATCAGAGTGGGGTTGGATCAAGGGCTGGACTTGATGATCTCAGAGGTCTTTTCCAACCTAATTGATTCTATGATTCTATGGATACAGAGCAAACCATCTAACTGCTAGCTCTCCTGTCCTTTAGCAGAACAGCTTTCTTGAGGCTTTCCTTTTAAGGTTTACTGCCATTTACAAATTTATAGACTTGAGAAAACAACATGAGCACAAGTCTTTCTACAGACTAAAACCTCTTATTTGCTTTCAGTGTTAAGGATTTAAAAATGTAAAGCAGAAACTGAATCATTACACATGAAAATTAAAATAGTTTATGTTCATTTAATATTACAAAGGTAGTCAATAGAAATAAATCTGCTACCTTTTTGCATGTTGCTTTACTTGAGTTAACACCTTACAAACCCTTTGAAACTCTCCAGTTGAGACTGAGCCAAAGTCCAAAATAATTTTGCAATGGTTACTGCTTAGCTGAAGAAGCACATTCCAACCCAAATACATAAAGATGGTGGTTTTATTTTTTACAGCTTAACTATGGGAAGAGAATCATTGTGCAGTGGTTTCCACATTTTTAACCACATAGACTTCATCTTCATTGCAGTAATAAGGATTGAGTAGGAATTGATTCTACCTGATTGTTACTCTCTAGAACTACAGTAGGACAAAATGTTGAGCCTTTACTGTGAGGTTCTGTATAAAAGTCAGTATAAAAAGATATTTTTTAATTATTTATGGAAGGGAATTTAAGCTAAATAGTCTTGGCTCAAAATTCTTGGCTCTTGATTGGTTGCTTCTTATTGTATGTTATTTTGCCATAGAAACATCTGGGAAGATTCCTCCCAAAGTTAAAAGTCAGAAATATACAACACTTCATATACCTTCAAAAAAGACACTGAACTATCAACTCTGCAAAGAGTTCAGAGATGTCAAGCAACAGCCAAGTTTTTCTGTGCTAACAAATTGTTTCTCTTTTCTCAATCTTGAATACCATGCTTATTCTCAAGATGTACATTTTGCTGCAAACAAAGTAACACCTCTCTTGCCTTCAGCTACTTGCCTATTCAGAAGGCAAAACCAGAGCAATCAGATAACCCAACCTGTTGGTAATACAAAAGAAAAGGGCTGTCCTGGTCTGATGAGAAAAATCAGACATTTAGTTCTAAACTGCAAAGTGATCCTTAGGCAGTAACATTCTTAAAAAGAAACCTACATATTGCAATTCCTGGGGGTGGGGTGTGTGCATGCGTGTGTGTTTTATGTTCTCTTAATGTTTTACTCGTGTTAAAGACTGCTCATTTTGATATGAAATATTATTTTTAAAAATTAATAATTGATTTGAAGATGTGTTCAATATTACAAACTTTTGCAAAGCTCAAACATTTGAGCTACACACTTCCCATACTTCACATGCTGAATTGTAACTGGGGCATCTGAAAAAGGGTAGCTAAAAGTGTCTAAGAAGGGGGTATACAGAGCAGCTGAGGCTGGGTTAGGAAGCCCACAGGAATCTGCATATAACTGAAATATAATTATGAACTTCAATCATTTCCACACAGAATTCAAGATACCTATTTATAAATTTTATTTAAAAGTGTGAAATATGTTTGCTCAGTTTATCAGTAAACACAAGTACAAAATTTGCAATAAATACAGCAGAAAAAACATATTCACGATGTGGTGCAAACCTGGTTTAACTAGATTTGAGTGTGCACGTTTCTTTTTCAGCAAGAATTTTATCACTGAAAGATTGATTAAGCTTTTGAACAGGCTGCCCAGGAAGGTGGTGGAGTCACCATTCCTGGAAGCTTTCAAGAAATGACTGGACATGGCACTTAGCACTATGGTTTAGTTGACCAGGTGGTATTCAGTCAAAGGTTGGACTCCATGGTCTTGAAGGTCTTTTTCAATCTTAACTATTCTATGCATCTTTTCTATCATTCTATACGTTACTGGATGCAATGCTCAGGTGGACCCACAATCAACTGCTCAAAAGCTTCAGCTTAAACTAAGTTGGAAACTGCACCCTGAAAAGCATTTATTCAAGAACAGATTAAAAATCCCACTTTTTAATTAATAAAAAATTATATAATTCCACTTTTGAAAGTGTAAATATGGAAATGGTTCCTGGTTCACACAATGCCTTACACTGGAAATAGGTACCTACAGAAAGTGATTCATGTGACTACTTTAGCAATGTAGCTTTGAAGAAGAAGAACTGTATTTGAGAAGTAGCTGTTCTTCTCCAGGATTATAAAGGTAGCCCAGTCCTCACTCCAATGTGTGCTGTATACCACTAGAGTTGTGTGAGTTCACATGATCCTAGTAATGACTTGTGTGATTTCTAGTGCAGTCTTAATCTTAAAAAAACAAAAACAAAAACAAACCAACAAACTAACTAACTTGAAAATTCTTCCATAGCTCTTTCAGTTTGATGAAGACAGCGTATGGCTGAATTTCTGTGTATTATTCTGGCCTAAACCCTTTCTATCTTGCCTACTCTTTGCCTTGTAAGAGATGGAAAATTTCTGTTTGGTGAGAAAACACTGACTGATCACCTGAACACATCTTCTTTGTCTGGCAGTAGCACCACATCTCAAAAAGTTGAGCTGATGTTGCTCTTGACAAGAGATAATAGATAACACTGCTGGATGAGAAAGTACTTTCCTAGCAGCTGCAGCTTGCATCCTCCTCCCAGGCTGATCTTTTGGCCATCCCTACCTGGTTTTGTCCTTTGGTGTGAAAACAAGCGACCCAGCTCTGGATCTTGGAGCAACAGTCCTTATGCAAGCTTCTCCCTAGGACTCTGAGGTAAAAGGAAGAAAGTGGAGTGGCTATTGCATGTGGAGGACAGCTTGTCTTAGATTGCTGCTAGAGAAGTGATGAGGGAAGTAGAGTCAAGAGTGTTCTTGAGACACAAACTGAAAAGCTATCCTTTAACCATCCTGGCTTTTTTCCATTTCTATTGTGTTGCTTCTCCTCTCCATACCTTCTTTCTGTTAGGTGCTATGGTATAAATTTGTGACTTCTTTTTTCTTGCATAATTTAGAACTTTAAACTTTATCTAAACTCTGAACTTTTAAATTTGCATCCCACAATTCTGGTAAAATTACAGACACAGATATTTGAGTGATTGCTTGTCTCTACAGTGGTGTTACCTGTAAATATAGAACCATGAAGAGTTCTCATACAAACACATCCCTTTCCAAAATATACAAGTACAGTATCAGACAGTTCACTGGGGTGTATTTCAAAATTACAAGCATTTTATTCAGTGTCAGTACAAATGTCACAGAATCACAGAACTGTTAGGGTTGGAACGCATCTCTGGAGATCATCCAGTCCAACTCCCCTGCCAAGGCAGGGTCACCTAGAGCAGGTTACATGGGAACATGTCCAGGTGGGTTTTGAGTGTTTCCACAGAGGGCAACCCCATGACCTCCCCAGGCACCTGTTCCAGTGCTCTGCCACTCTCAGTGTAAAGTTGTTCCTCCTGTTGAGTGGAACCTCTTGTGTTTTAGTTTATAGCCTCTGCTCCTTGTCCTGTCACTCAGCACCAATGAAAAGAGTCTGTCACCATGCTCTTGGCACCAGCCCTTGAGATATTTATACTCATTGTATAATGAGTATTAATGAGATCACCTCTCAGTCTTGTTTTGACTAAACAGGCCCAGCTCCCGCAGTCTCTATTCATAGAAGAGATGCTCCAGAGCTGGACCCTCTCCAGTACCTCCTTGTCTTTCTTGTACCGAGAAGCCCAGAACTGGACAAAGCACTCCAGATGTGGCCTTGCTAGGGCTAAGCAGAGGAGGAAAATCACCTTCCTTGACCTGTTGGCCACACTCTTACCAGTGCAGCCCATGATAATACTGGCCCTTGTCTCAGTTTAAATGAGATACAAGTGTTTTGCTGGGAATAAATTATGAGGAAGACACAAAGCTCCTCCCTCTAAGCAATTATTAATCTGAAATTAATAGACTCCAAATGAGGAACAGTGTGGGAAATGGAAAATTAAAATTAAAGCAAGGCAGGAATAACAGCCCTTTATTAAAATGTATATATGTATTGGCAAAAACAACAAAAGAACACAAGTAAAACACCCAAACAATAATCCTACACCCAGAACAATCCCTTTCAAGACAAAACGAATAAACCCAACAGTGAAAATCAGTTCGATTTGTACCCTTTGGGACAATTACAACCACAGTCAGCAGGAGGAACTGTTGAACCACTGGAGAGGTGGAGCCTGCAGCTGTTTAAGTCAGTCAGCAGGGGGCGCTGGTGGATCACTGGCAGTTGCCACGTGGGGTCTCCCGAGTGCTGGAGCGAGCTGAACAATAGATGTCCTCCCCCCTCACCAAAGGGAGAGAGGAGGGGATACTGCTCTCGATACTGGCGAACTCACTCTTTCCTGCTGGCTGAGGTGCACAATGATGTCGCCCTGTCCCTCTCCGATGAAGATCCAGGCAAACAGCTCCAAACTGCAGCACATTCACAGAAGCGGCCACTCCGACAGCCCAGCAGCCCCGACTCCTCAGGCAGCCACAGACTCCCTAGCAGCAGTCCCTCAGTAGTCCAGGCGACAGTCCGGGCAGCAGTCCGACTGCTCTGACAGCTCTGGTTACCTCCCTCAGCTCCCGCAGCTCCGCAGCTGCACAGACACCAACCACAGCAGTCCCGACAGCTCAGGTTACCTCTCAACCCCCCTCACTGTTTCCAATCCAGACCTCCCAGTCTCCTACCCCATTTCCCTGGAGACAAGCTCAGGCAATTAGCATGGGAATGTAGCCTTACTGGCTCTTTCTTCTGTGCCATTAGTTACCTAGATACAGTTACCATGCCCAGTTCCCCCTTCCCCCAACACAGTGGGCAGGGGACAAGGGAAATTCCAGCATAGCTCCAAGGACAAACAAAACCATGACAGCCCTAAATGTCAACAAGATTGGAATTTGCTTTCCAATTTAGTTGCACTATCCTAGACTACCTTTTGAATTTCAGTAGGCATGATGTCCTCATCATCTTCCCTTATAACTGCTATGGCAGTAAATTTTACCCAGAATTGATCTTGGATAAAACTAAGAGCATAAGAGGTACTGTTTTGTGCTGCATCTAAAGCACTCACACTATTGGCAGGTGGTTCTTTTCATCAGTCCTTTCCTGTTGAATTAATATACCTGATAAGAGCCATTGATTAGTTCTTAATGCTGATAAGGAAGATTGTAATGGATGTTCCACTTGGTATAAATCACTTGTTAGTGAATTTGTTTGCTAGGATTTCAGCATTCATCCCATTTAATATTCCTAATCCTTTTCGAGGATGCCCATCACATCTCTCCTTTATCATTTTGGATCATGTGTGTAATCATACTAATCATCCTGCATAGGATGTAGACAGGAATGGGGAGTAGACAGGTTTAGTTGCAGAGATATTAATCTGCATTGATAGTTTGAGGGACCCTGAAGGACTAAATAACAATTGTTGCTGGCCTGTATATTTGATGGTATAGGGTCCAGTCTTAGAAATCTGTGGGAATAAGGTTTATAAGGTTTTAAAATCTTATCAGGGATCTCAGAGTCAGTAGACTAAGTTAGTTTTTGTTGTGCCAATATACACTGAGCAGGTCTACATTTATCCTGGTTACAGTTGTGCTTATATCTCCACGTACCTACTACTTCCCTTTCTATGTTTTGTTTTAATGCAACACTTATTGAACAGCAACTAGTCTTTTGAGTATTTGAAGTATTTTGCCTCTGATTGCTACCCTTGTTTCTCTGAGGTGGGAGTCATGTCTAAAGTGCATGAATTAGATCCTGGAAAATGCTGCCAGGGTACCTCTGAATTGCAGCTATTGGAATGCTTAACGTTAAAGCTTGCTTTTGTAGTTCTCTCCATCTCTGAGTCTTGGGTGGATGAACAGGGGGTTCTGGTTCCAGGGAATTATTTGTCTGATCTTGTGATCTGTGGGTTTTTTTCACTACATGTATTACCTCATCCCATCTCTTGTTCATGATTTAAGATATCGTGTATTAATGTTGCCCAGGTAGGGATATCTCTAGGCTTCTCCCTGATCTCCAACAATCTTAAAACCAATAGAGCATTGAAATCAGTATCTCTCTCAATTTCGTCTTGTTTTGCAATGCAATAATATTTGAGGATGGCAGGGGCTCCCTTAATTAATGGTTTTAGTATGTCATAATTCACAGTTGCTAAAACAGGAATATTAATAGGGTTATGCTATGGAAATGCATAGCATTTCCAGACAGCTTTTGTAATAGCTGTGGAGATCTCATTCAAGGATCTAATGGATACTAACAAAGGCTTTCCTCTCTCCAATACATCCCCTCCTCCAGCCACTTCGTTCATTATCAAGTGGGGAGCATCTGGGGATTTGGGTTCAGAATTTAAAAGACACCAGTACCCCAAAATCCATTGATTTCATCATCATCTAGTAAAATTATATTTCCTGCAGTTAGGCACACTTGCCATAAATATTCGGCTTCACTCTTGCCTGGCTTACAGCCATAGTGTTCTTATCACCTGAATAGAACTGAATGGGATCCTTTTGCAGGTGTCATTTCCCTCTCCACCCTGTTGTCCATTTGTTACCTCTCTTTTTATAATGGGTCTGGCTTCAGATTCAGGAGGATGTGGAAGAGGTATTCCATTCTATACCATCTGAGTTTGTGGAACCATCACCATTGTCACTGTGATCATATGTACCTTTAGTTTTAGGGACCCATGTGGCAATGAAAGAATTTGTGCTGTAAAAAGTGTGTGGCAGGCCTTAGAAACTGCGAGACACTTATGCAGACAAAATTTAAATGCCAAATGATAAGCAACAAAGTACAACTGATAAGCACAGACATATGCCCAACTGAATTCTCCTTACAAATCTCTGATAATCATTACTGAGAAAATCAGAAATACATAGGCTCTTTTCAAACATCTGTTACTATTTTTGACTTCCAGGTAAAGAACTCAATTTTAGCCTCAGCAAACATGCTGGTAAATATGTTCTTCACTCTTTGTCATCTGCAAACATTAGCTGGAGTCTAAGTCCTCTTAAATTTAAGTTTTCCGGACAATAGGATATCCAGATTTCTTTATAGAAGTACATCTCTTCACAGACAATATGTAGGAAACAAAGATTACTAAGGTCATGTGTCACAAACTGCACTGAAGTCAGACACTTAAAGCAACTAACATGAACACTCTTAATTCTGCAGTATTTTTATTTACTTACTTCTGTGTATTTAACACTTCTGGACTACTGAAATGCTTAGCTAGACAACTGAAATGCTGACTGCGTATGGTCAGGATACGAACAAAAAGAATCCTATCCTGACCCTGCGATAGAAGGCACGTAGCTGTCCATACGGTTCTTTGAAGTCATATATGGTATTCTGAGATATTACTCTAATATTGTTTTCAGCATTCTGAGGAATAAGGTCTGGTTTGCAACTTGTTGGAGTGGGGTTATCAGAACAGGGAGATGGAAGTCGAGAGTATGTACTGAATGCCCAAGGTTATGGTCTGAGTGCACATGAGTATCTAAAGATTCAGGGACAGTGGATAGAGGGCAATTTCCATACTGCCTTCTGACTGTGCATGCTATCCCTTCAGTTGTGCCCAGACCCATTGTTATAGTTCTTAGTGGACCAACAGGACAGTCAAAGACTGGTCAGCACAGTCATGACTGTAATAGGTTGTTTGCTAATGACTAATTAGCAGTGGGGACTATGAGTGGTCCAATGCTCAGTTTTTCTCCTTCACAGTTTTATTTAGCAATATACAGTCAACATCCCTGTCAAAGCCTCAGATCTAGCAGAAAACTCTTTTTATTTGGTGCTCATTTGGTTAGAGTATGGTGCTAATAAGGCCAAGGTTGTGGGTTTGATCACCTCATGGGCCATTCACTTAAGAGTTGGACTTGATGATCTTTGTGGGTCCATTCCAACTCAGATATCCTGTGATTCTGTGGTTTCTGTAATTATTATTTACTTCCATGGAGGGATGCTGTAAAAATGCCAGTGTCCCAGTTACTCTCTTGACTAACTGCAACTTCAGTGCTGGGAAACAGCTGCAACTGTTCTTGTTCAGTGTGCAAAGTTTAATATCTTAACTTCTTTAAACCTTTGACTCCCACAACGGCAATTGCACAAAATTACACCCCTCACTAAATATTGGAAGACTAATGACACTGCTTGTAATCTCTAAGGATCAAAGTTGCAACAGAATCTTGGTAAAAGTTAAGCAGTGTTGGTAATATGCCAGAATGCACATGTGCACCCTAAACAGCTTTATCTGTAGGACAGTTTTATCATTCACAAAACTATTGTACTGAAATTCAGTTACTCACCTCAAGTCACCTTGTTTGGATCACCTGCATATCTATCAGCTTTTATTTTTTGTAATGAATTGCTTTAACTGTTACATATCATATTACATAAATTGGCTCATGCTATATGACTCAACTAACAGAAAATAAGTTCCTTTTAAATACTTTTTTCAGTATGGACATTCCTAATTGATTTTCGTTCTATGAATGATTTAGCTTTAATAGCATAGGGGAGAAACCTGGAACATAACTATACAAGAAACATTTATTACAAAACCAAACCCATTTTTAGAAGTCTACCTTTGGAAATAAAGATATTCTAAACACGATTTTTGCTCCTTCAACATTAGCTTGCTAGTATTTGGGAATAAGATAACAAAACAAAAATTTATTTATTTTCAAGTAACAAGATTAAATTTAAATGTAAGTTTATCAGAAAATCCACAGAATATACTCTGCTGCTAGTATGACATTGACTAAATAACTTGAATTTTTGGTTCTTTCAAATTTTTTCAGCACTTGATTTTCCAATCCTAACACTCTTATAAAAATATAGTATTGCAACTGTTAGAATAATATCTTAATTTATTTAGCCCTATAAAATTAGTTATTTCTTGTTTTAAATTATTATTTTAGGAAGTTAAAGTGAGGCATATCTGAAAACAGTAACCTCATTCTGCTGCAAAATGTAAGGAGGAGTGGTCTCCTTGTAGTGGAAAGTAGTTGGAAAACTGGGATATATACAGAAACAAGTGATTTTTCTTGTAAAAAACTGAAGCCAATTCTTACCTCTTTAGCCTGCTGGTAGCCTTCTCCTCTCTAACTAAGGACAGAAATGCTAAAGTGCTGATTATGAAATCGTAGAATATCAGGGAATAAAAGGCATTCACATAAGGCTCATTCACCTAACAGACAGAAAGTTGAAATTCTAGAGAACTGAGGTTGTGTATTTGTGCACAGTCTAACCACAGGCTTATAAAAGTCAGTGAGACAGAACAATAACTGCAATCACCGCCCTTTTATGGGATACTTCAGAAAAGATGGTTCAATATTAAGCAGTGGATTCTAGCAAAAACAAAATCCTTGACTGTTCTGGACTCCCCAGTTATCCACAGCAGAGAAAAACTCAAGGCTCATGATGGTGCACAATATTCCCACAAACCCTTCAGTCTGTCAGTGAACATCTTTGGCTCCATGAAGGAAAGACCCGGTGGTCTTCCCTGTCAAATACCCACCTACACTGACAGACCTTCACTCTGAAGCCACTGATGTGTGAAAAGAAGCTCCAGTTGTGAGTGGTCCCCAACAATCCTGCACCAGTGCATGCTCCACAGCCAATGCTAGAATAAAAAATTAAAATATTTCCAGTGCTTGAATGTTCCGTAAATATAAGCACTGGGGAAATTCCTCGGTATACAATAGGCAAGCAACAGCTCTGCTCATGGATACCTGCTGTGCCTTTCTTAGTTGCTCCAGCTCATTTGTCAGCTTTTGCTGCAGCCAGAAATTACACATTTTGACTTCTTGCTTTGTGTACAGACTTTCAGCACAAAGCTACAATCTCATGCCATAGAGTTACATTCAGTAAGCATGATAAAAAATCCTTGAATTCTTGTTAAATATTGAACCAAGGGATGACTCATAGAAATTTTCCCATGAATGATTGTAAAATAATCCTGGAATAAGCTCCCTTAGACTACAAATATTTGATCAGCACCTCTCACACTCCTTTTATCTGGAATGAACTGATTTGTCCTACCAGTTCTTAGATGTCTGATGTGACCAATTGAATACAATTTCTTTTGAAGCAAAAGACATGTACATTATATCAAAGCATGCCCATCGCATTGTCATTTCATGGGAACAGAAAGATGCCACCAAAGTATGATACATAGGGTGCCACAGGCCTGCATAAGACATCACATGCAGACATCTCAAGATGCTGCCAAACATTCTCCAGAAGCCTAGAAAAAGGGGTCTGAGAGTGGTTGTTCTGAGTGAATCTGTAGCGATCATGTGGGCAAAAAGTACTAGGGCCTTGTGTCAACAGAACCTGGATGAACAAAATGTTGGTTCCAGACTATTACATTATTTATACAAATTGATGGTAAAAGGCTGCCTGTTATTGTTCTGTGCTTTCTTCTCTATCTACTCATACTTTCTTTTCATGCTACCCTTACTTACTTGCTAAAAATTATTTTTGTATCTTATAAATACAGAACAACTTATAAATAATGTTCTTACATATAAAAATCTTACATATATAACTTCTTACAAATAATGTTTTCCTCATATTGTTTCTCAGGAAGAAATCTTCTTTCTAACTCTAATTGTCAATTAAGTCATTAACTGATGCTCAGCATGGCTGTGTCTGAATACTAAGTTCTCTGTGCTTTGTATGAAACAGTAGCAGATAGTGAATTTGATCAGTTCTAAACCTGCCTGCTAACAGCATGACAAAAATAGGCAAAATTATTTCTTTTTATATGTAGACAATAGAATAAAAATGGCATTTTATGTTTTTGTAATCAGAATTACTTGTATTGCAACACAAAATGCAAGTGCACTCACAATTTACTAATATGTATTACAATGAATTGAGCACTAATGAGTTGGAAAAACAGAGCAAAGGTTTGTTTTCTTCATCTAACTGATACACTAAATAAACTAAAGCAGATAAAACAAATATTCTAGCAAAATACTGACAGTGGGTCTAGAACTAACTGTAAGAGCAAATATGGATATTTTTTGTTAGTAGTAAATCACTAGTAAAAATAACATTCAGTTAATGATAAAAGGAAGATCAGTTTAGAGATAAGTGAAAATTGATCTGACATTAAATGTTGTACAAAAAATCAGGTATTGACAGTCTCCTGTCGGAGAAGGGAGAACGCAGACACCAGCTGGTCATCAGCAAAACTCATTTATTCCACTTTTACAAGCTCCTTAT